>JANHMN010000014.1:72637080-72712933 GCA_030674055.1 Rhabdomys pumilio | reverse complement strand
CAGAGGGGTATACTGTGGGATACACTATGGCACGCTACAGCTTCCATGACAAGATATTTTCTATACTTACTTTGTTTTGCTTATTTTTTGTTTTTTATTTTATTTTTGGGGTGTGGGGGTGGAGGGGAGGAGGTCGTAAGGACAGAAGGCAGATACAGGGAACAGGGAGATGAGTGGGACTGGAGTGCATGATGTGAAACTTGGAGAGAATCAATAATAAGGTTTTTTGTTTTTTTTTTTTTTAAGTAGTCTTAAACCTTTATGTTTACATTCCAGCAGTTATGTGTTGTTTTTAAATACTGTAGTTGCTTCTTTTTCAAAATTATCAGTTTTTTTTTTATCTTTTTACTGTTTCTTTTAAGCATTTGTGTGTTGGTTTTTTAGCAGGGTCTGACAGCCATGGTATAGTGTTTGGGCCTGTCCTTGCCAGCTGTCTTAATAGCTTATCTCCTGGTATGTTTTGATCTCTGATTTTTATTTCATATGTAGATTATGGGTCTTAAGGAAAGAGGAAATTATATACACTCTCAGGCATATCTTAGCTGTAGTCTCAGCCTGATGACAGCTTGATTTAGTTAATGATGCATTTTTTTTTTGGTCTTCCTTGGAATCTTGTGGGTGTCCAATGAGATAGTGTGCCTGCAGGTCCTGTGGTTTTGCATGCATCTCCATTTGAACCA
Organism: Rhabdomys pumilio; assembly: GCA_030674055.1. Classification (NCBI taxonomy): domain Eukaryota; kingdom Metazoa; phylum Chordata; class Mammalia; order Rodentia; family Muridae; genus Rhabdomys; species Rhabdomys pumilio. The sequence goes on along the minus strand of JANHMN010000014.1, from coordinate 72,712,253 downwards.
GGGACAGATGCCTACCCCACTCACAGGGAACTGACTCCAAAGCAGAGGCTACAACCACCAGCTTTCATATCAGTGGTTGTACAATTAAAGGATCTGACTGACTTAAGTATCACTTCAGTAAGCCTCCCTCAACAGAGGGAATCTAATCTCTTCAGCAAGCCAGCTTTCATGCTACTTCTACCATGTTCTAGACTTTTCCTTTGCTTTGTAATGCTCCAGAGGTATATTTTCTCATTTGAGTCTGTCCTGAGGATTCCCAAGATATTTAGCCTGTGGTTTTGGTTTGTTTTTTTTTTTTTTTTTTTTTAGCTGAGGGTGCAGCGTGGTGGTGGTTTGGTTCTCCACTAATCTGCTTATGGATGAGGTACTGCTGTTGGGCTCCATCTAAGCTAAGCTCCTCCTGCTAACCCATCCTATCAGTCAAGAGGCCAAAGCTTGTTTGGCTCAGGCAGTTCCTCTTCTGCAGCTCCACTTTGTGTTAGGTTGAGGTCTTCAGTATCAGGCAGAGCTGGAGCCTCTAAAGGAGTTGGCCCAGAGGCTAGAGTACATCAAGCAAGTGCTGGCTTGGTGTTTGTTCACCGGGGTCACTGAAGCTCATTTGTAGATAATTTGGTGCCCTATAAAAATGATGCTGGAAGCAAGTTCTCCAAGAGATTTAAATTTGTCTGATTTTTGATAGAATATAAGCATCAAGCCTTCATGGGGTATGTGTGGGTCCCTTCTTGCCCCTGTGTGCATGCTGTTCTTGTCACCAGGTGAATCCAGGAGAGTCCAAAACTTTATGGTGAAATTCAGACATGCATAATTTAATGTACTTACTTTAAAATCCTACCAAATGTATGGCCAGGTGTTGTATTCTAGAGGCTAAGACAGGAGGATTATTGTGAGTTTGAGGCTAGCTTGGACTATATAGCTAAATCATGTCTCAACAGGAAACAAAAGTCCAACTAAGTTGTTGGAAATCAGAAGGTCACATACCTGCCTGTTTGCAGGTCATTTTAGGTTTGATGAGAACATCTGTATGTGGAATCTGCAATTGATTACATGTTTTTCCACAGAGGATGACAGCTGAGGCACATAGGCGTGTGGTGGTGGAATACCTGCGGGCTGTCATGCAGAAGCGTATTTCCTTTCGGAGTGCTGAAGAGCGCAAGGAGGGTGCTGAGAAGATGGTCAGAGAGGCTGAACAGCTCCGCTTCCTATTCCGGAAGCTGGCATCTGTGAGTATTGAAAGGGGCTAAGCTCAGGGGTGGTGTATATCAGGTTACTGGGTTATCTAGTAGCTTGCTTTTGGTTTCTATGCCTGGACTATTTATATTTAAGCCAGATGATGGGATCCAGGAACATCAGGAAACAATGGCCAGTTAGTTCTGTCTATCAAGAAGAGGGTCTGGGTCCAGAGCCTGCCCAGCTTCACAATTGATAAGTGCATTTCCACAGAGGCTGACACTTTGTTAAGGCAACTCTCAAGACTTTTCTGGCGGCAGCCCATGTGTAATTTCATAAAGTAATATATATCTCTTCCTGTCCTTTTTTCATCTGTTTGCTCTCGATGATTCTGGTTGCCACCCAATAACCTCCTTGACTCAAGTGTTCATAACTAGAGACTCCTCACACCAGGCCTTTTCTCTGGCTGGAGACTAACCTAGTAACCTAATAACCTAACTAATAGTGACTAACCAAATCACTTCATGAGATTGGCTCCTGATCCTTGGTGAGAATGAATGCATCTTAGGGTGTTTACATAGACAAGCAAGGTGCCCAGCCTAAAACCGGGTTTAGAGATGTCAACATCAAATTGGCACTATTTCAAGGAATAGAGCTGATGGCTGTTCCCTACACTGCCGCTGTTTTCCAGGGATTTGGTGAGGATGCAGATGGACACTGTGATACAATTGTTGCAGTGGCAGAGGTCATTAAGCTCACAGACCCTTCTCTGCTCTACCTAGAAGTCTCAACTTTGGTCAGCAAATATCCAGACATCAGGTAAGGCTGAGCATCTTTTCATCAGCAAGTAGCACAACAGGCCATTCCTACTGCCCTTAGGAAGATGAGCTGTGAGCGTCAGGAGTCAGACAGAACGTGCATGCCAACTAGATGTGAAGAGGAAGTTGTCAGGGCTATGGTGGTGAGGGTACAACAAGCAGTCGTCTGTGCAGCCTTCCACCAGCCCTACCTGATCTGATGTTAGCAGAGTCTGGCTGACATTTGTAGCCAAGCTTGCTTACCTGAATGCGTGATGGTCAGATGGCAGGCCTGACTATACAAGGTGGGTGGTGTTTGCCTGAATTAGTAGTGGACAGAAGGCAGCTCTAACTGTACAAGATGTATGGTGTTGGGGAGGATTGAGTATTACATCTTTGATTGGTGAAGTGGGGAAGCTTTGACCACTGAGTGATCTAAACCACATGATCTAAGGAAAGAAGCTGACTTGAATGTGGCCAGGATTTCCTCACATATATGTGCAATCAGTATCAGACTGAGGGAAAGGATATCTATTCCATGCCCCTCTACCTGCTGTGCTGGCTCTAGACCCCAGGCCCTGCCTTTGTGACCTCCATTCCAGGAACCTGCCATGTCCTCTAAGATGAGCATGGCTAAGTTGTCTCATTGCCACTGTTAGAAGAGCAAGAGTCCTAAACCCTTCAGAGATACCCTTCTGTGGTAGGCATTCTTGACACTAGTAGTTAGAACAGAATTTTTAAAGTTTTTTTTTTTTTTTACATTTTTCAGAGAGAAAGTAAGATGAAATGTTGGGTATTTCTCTTCTGTAAAAGAAGGGATGTCCTTTGTGGCTCTCAGTATCCCACCCTCTGAGTGTCACCTGTGGAGACTGAGGGAGCTGAGAGGAGATGGAGGTTCATGCTGACTTCTCTCCCACAGAGATGACCACATTGGTGCACTGCTGGCATTGCGAGGAGATGCCAGCCGGGACATGAAACAGACCATTATGGAGACGCTGGAGCAGGGCCCCATGCAAGCAAGCCCCAACTATGTACCCATCTTCAAGGAGATCGTTGTGCCCAGTCTGAACGTGGCAAAGCTCCTTAAGTAGCCCTGTCCCCCTGCTGCCCTGTGTCTTTACTTTGTAGCTTTCCTGTTGTCACCGTATTAAAACAAAAGTCCGTCTCTAGGTGCCCGTATGATGTCAGTTACACGTTCCTGTCTTCTGTGGCATCAACACTGTTCTCTACTATGAGAAAAAAAGATGTGTAGTGGAAATCACTTCTTCTTCCCTGCTGAAGTCTTGTTCTGCTTAATTAACGCTTTGAACCTCTGCCACTTAATTAAAGGAAAAGAAAGCCAGGAAGCTTTTCATTCCCAGTTGTAGGTTGTTCTGACTGGTTGTGATATGGCCATGTCCAGGGGCAACAGGGAGTCATCAGGTCTCTGCTGACCTGTGAGTAGTCCTGAGCAGTCTGGGGCCAGGATCTGCCCTGACTTTTCTGTCATTCTGATGTCTACAGCTCTTCTTGTACATGGGCAGTTGTCATCTTGTTCCAGAGCTCCAGGGACTCCTTAAATTAAACATGGTTGGAGGCTTGGTAGGGGCTGACCTATTGCCTAGGCCTTGTACCACATGGTCACCCTTGAATGTGTAGACTAATGAAATATTTTCTTTCTACTCTTGATGGCAGTGTTAACATTCTGATTTTATTTCATTCTTACAAAGTATATAAAGAAAAAAATCACAAATAACCCCTTTTCTGGAACTAAGTAAAAATTCCTCTGGGGTTCAGAAGAAACATGAATTTCCTAGAGGGCCTGTCTGGTATTGTTTTGATCCAGGCCCTGCTCAACAATTCACTCAATGTGAATGACAACTGGGCAATGCTTTTTAAATGTGCACTGAGCAGTATTGACAAATAGCAACGACTCTTGTGGTAACAAAAGATGCTTGTGTCTCCACTGAGGTTTCTTACTGTAGAGTAGACATTAAAATGACCACTGAATGCCCACATGGTTAAGCCCATTTGGCTCTTGAGCCCTAGAGGTCCACAGAGGACAGGGGATATCATATTTGTGAACAGTGGGTAGAAGAATCATGGAGACAGGATAGAAATTGGTAGAAGTCAAGGGGTAGTACCAGGCTATGTACTAGTGGGTAGACAGTGTCCAGTGTGATACAGGGAAAGCTGTGGCCAAGAATCTTTTTAGAGGACACCTATGTACAGTGTTGGATAGGCTATTCCAGTGAGTGGCTTGTGACTACATAGACCAAAGTTGATAGTGTCTGCTTCTTGAACAGCAATGTGTGGCTGCCATTTGTCAGACAGGAAAGTGTTTGAGAAAGAACATTGACCACATATTGATTCTGTGAAACGAGCTGTTAGCCATGAAAGGGTATCTTCCAGATTAGCAGAGTCCCTTGGTTGTTGACTGTCTTAGATTCTTTTGCTGTGATGAGACATCATAACCAAAGCAACCATTATAAAAGAACGCATTTAACTGGGAGCTTGCTTACAGTTTCAAAGGTTTAGTCCATTGTCATAATGGAGGGGAGCCTAGCATCATGCAGTCAGGTGCTGGAGCAATAGCTGAGAGCTGTTCTGAAGGCACAGAGAGACATGAGCTTTTGAAACTTCAGAGTTCATCCCCACCTTATGACACACTTCTCCAATAAGGCCATGCCTCCTAACCCTTTTCAGATAGTTCTACTCTGTGGTGACTAAGCATTCAAGTATAGAGCCTGTGGAGGCCATTCTTATTCAAACCACCATATTGACTTTATTTAGTTGGGTCCAGGATAAGTAGATGTTCCAGGTCATGCTGGATCACCAGTGAGATGGAGAAGCAGCTGTGAGATTAATGCTGTTTCATTCCCCTTTCCTCATATCTGTTGATGCACAGTTCAGGTTGGTGGGTGAACTCCCTCTAAAGAAGGAAAGGATGGACATCCTAGACACTTGAGTTCAGGTTGCCAGAACCAGGCCACTTCAACAAAGTCCTTTAATGCAGAGTTCAGGGAAAACTGAACAAGCAGAGCCACATTGGGTCATTCCTTTCTTACTGCAGTGGGATGAACTGTGACTTCTAAAAAGAAAGATTGAGGTCTTATCTTTAGAACCCTGAATCAGACTTGGGTTGAAAGTAGAGTCATTGCAGGTGTGATGTAACTAAAGTTACGAAGTCACATGGAAATAGTGTGAGTACTTGCATGGAGATGCCAACAGCCCTTAAAACCAAGAAGAGGCCTGGAAGGACTCCTCTCCTGACTCCTGGACTTTATTTCTTCCCATAAGGCATGAAGCAGACTTCGTGAGTCACTCCGTGTTCTCTGCTAGTTTACCCATTATGTCTGCTTTGAGATGACTATAAACTTAACAGCTGAGATTCCTCTTGTAAACAGCCAATGTCTTGGGATTCTGCTTGATATGCAATTTTAAATGATCTAAAATAAAAAGTGTGTTGCAGGACCTCTAGAGCTCATGTTTAACAGGCTCTGCCACACACACCTCTGCCTTGTACTGTCCTTACCTCGGCCTACAGAGACCCTCCTTGGTGCCCTTTCTTGCCATTCCTTCTTACTCATGCACTTTGATGTCTGTAGCCCCTCAGCTACCTCCTCAGCCATGGTGGGAGCTGTTTTAGTTGCCCACTGCCCAGTCAGCCACAGGAAGTATCTGATCTGTTTTATATCTGAGAGATGCTTAATTGGGGCTTTCCATAGATATGTCCAACAGCTTCCCATCCCTAATAGGAACACACTCAGTTTTATCTTAATTTTAATGCACAGTAAACTGCTCCTTAAATTATCCTGGGTAGGATTTTTCATTCATAAACAAAGTTTGCACCCAAAATGCCTTAAAGTGTTTTTAATAGACATAGACAAGCAGTCACTGCAATTTTGCTGATGGACTCCTTGTACAGATGCTGTCCAACACACAGGAGGGGCATTTTAAGGCACATTATTCTGTGGTCAGAATTAAAGTTCAACTATGATTATATTCACAACATTAATACACAATTTTAACCATTCAAAATATATTTCTAGTTTTGATGAAGTTCTTTAAATTTCCTTTCATAAAAAGATTAGTAATACATAGTATATTGAACACTGTAATAAAATTATTTTCAAGAAAATACAGAAGTGGAAATATAAATTTCCTAAATTTGTATACTTTGTAGTACCACAAAGTAGGTCAAAGTTCAGTATTAAATAAATAGAAATTCTCTTCTAATAAAAAAAAACTTTTATAACAGTTTTCCTAAGGAAATACATTCATAGGATTTTACATTCTATTGTACAACAATGACAAGAACAAGAGGGTCCTCAACTATGAAATGTAGCCACTGTATCCTTTAAGCACAGGAAGTAGGGTTTTGTAAATGAGCCTTTCTTGTCAAGACTGTGATTCCATATGACTGTGCCCAGTGGTGTGGTTCACACGGTCAAAGGACATGGCCTGTGCATGGCTAGAACATGGACAGAGTGTCAAAAGGTTCCACAGATGGGTCACCTGGCTGCTAGCTTTGGTATCTCTGGGTACTGGTGCAAAGTGACAGTTGCTGAGGCACTGCCTCATCACACTTGGCTTCTAATTGTGCAGTGGGAATTGGACCCCATGCCCAGCAGATTGGGTGAGGTGTTAAGGCAGTGTCCTGGCACAGGAAGGTATGAGAAACTTGTCTGCAGAGCAGGGGCTGACTGGTGCCTCGCAGAACACCCCTGGTACTGTAGCCAGGCACAGCCTGCCTAGGAGGTACTCCAAATGGCAGCTCCAAGTAGTCTGGTGAAATTGCTGATCCCAGCATTGTACAGTGGCTGGACTTCAATTCAGAAATGGACAAATGCTTCTAGGGCTGTGGAAAACATGCTGAGCATCTGATGGCTGAGTCTGAGCTACCGGTCAACAGCATACTGACAGGTTCACTTGGGGGACAACACTCTGAAGCAGAATGCAGTATGTTGAGTGAACTTGCTTTGTTTTCATTCATTTCTCTCAACTCTCTTTCTACCCATGAATCAACTGCAGCATTAATACAAATTGACGGACCTTCCTGTGACTCCTCTGAAGGCATCTGTCAACCTTGTTCCTGAGACAGGGTGTTTAGTTTCCTGAGCAGAGACCTGAGTGCTTTGTTTCAGAAATCCCCAGGAAGTCCTTAAGTCTACCTTTAACCCCATCTTGATTTCCCTTATGTGATATCCTGGGGTGCAGGCAAAATTTCCAGTGAGTTGGAAGCAAAACTCAGGTGACTCTTCAACACTGGACTTCTGAGAAAGGGTGATAAGGGTTGAGGGCCTGCCCTCTTAACCCCTCCAGAGGGCCAATGTTCTAAGACCACCTGGAGCCAGAACAAAATGCCCAGAGTGAGTTCCTGCATCTCCCTACTTTTGGGTGATGTAGAGCCCCTCTATGTTCCTAGGTCTTCCCTGCCTTTGACGGATGCCAGAGAGCTGGCTATAATTTTGACCAAGGAAGGTTTCCAATGGACCACCTCTAGTGCCCTAGCCCAGCCTACCTGGTCATCTACAGTGTTCCGAACTTAGGGATAATTCTGGCCAGACACCTTGTTTGTGATGGCAAGGCCCAGGCTGGGAGGGGCCGGGCAGGGAAAGTCTAAGCTAGAGGAGCCAGCTATTTCTGCAGTTGATCACAAGGTGATAGGGCAGTCTGGAGAACTAACTTGGAAGGGGTCAGATAGGACCTTGGGAGTGTATATTTCTGGGGATGCCTATTTAGAATGAGGTTGATCTGGGCGGTGCCACTTCTAAGAAACTCAATTTTTGAGCCCTTTGTTTGTACCAGCAGTGATTAAATCCACCGCAGGCCTCTGAGGGATCTTCCCCCTTCTCTGAGTAAGGGTGGCAAACACTTAACAAGGGCTCACTTCGGGGTGGGGGTGGGGAGGCAGCACCACAGAGCCCTAGGATCTGAACCAGGGCAAGAAGACGGCAGGAGGCAGTGTGGTATCCTGGGGACACCATATGGATTAAAATTCTTCCTAGGGCTAGGCAATGCATTAAGACTCCCAGGGTGCATTGGACCCTAAGAACACTAGCTGGTTGGGGAGGGGCCACTGAAGGAGACCCTCGGATCTGGGCCACCGGCCAGACAGCAATCATAGGGGCGTTTCTTCTTGCTCCAGAGCGTGCAGCGGCAGTTCTGTAGAGCCCGGAAGAGAAGCGAGTTTCAGCAGAGCTGGGCGTCTGCGCGGGCGAGGCCTTTGGAATGAGCGCCTACTGTGTACCCGGCGCGCAGCAGCTGACCGAGCGTGCGCACTGGGTGGGGCCCGGTGCTCTGGCTCAGTCCCGTGATCACCAGGGGCAAAAGTGACAGTAGAGGTGCGCTCAGATGGGGCGGGGCTTGAGGCACCTGGGTGGGCAAGCCCTGCGGGAAGCAGTGGCAGCTGGGCAGCAGCAGATGGCTGACGAGACAAGCGTCCAGTTAGCGGTGTGCCAGAGCTTGTGTCACCTGTAGGAAGATGGAATGTGAGTGGCTCCCGGTCCAGATCAACACTGACCTACAGAAGACCAGGATTCCCTTCCCCCTGAGTTTGTTGTTCCTCTGTGGCTTGCCCAAAACTAGGTACCTGACCATGGAAAGAGTACCTCAGTCTCAAGTGCAAGGAAGGACCCCTAACCTTCTACACCAAACGGGGCATTTTCTGCTGTGCACTACTGTGGAGTTATAAGGAGTTCCAGCCAGTGTCTCTGAACCTTCCTAGGCAGCTGTGCACCTAGCAGCCAGCAGATCTGGATCACTCCCCATGTTCTGACACTTAAACCCTGCCATTGATAGCAACCCCCTCTACAAGTGGTAGCAACGCCACACCCACCTCTGGGCACTACTGCTCTACCCTAGAAGCCTATCTCAAGCCTCAAGGCACACAAGGCTCTTTCAAAGAGCCAGGCCTTTAATCCCAGCACTCAGTAGGCAAAGGCAGCCATATTTCTGAGTTCCAAAACAGCCTGGTTTTCAGAGCTAGTTCCAGAACAGCCAGAGTTGCTCAAGAAACTCTGTCAAAAAGGGAGGAGGTGGAGGCAAGCCCAGAGACAGAAGCAAAGAGCAGGTGGAAGAGCACTGAGGCTATGCAGGTTTGCTGTTCCTGCTACAATCTCCAATTGTAAAGGACTGTGCTTCATTTCATTTTACGCTAGACTGATAGAAGAACTCTGCAAATGTCCACTAAATAGAAATCCATTTTCATTTTCATCTGAAATGAACCTGAGACCTGACCACAGGATACTTCTGTATTGCCCAGGCTAGTCTCAAGCCCTTAGTCTTCCTGTCTTATGTAAACACTGGGGTTATAGGCATATGCCATCATGCCAGACCCTTAAATCTATCTGGATACTACACATTAACTAGAGAAATAGACTCAAATGGGAGTCCTCCGTCAGTCTCCCAAGAAATACACAGCTGGACAGATGACCAAGACAGGTTTTACAGAGTGAAGACAGCGGCTGCAAAGTCTGAAAAAGTGCAGGTACTGCAGAGAGGCCTGAAGGCAACAGCTGGGAAGAAAGAAAGTGTTAGAGGAAGAAACCAGTTACATGTGTGTGGACTCAGGGGAAGCGGGTTGGAGCTGTTGTTCCTCATGGCCATCAGCCAGCAAGAAGGAATCCACTGATTTGTTGCTGAGGCGGAATGGTGTCAGGCGGCGGAAGTTGCTGGGAGAGTTGGGAATCTGGAAACGGGCCCTCTGGGAGGGCACCACGGTCTCCCCCGGGGACAGCCAGGGTGGCACCCTGGATAGGATGCTTGGGTCCAGATCCTCATCAGGGGAGAACACTGGATTATCAATTCCTAAGAGAAAGGGCAGCTGGTCAACCTCAAAGAAGTACTCTCGGGGGGACAGGAGGAGGCTGGGTGGATAGGCTCTGTACTGGGTAACTGTGTCAACTCCTATTGTGGCTACCACCTTCAGAGTAACCTTGACGGTCAGACTTATACATCTAACCATCATCCCACACCTTCCTTCCACATCTGAGACCCCCAAAATCTAGACAATTTCAACAACACCTCCCTTCTCAGGTCTGGCTCGCTCTTCCAGATCTACTTGCCATCTGCCCTGGGAAGATATTTTGATGGAGGAAGTTATACCTCCAAGACTGATACTAAGCCTCCCCAAGCCTTTGGCTCCTCCTTCAATAACCAAACTCGCTTAGGGCAGCAGGGACATCTCTCCCACTAGCCTCTCCCATCTTACCTGCCCCAGAGTCAGAGGCTACATCCTTGGTGACACTGGCCAGAAACTCAATGCCTCCACTGATCTCTTCATAGTTGGTGGCCTCCTCAGGTTCTGAAAGTTCCAAATCTAGGTAACAGAGGAAAAAAAGAATACTTTGAGTAAGAATGACTCAAGTTCTTGATGGCTACTAGTATGCTCCCCTGCCCCATCTCAACCCCCTCATGGGTGGTTTTTCACAGCATTTGGGTAGCCCAGGGCTGAAGGGTACAAAGGCATGAACCACTTCTACAGTGCTTCCTTTTGTGACCCCAACCATGTTTGGTCTTTGGGAAGGTCTATTGGATAGGAATGGCTGGGACCCCAAGGCCTACAATGAAAGGGATGGATGGAGGCCCAAGATCAGAATCCCTGGCTACAGCCACAGGTACAGGCAGGAGTCTCTCCTGAGTCAAGCACATACAGAGGAACAGTTCTTACCTTTCTCCTTGATGGTGAAGTTGTGTGCCAGGTTTTCCATAGGCAGCTTCCCATTAGGAATGCTGCTGTTCCTCTGTGGACAAGTATGAGCTCTTACAGATGTACCCACACCCAGGCCCCTAACTTGCAGGAACTTGGTCTCTGCTCTGGTGCAAGGCTGTTCACCTGGCAGCTTGCCTGGCCATCAGAACCACAGAGGATCCCCTGACCCTTTCTGGTATTCAGTAGCCCACCCTACAACCACTGACCCCACCTTCCCTCACCCGCTTCTGTGCACGCTCCCTCTTGTACAGCTTGGCCGCTTTCTTGTTCTGGTTGATGCCTAGCTTAGCTGACTTAAAGGACTCCAGGCGCTTCCGCATGGTCCTGTGAAAGATTTCCTTGTCCTGCTTTTCATCTTCATTGGGTGTAAGCTCATGCCGACTATAGAGATGCTTGTACTGTGGGAAAAACAGGCAGTCAGTTTGGCCTGTATGGCCCAGGTAGGTCCCAAAATCACCTCATCTCTGTAGACACCTTGTCTGAGAAGAAGGCAGACATTGTTGTAGGTGTGGGCCTGGGTTCCACCAGCCACATCACATGAGGGGATGACAAAGGCTTACTCTGTGGGATAGGAGGGCTCTGAGTGGCTCATCCCATGGTACCCACCTCCTGCCGAGGCTTGTACAGGTACTGTTGCAGTGTGTGGTGGGTGACCATGTCCTCAGTGTCACGGATGCTCCTCCGCCTCTGTTCCAAGGACTGCATGTCCAGGCATACAGCACTGACATTTTCCCTCCTGCATGGACCAACACTGAGCCCAGGGGAGTAGCTACACAGAAGTCTCCTGTCCTGCATATGTACCTCATAGTCCCTTCCTGCCTCAGGACTGCTTGGATGATCTCCAAGAATGCCTTCTAGACTTCTGTGTAAGGTTACACCCCAGTACCACCAGTCCCCCTCTACAGCCCAACTATGACTCCTGAGGCCCACAGTCTCTCATAAGTGCTAGAATAGCCACCATCATAAAAACTGACCATTAGCTGCCCAGAGCAAAGGGCATGAAATGCTGAACCAGCTCAGGCACCTGCTGCTGTCCTTCCTGCCTCCTTCCTTCTCTCTAATCTCAGTGCTTCACATGGTCCTGCTGACTGCTGAATAAAGGTGTGCTTTCACATATGGAGATGCAGGCATCTTTCTGTACCCTTCTCCTATCCTGGTCTACTTACACTTTCCTGACTCAGTTGCCTTAAGCCCTATGGGAAGAACTAGTAGGCTTAAGGGTCATAAGACAGATGCTTTTAAGGAGTACACTTTCCCGGGGAAGTTTTATGAACTGGTCACATACAAGAAATAGGAGACAGACGCCTCCACAGTAGATGGGCGGGGTGTGCTGAAGTCCACATTGACCATATTGTCCGTACTTGGGGAGCGAATGAAAGCCAGGGACCCACGGCGCTCTCCCTACAAGGATAACATAGACTCATTAGAATTCAAGGGTGACCCTTAGGTGGTACCCGCCATGTAGAAGTCGAAAGATCCTGTGACCAAGTTCAAGGCCCTGTGGACTATGGCAGGCAAAGGTGGAGCTCAAGGAAGATAAACCTTCCTGGGACCCTGTGCAATGTCCCTAGACACTTTGCAGCTCAGCAAGGGCCAAGATACAGAGTAAGAGCTGAGATTGGGCCCATGTAGAGGTCATCAAAGCCTCACTTGAGAGGAGCAGAGCTAAAAGTTGAGCAGGAAAAACACAAAACAAAAAACAGTAGGTAGAAACAGAATCTCTTAAAGGACACAAAAATATCTAAGGTATACCACCCTGGCTTGAAGGTAGGGGAAATGGTTATAGTCCCCATTAGTCTCTGAGTGGCAATGGCCATGGGGTCATGTGGTGCCTAATTGGAACCTATGTCTATTAAAAAAGGATGCCATGGAGCCCAGACAGGAGTGGGTGGGTCATGAATGAACTGACCACAAGACAGTCACATATGTGTCATAGAAGGATTTAATATGAAAATGTACAACATATGTGTCTATGTTGTATCTATGCATACATGTGTTCATGACTATGTATGTATTGACTATGTATGTATTGACTATGTATGTATGTATGTATGTATGTATGTATGTATGTTTGTATTAGTTTACATGTACCTGGGTATGTGTGTGTTCATATATGTAAATGTGAGCATTACTATATATTTGGGTGTGCATACATCAGCCATGCCTTTGTGTATTTATGTACATGTGAGGCTGCTCCTTAAGCTCAGCAGCCAGTAGAAAATATCTACCGACTTGTTTCTGAGTACAATGTATATGTGCGAATAGGTAGAGGACCTGGGCCCATTACACATTTCCCAATGTCTTTCATTCTTTTTAGGGGAAATACAGGCATTCATACTCCTCTAGAGCCCAGTCTCCATGATCAGGAGGATTTAGTTTCTACCAAAACCACAGCATCTAGAGAGTCACTGTACCTATACTCTGATTCTTGAGTGACAGGGAACTCTGGTATGCCCTACTCCTAGAGTACAACTCCACAACTCATAAGAGCATTTGCAGTGAGCCATTCAAGCATAGTGCACAAGAGTCACTCATCACTGCCTATGCCCTAGACCGCATCTGTTGTCTTACTTTAGTCCTCAACTTCAGCAGAGGGATAAATAGGATATTCTAGTACCTCAGCCACATAGCTAATAGCATCCTTCAAATTCAGCTCATGGAAAACATTCAGGATCCGATCTCGAGATTTTTGAGCAGATCTTCTCATGAGGACTTTGCTGAGGAACTTCCTATCAAAATTGGACCACCTAGGGGACAAAAGATCACATCAGCACTGGGAGTCTGGGGCTGACTGCCCCACATAGATTAGAAGGAGGTCAGAACAGGCAAATGCCTGCCAGAGCGAGTCGACATAGGATCATCCTTTTTTTCCTACTGGATTTTATTTATTGTGACAACCTGAAAGTGAGTTTTAAAGTGAAAGGTCGTCATACCACCTCAGGTCTCATCCTTTGCTTTCTCCTATTTTTGGCAGTGGTTATCAGTGGAAGTATATGCCCCCCCCCTTTTTTTCCCAAAGTAACAAAATGGACAGGTTTCCAAGTGGCCATCTGCCCCTCCAAGTGCTGTGAGGATGGGGCCAAGATGGAGACATCAACAGTAGCCATTGCTCCAACTCCATAGACGTCACTGCCTAGGGTGTGTTGCTCAAGTTAACTCTGTAGCCTGACGTGGACTCCAGGTAATTATCTCAAAACAGGTACTAACAAGGGTGAGATAAGTGCTTCCATCATATAGTCTTAAGTACCACTTTATTTTACGGAATACAAGTGATTTCTGTTTCATGAACAAGATAACTTTAAATACTAACACATCTTTCCCTGTTAATGAAATAGAGAGGTGATTTGTTTTCCTGGCTTTTAATTCCTATATTATTTAATTGGTCAGTAAAAGGGTGCCTCTCTATATGCCTAGGTTTGTTGGATGCTCTATCTTCTTTGCTAGCATTAACTTTGTTTTTCACCTGCTTGCATCTGGAAGTGTAGTCGACATTTAAGCCTGTGAAGGGTTCATGCACCATGACAAAGTGTCCATATGCTCATCCTTTTCTCAAGTATAACTTCAGGGCCAGCATGGAACCCAGACAGTTTGTCTCTGGTTTTTATTAAATGGAGAGGCCCTCCAGAAATTGTGTTTTGTGGTTCTTGAATTGTGGTATCACATTGGTGTAGCCTCCAGTGTTCTTAGTGGCCCTCTCTGCACCTATGGGACCCACTGTTCTATATTTGATTAGTCACAGGTAGAAGGGAGAATGTTACAACTTAGGCTACTTACTTATCTCTGAGGTAATTGTGTCCAATTTGTCCCGAGATGTCCTCAATGGCTGAGAGGATGTGGTCAAAAGCCTTTCAAAGAAAAAAAAAAAACTTAACTGGCCATCCTTCCTCACCCGCAGCCTACCCACAGACCGTGTCTTCCCAGACTGTACACTTCGACCCTCTCCCTACCCGGCCATGTAGCTTCTCATTCAGCTTTGGTTCACGCTGCTCACTCCTCTTCACCTTCAGCCACTGCACCAGGGGTTTAATGGTCAGGCCCTGAAAGACAGCCTCACAAATGAGCCTCCTGCCAGGCAGGATCCCCAAAGCCCCTAAGGGCCTCTAAGTCCCAGACAGACACTAGATCTCTTCTTCCACTGTAAACAGTCCAGGGACCCATGAATCTGTTGCCATTGCCCTATAAAAAGGTGCCCCAAAGCCCCTGTGCTGTGAATGTCTATATGGACACCAGAACTTCCAGTGGTCACTTTGACCAGACAGATGCAAAGGGCCCCACCAATCAGCATTGCAGATGTAACTAGGTCTGCTCTCATCAGTGCTGGCCAGAAAGTAGCACTTTAAGGACAAATTGTGCTATGTCCCCTGTGGGGCCACATGAAAACCTACAAAATGCTCCTAATTACTAAAATTACAAAAACCAATTAAAGCGTGGAATCTGGAAACAATCAACCTACAGCTGCTCTTAGATGGGATCGAGGTTTGGAACCCCAGGCGGGGCCCTGGGCAAGCGAAGCCACACCTGAAAGATGACTGTGAAGAAGACCACAATGAGAGTAGTGCTGACAAACAGATTTTTCTCCTTGACTTTTTTCTCATCCAAAAGTACCACCAAGGCATAGGCCACTGCCCCACGCAGGCCACCATAGGACATGACCACCTGGTCTATGGTCTCTAGCTGCACCATGCGGTAGCGGTTCAGGATCCAGGTCTGCAGAACAACACCTGTAGCGAGAGGTCACTCAGCTCCATGGTTGCTTCCCTCAAGGCCACCCCTCAGGATTCCCTATATCCCTTGGCTGACTGTGAAGGATGGACAGTGGATCTATCCCAAGTACACTATTAGTCAGGACCTCTGTAGGATGAACCAATACTGCTGTTCTCAGCTCAGCTCCCATTCCTCGATCCCTTGGTGTCACCTTGATCCCCATGCTTCTCCTTGAAAAATCTTTGCCTTTATGGAGATCAGTGGTTGGACTTATTACTGAACCACCCTGGGGGCCCCCAAATCTGTGATCTAAATCAAGGGAGCCTAGACACTACCATGAGTGCTCCTAGCCTCACCAATGGCTCGGTATACAGAAATGAAGACCAATGTCAGCAACACAAAAGCTGTGTTCCATGTCCAGATGAGAGGATCCACGGCTGAGATGCCCAGGAACATGAAGATAATGGTCTCTGCTCCACTGGCCAGCATCTTCATAGTGTAGCGTACAGTCGTGGCCGACTGCTCCGAGATGTTGGCCTTCACATACTTCTGACAGCAGATGCCACAAAAGGTGATGCTGAGGGAAGGGAAGTGTGAGATTTCCCTGCCTCAATTCAAGCAGGCTGATCCCTCAGACCAGATGTTTCCAGCCCAGCTCCTGGCATCTCCAGTTTCTCTGGTGGCATTGCAGGTGTCTACATCCCAACTTTGGTGTCAGGAGGCTCCTGCCCAAGATGAGGGTCCATGCCAGCAGAGACTGTGATAGGTTTCTGAACATTCTTCAATTATAAGCCACAGCGAACACCTACCATGTCCTCTCAGTAGGCACCTGTCTAGTCAAGGATAATTCTGAAGACTTATTAACTTCCTAATTAAAAAAAAATAGATTGACTTCTTTGCCTCTGTCGATGAATTTCTATCCAACTAGAAAAGCCATGGAGGTGGCATCTACACAATGGCTTGAAATCTGTGCTCCAAGGAGGAGACAGTAGAGAGGGACCAGGCTCACCCTGACAGCCCCTTCACCAGGATGATGACAAAGAGCCCAACATATCCTTTGCTTACAGTGGCACCTTCTGCCAGAATTTGAATGCAGGGGATGTCTGGCACATCACCATCTAGAAAGCTACCTACCCAGCCCAGCCAACAACAGAGGGTTGTTTCTTGAGGGGGACTTACGCCAGGATGGCTGACAAGGACAGCATCTCGGAGGTCAGATAGGACAGGTAGGAAATGACAAAGACGAAGCCAGGCTCGATGATACGCACATGCTTGGTGAATCGAGTCACCAAGGACAGCAGGAAGGCGAAGATAACACCCACAAGAGTGCCCCCCAGGCTCACCACGAAGAAGGACACTGTGAGGGAAAGGAATGAATGGTCCTTTGAGGCTGATGATGTGAGTAAAGCTGACCAGATTGGCTACTCATTCCACATGGAAAGCGTTTGGAAACTGCTCACAGCAATGCTGAAAGTTTAGGAAATGAGGCAACTTTGTTCTCTAAGGATAGAGTGTCTGGTCTCCAAGTTTAGTACAGGAGGTAGATGACAGAGGCATGGTATACAAGGGATAGGACCCCATGGTAGAGGGCATTGGCTTGACATCCCTGCAGGGCTGAGTCAGTAGCAAGGTCTGTGTCCTTATACACTCTTCATCTGGCCTTGCTAGGGAGACCTGGGTTGAGAACACACAGGATCCCCCAGAGCCTTCAGTGTTTGTGTGATATTCTGGGAAAGGATCTCAGCATGGTAAGTAATCATAACATAATCTGGAGACCCCAGGATAGCAGGAGGCTGGGGGATTCCATTCTAGAGAGGAGACAAGCCTCTGTGCTCTTTGACCACGAGATCTAAGACAAACTTGGCAGGAACACTTTCAGTACATACCTATGCCTTTCACACAATCCACGCCAGTCACTGCATCACCACCCAGTGTCACAAAAGACTCAAAAACATTGTACAAGACCTAAGGGTACAAAACACAGGAACATATCTGGTCAGCTCTGCATCCACACCAACCCCTCCCTGTCTAGCACCCACTCTTTTCTAGATTTGGGCCCCAGAATTGACACCTGAAGCAGCTAAAAACACTTTTAAAGTTGACACACGTTGGCAATTGTCGACAGGAACGGATCAGCAGAAATAGCAGATGGGATATGCAGACAAGTGAATCCCTATAGCCAGGAAAACAGGACAATCTCTGAGTCTTGTTCTATATTATTGCAGACATGTTCAAGAAACATTGGGGCAGCTGTGCAGTTTGGGACACAGTCATGGTATGTCCTCGGCAAGGCTTCTGTGGGCTTGTGCTTCATTACGAGGAAGAAGGTGGGAAAGGCATGAGGGAACCCTTGGTCCACAGGAAGCTCACCCAGCTACACACACAGGGAAGTCCTCAGAGCCACTGTAGTTTGGGAAGGCTGAGAGCTAGTTTCTGAGTTTCAGACTAAGTCTCAAATGGCCCCAAAGAGTCTCCTACACACAGAAATCTGATACAAGGCACCCTGCAAGTGGTTCTCCACTCCAAGGGAGCATAAGACCTGGGGAATTCCTTAGGAACCATAGGCAATTTCAGAGGGCAGAAGAAACCAAACACACTTCCTCAGGTATCAGCTGAGGGCTTGGGCCCCATTCTTACCAGTTAATCCTTATCCCCTCCCACAGACCTGTAGTCCATCTGGGGACAGGTTTTGAAATTTCCTCAGGGCTACACTAAAGCACCAGCAGTGCTCATGTTTCGTGTACCTGCTTCTCACTGCCAGGACGAATGCAACCTCACCTTTGTGGAGACCATATGCCTACTCCACTGCGTGGGTCTGAGAAGCTGTCAGGGAGTAGTTGAATTGTTCCCTCCACTTATGTGATAAGTCCTAACCAAAAGACTTCAGAATGAGGCTATTTGATGGGAAGTCTCCAAAGAGAGCAGTTAAGGTTAAATGTGATCAATAGGTTAGAACCTGATATATAAGAAGAGTGCATGTAATACACACACACAGATGACCACAGGAGCACACAGGGAGAAGATAGCATCTGTGGGCTAAGGAAAAGGCCCTCCAGAGCCAGCTGCCAAGCTTGGTTCTACGCCTCCAGCCTTCAGCATTGAGACAATAAACTCTAGGCTTCTGTAGTAATTGGTTAAGGTGGGTCCAGCAAATTAATGCAATTCCTGTAAGACTTTGTTGTTTGTTTATTCTCCTGTTTGTTTCTTTGGAAATAGTGGGTGATATCAGGTGTGGGTTCAAAATTATAGACCTCTGTTCTAGGGGATGTGGATATAGAGATTTCAGCAGGGCAAAATGGGCCTAAAATTGTAAAAGAGAGAAATTGGGTGAAGCTGAGTTAGGGAGCCAAAAGAAGGTCAAAGTCTGTGTCTCCTCAACCCCCAACTCATATCCCAAGGCTGCTGCACCAATAAAAAGGAACAGGTGATAGACATACCCTGCAGGAGTTGGACATCTTAGGTTACAAACATGGCTTAAAAGGAGAGCATGTACAGATAGTGGCTCTCATTCTAGCTTATCTATCTGAGGCATATTAGTAATGACCACTTGGCAAGGTCCTCCATGCAAATGAAATGCTCTGTAACTACTCCAGGGATCCCATCATCACTCACCACAGTCACTGCATCATTCAACAGTGATTCCCCAAAGACAATGATGAACAGGACTTCATTGACATGGACTTCCTCAAACACAGCCAGCACAGCCACTGGGTCCACAGCTGCAATGAGGCTACCAAACAGCAGGAAATCCAGTAGTCCAATCTTCAGCTCACCTGCAAGAGATGTAGCCCATGGGACACAGGCTAGCCACCTGGCTCCTTCTCTCCAAATCCCACATCTCTCGGGTCCCTGGAAGATCAGAGTCATCAGGAATAAAGACTAGGCACAACTCTTCCCAGGGCTACCTAGTGACAAAGAAGATCTCAAAGACTGGAGCTCACAGCCAGACACCCCAAAATATGTAAGACTACACAGTTCCCCCATGTGGTGCTCCTTTCTCTTTTCTGAGCTGAGGTAGAACCTGCCATCCCTTGAGGCCAAGGAATGAGCATTAGGATGTAAGAGCCCCAGGTAACCAATGTGCCCCAGGAAGTAGAGGGCACTGTAGAGTGACTTGAACCCCATATGTCTGTGATTACTAAATTCTGCTGCCTCTAGCCAGTACCAGAGATCTCTGGAGTCTCCATTTAGAAGTGTACCACACACTAAACTGACAAACCATATAAGCCCTGCCAAGCTTTCCAGAGTAAACTACCTTCTGGGATAGCCTTGAAATGTCTTAGCAGGGCCAGCCTTCTGGTCTAGAATCTTTTACAGACCCAGAGTGCATTCCAAAAACAAGCTGGATCCCAGCAGATGTATAGTTCACTGAATCAGGAATGACCTTCCAGCCTAGACAGTGTACACAGTGTACACAGTGCCTGGGACTTAGCTGACCCTCTCAGTAAGGGTAAACCCCAGCCTTGAACTACTGTCTACAGAGACTGACCACTTCCTAGTTAAATGTGGATACACAAGCAGCCAAAATCACAGAGAAAAAAGATCTCATTGGATGAAGGTAATCTTTCTGGTCAGCCTTGACCAGCTAGGTCTTAAAGGTGGAGCACAAGCCAACATCCCATATCTATCATGGGAGAGTGACCCTAACTACAAGCAGTGATGTACAGCAAAACTGGTTATTAAAAGACACTATGGTATAATGATTCTTCAGGGCTATGGCATAGTAGGAAGATGGACCTAGATGTCTCTGGACATTAAAATGCTCTAGAATTTGATGAGCATGTAATTTCCTGTGTAAGCACACTTGCTAAGGTTCAGTGAACTATATTTAAAGGCCTTTGCTTATACCATAAGTCAGTCTGTTACAGGGTTCTCCATGTACCCTAAAAACTGCTCCAGGAATATCACATGCTAGAATCTTATGGTTGATGGCTGTCAAGTGAGGGTGAACATGCTCCTTGAATTGCTGTGGGTATTAGATCCAGAAGTGCTCATTGCATATCCCAAGAAATGTCTCTAAGCTCAGAAGTCAAAGGCAGCCAGCCATCTTAGATATGTCTGAATCACATTATGGCATCACCAATGTGACCAGTAGTACCCACCCTAGAGCAGGATGCCTATAGTTTTAGAAGCCAGGCAAGTCCTCACCGCTGAGTTCTTTATCTAGTGATGCAGAACAACTGGGACTAAAGGGGGCTCCCTAAAATAATAAGCTCCAAAGTAATTGATCGTTTCTGGTTTTACCGTTTCCTGTTTCTCCTTGGTCTTCAGGATTTCAAGGGCCTCATTCACATAGTGAATGTTCCAAAGGGAAAGTCCTGACTCTGAGTCCTTCTGTGAGCATCTACTCACATCTGTTCAGTCATCACCTGGTGTCTCCTAGTTAGGCAAAGATTCAGCATGGACTTGTGATGGCCATTCTTGGTTGTTAGCTTGGCTATATCTTGGATGAACTAAACCCACAAATTATAAAAAACCTTGTCAAAAGCTAAAGAAAGGCTTAGGTCCAGCATGATGGTATATACCTTTAATCCTAGCACTCAAGAGACAGACACATGCAGATCTCTGAGTTAAAAGTCAGAGCAAGTTCCAGGACAGCCAAGCTTAAGCAGTGAAGGAAATCATCAAAAACAAAAAGCTGCTGCTGATGTAATAGAACAAGGAGGCTGTTCCAACCCCAACAAGCAGAAGAACTCAGCTTCTTCAGTCACATGGCTCTAGCATTAGAGTCAAGAGTAGAAAGGGTTACTGGGACAATTGATGCTGGTTGGCTGAAGCTAAGAAACTAGCAGTGATTAAGAAGAGGCCAGCATCACTGAGGTGAGATCTTCTGGGAAATGTTTTCTGAGAGCACAAAGAAGCTGTGTTCCAGAGATAGACATCACGCTGGCAGTCAGACTTGAAGATTCATCCTGATGGTACTGGTTTAAAGGTAGGAAGGAGTCATGGAGAACAGCTGAGACTTGACACTGTGAAAGGCCAGATAAGGCCATTAGTGAAGGTGTAGCCTCAGCTGCAGTTGACGTCCAGGACTGAAGGGGTCATGCAAAGAAATTGAGGCCAGGCACCATGAAGAGAGCTTCTGAGAGGCTATTGGTGAAGCCTAGTTGCAGCAGAAGACCACAGTGTATTGGAAATGCCAGTGCCATAGGACAATCACAAGAACAGCAGCAGCAGTGGAGTGGAGTCAATCAGAGCCTAGAGTGCTACAGAGGGCAGAGCTGGAGAAGGGACTCAAGCCCTTTGGTGGAGCTCAGAAGATCACGTGTGGACCCCAGACATTGGAACAAGAAGCTGTAATGTTGAAGTTGCCTTGAAGACCCCAAAATGTTAGAGATGCCAGAGACGTGGGCTACCTGCCAAGGAAAGCTGCTTATAGGGAGCAGAACCAGCCCATGAAAAAAAAAAGTTTGTTGCAGTCAACAAAGATGAAAGGATTTGGAGATCTGAAAAGCGCTTTGACATCAGACATGGAGATGCAGAGTTTAGAGTTTGCCCAGCTGGTTTTCAGTCTTGCTTTGGTCCAGTATTTCCCCATTATGACATTTTGAAATGGTAACACATATCCTGTGATGTTGGAACTATGTGATCTGCCTTTTTATTTTGATTTTTACTGGGGATTGCAGTTAAGAGATTGCATGACTATCAAAAGAGACTTTGGATTTGGGGCTTTTAAATATTGTTGAGACTGTGATAGACTACGGGGCTTTTGAAATTGAACTAAATGTTTTTGCATTATGTATGGCTAGATATGACCCCCATAGACTCATATGTTTGAACAAACCTATGGGGCTAGGGCATGGAATGTGGTGGCTTGAATAGGTTTGGCTCCATAAATTCATGTGTTTGAATGCTTGGCAATCGAGAGTAGCTATTAGGAGGTGTGGTCTTGTTGGAGGAAGTATGTGACTGTGTAGGTGGACTCTGAGTGCTCCTGGTGCTCAAGCTCTGCCCAGTGTGGAAGAAAGCCTACTCCTAGCTGCATTCTGACCAAGATGTAGAACTCTCAGCTCTTCCAGTACCATGTCTGCCTGGATGCTGCCATGCTTTCCACCATGATGATAATAGACTGAACCTCTGAAACTGTAAGCCAGCCCCAATTAAATGTTTTTATTTATAAGAGTTGCCTTGGTCATGGCTTGTCTTCACAGCAAAAGAAACCCTAACTAAAGGCAAGAGGGTTGGTGTTCCTGGGAGGTAACCAAGGTTAAGTGAAGTATTTGCTACTGTATTTGAGCAAAAACAGCACCAAACTACTCAAGACTTTGAGGTACTCAACTCTGTAATTCACTCACAAGGCTAGGAGCATTCCACTTCCGTCTCCTTCTCCCATTGGGGTTGAACAGCTGGTTAACAACACTCTGGCAACTATGATGAGAGGTAGAACAGCTGCCTATGCACACCTACCCACACTGCTGGTCTCTGTGGTCACAAATCTGTTCTGAACATGACACAAAAGCCTTAGCTTACAGATGTCCCAAGGAAGCTAATTAAAGATTGGACCTTTTTACACATACCAGGCTATTTACTTAAGTAGTCCACAGAGACACTGCAAATCATCCTTAGCCCTATTCCTCCTATATCTGAATCATTACCTTGGCTGAACAATGTGACTTGAACTCACCCAGAGGACAATGCATAGACTTACCCATCAGGCCACTGAGGAAGACACCATAGAGGGACAATCCTGTGGTGGCTGCATTCCATATAGTGCCAATGACAGCATATAGCAGAATGGTGCCCAGGTTGCCAAAGAAGAGTCGATTGGGCATGAAGTATCCAGCGTCCAACACAATAGGTGGCAGCAAGTAGAAGAAGAAAAGTGTGGGTGTGAGTGTGAAGGAGGCGATGTGGTCAGCTGCCCAGACGATGCCGCCCAGCACCAGGCCCAGAACGATGAGCAGAGCACTCTCAGGGACAATACTGGTGACCTTGTGGGACAGGTGAAAGACTGTGGGAAGGAAAGAGGGTCAGGCAGATTAGAGCCCATAAGATAACACAATGTCAAAAAGACGATCTGGAGACAAGGTCCACCAGTCAGGGGGCCAGGGCCACCCCCAACAAGGATCCCCCATGAGATCAGGGTGGTTACTGGTTTCTTTCAAGCTTGAATATCAGGAAGCCAACTAGTTTCCTCCTGAGGATCTAAAGACCCCCCCCCCCCCCCACTGTAGAAGCTGCTATCAGCAGTTCTCAATCTGGGTTGCAATCTCCAAAAGACTATCAAAAACATATATTCGCAGAGGCAGAATTAGAGTTATGAAGTAATAACAAAATAATTTTATAATTGGGGGAGTCACCACAACATGAGAAATGATATTAAAGGGTCTCAACATTAGGAAGGTTGAGATCCATTGCATTAGATGGACCTCTTCCTACGTACCTGGAATAATGATCCTCCTGTTTCTCCAGCCACTCACAGCTAGTGGTGGATGAGAGCAACGTTGATAATGAGCAGGTCCCTCTATATATTAGTGGTTCCTGCCCAAAGCTGGGACACATAGACAGAGACAAGGCCAAGAACTGGATAGAACTCAGCCACCCCAAGCCAATGTCTCTACCTTATGGAATCTCCATATTCACACAAGGCTGATAAAGTATAGGCATTGGATGACAGAACCTCTCACCCTATGATGATTCCACAAGTGGAGGCTACATAGCAATTGAGAGGAAGTGGCCTAAGTTAGGACATGCCTTGCCCCCCCCCCCCAGTTGGATACCCTCCAATTTGTCCTGACTATTCCTGGCCTGTTTCATTGCAGTCACCTTTAGGACACTCATGCTCCTCATATTTCTCCATGATCCCTTTGGGGTGACAGCCATCTAGGAGAATTAGCTACTATAGCTTCATATACCTCACGACCCCTTTGGGGTCACAGCCATTTAGGAGAAGGAGCTAATACAGCAAAGGCCTCCAGAACCCCAGGCAAAAACTATCAAAAGCAATATCAGTTTGCTTCCTGAGATATTCAAGCTTGCAGGAAACCTTTGACTACCCTCCTCAAGCCCCTCAGGCTCCTCAGTCTCCTCAGCCATCAACAATTCTGCTCAGACCTTGACAGGTGCTCAGCTATGCCCTGTAGAGAACAGTCATTTGGCCATGGATTTTGTGTCTGGTTTGGACTCATAAGAAAGGTGATCGCTTATGCTAAGCCTGATTTTTAACACAATTGGAATGCTGACAGACTGGGCTGCCTCCTTTGGCTTAAGCAATGTTTTACAATCAAATTCATTCAACAAGGCTGTTACGTTTATAGCATCTCTGAAATTTAAAAAAGGAGGTATGCATTCTCCCCACCCTGCAGCTCCCCCACTGACAAACATCCAAGATCTCTCTCAGCCCAGGGTGATATGGTAATCCACAGGAGTCTGATCTCAGAAACCGCATTTCCTGGTGGGGCTAATGATAGTGGAGCCTGCAGGATGCTTTTGGATCCACCCTTCTAAACTGGATAGCCTTGACAGGGCTCCCTGGCTGGTTTCTCCACAGGGATTAGGTGAGCTCCTAAGGGGTGGAGGTTGCTGCTGTCCTTAACCATAGCACTCCTAGACTGCATACAAATGGTGCCTAGGCCCTTCGCAAGCCTGGAGAAAAGCAAGTGTCAGATCAGTTTGGCATCTCACAGTTGTCAAACTTCTAGCATTTCACCAGAAATCATCAGCATAACAGAGACTTTGTCATATCATTTGTCACCACCTATAGTCCCCATCTAGACTCTGAGCTCCAGGAAGGGTCAGGTTTTAGCTGGCACAGATAGATGGATTATTCTCTGAGGATCAGAGGGACTGCCTGCCTGTGCCCCACAGATGATTATTCCATCCTAGCACAGCATACTGACTTGAATCAAGTTTCTCTTCTTTCCTCTGAGAGTTTCCACTAATATCAGGTAGAGTTAGCTATGAGGCTCACCCTGTAATACCAAAGGCCTAGCAAAACCACAAATATGGTATAATCTCCAGGCCATGTAGATTGCCTGAGACAAGTATATAAGAGAAGATAACCAACTCAGAATGTGGGAAGCTGCTGAATGAGCATTGCCAAGGATACTTTCTTGATTCCTCAGGGCCCTGCACAGTGTTATTCAGTCTTTGGAGGTACCGGAAAATATCTGGAAGGTCTGGTGTTTCTGGGGTTTATAATACCTTCTCTTATGGGTGCTGTCTCTACTCCAGGGAGAGACCATGATGTGGATGAGACGATCCTAAATATTGGCTACCCCCAGAGAGCTGGGCACAAATATGTATGGCATCACCAGCCTCACCCAGAAAGCTTGCATCCTTGACCTGAACCTTATGGCCATGGGAATAGGCATCCCAAGAATCAGAGCATGTCTTGGCACCCAACTTGAGACCCCAGACTCAACAGATCCTGAACAATCCTAGGGCTCTGAATTCTTAGACTCAAGGGAGTTGTGCTGAGTTCTTGTGGACCCTGGGAAAAGACTGTAATACCAGTGAAGTCTAAGAGCCAAAACTTTGGCATCCCTCAGTCAAGATAAGATTCCTGCTTCCTATTCTTCCTAATGATTATAAACATTGGGCTTTGACTACAAAGGCTGTGTTCAGAAATGTCTGAAGCTCTTGAGTCCCCAAAAATTTGTAGTAACTGTTTCATGACCATAGCACCCATGAGTTCTAGTTGTGATTCAGCTTCTTTCTAAAGGGTGGAAACCATGCCTTACCTTGGCTCTGTCCTCCAGTCTTACAAGACCCATGTGCCAGGCTTCTAAGAAGCTTTATGACAGCCACATTCTGAGATGGCTCCAGTTGGGGGTTTCATTTCTGCTGTGCTCTGTGCAATCTAAGTCTGAAAGTTGGTGCACTGTTCCCTTTGGGTCTCTGGAGTGTGAGTCTCTTTGAAAAGCCATGAAAAAGGACTAGAAAAACCTCTGAGCTTTGACCACACCCAAGCTGTGAGGTTGCTTTTTGCTCAGGACTTTGGTCTTTTCCTACACCTTTCCTCTACAGCAGAGACCAAAAATACCTCACCTCTGTGGAGTTCCCTTTGACAGTCAAGACTAGGGAAGGTACAAGAGCCATTCTTATCTCTGGAACAACAAGGCAAGTCTGCCCTTTAGACACTATCAGCTAATCCCTTCTGTGTATTGGCTGGTGACTATAAGATCTCAACAACTGGATTCTATGTGCATGGAAGACAGGCTAGCTTCAGATCAGCTGCTCTTCCTCAGAAGTAGACCTTGAAAAATCCCAGGAAAATGACCTCTTCATTTTCTCAGAATATCCTTCTATTTGTAGTGTGGATGGGATAAAGACTACCTGTGTCCTTTGCCAGCTCTGTGATAGGAACAACCTTGAACATACACTTCTACACATGAAAGAAGCCAGAAGAGTGAAGGACTACAAATTCTTAGGTCCAGAATGTTCCCTGGAAGTGTCCTGCTATCCCCTGCATACTTCATAGTTCAATATCTTACTGAGGACTGACCCCCAATTTCTTTTTACTGTTTGTAGGTACTGGCTATCTTTTCATGTTTAAGATTCTTCTGTTCTTGTCTGTGAGATGCTGTTTATGGAATTTGATAGCTTCTTCTCTGAGGTTTTAATCCTTGTCATAAACTGAGCTGTAAAATTCTGATTCCTTCCTCGACTGTCCACAGCCATCTTTGATTGGCCACAGCATGCCAATGTAGGCCTTATGTGTCCTGGTCCTTCCAAGGCTTGTCTTGATATGTTCTGGGTAATCTGTTCCTAGAACCCTGAGTGGACATTGCTCCCTATGCTTCAGGAAGGGCTTAGGCAAGCCTGCTTTGATTATTTTATGTTTAATACCACAAGTTTGCTGTAAAAGGTACATCATCCTTAAGAATGACCTGAGGACAGATACTAACGCAAATGTCCCACTTTCAGCCTGTAGTTTTTGTTCCTTCTATTTCCAGGGGGGCTTCCTAAACTCCAGAGCCTGTGGCTGGTTCTGCATGCTTTGACAGTTCCCCATGGCCTGGTATAGTGAAGGTACTAGCAATGTTCCTGTAATGGTCTGAAACGGAGCAGCAGGCATCTACACTTGGACTATCCCAGGTTTCTTGCTCTGTGTGCTTCTCCCTCTGATCATCTTACTCTCATTGTTAAGTCTCAAGCCTTCCATCTCGTAGGAATCTCTTACAGCTTCTTGCCGTTATTATTTATTTCTCAGGCCTGATGTTGGTAAGCTCATTCACCATTTTCAAAGCTCTGAAAATCCTGTCCAGGTTATCATGTCTGGCAATAAACTCTAGGCTCTGGAATCTGCACTCTGACCCTGTATCTCTAATTAATCTGGGGTTTTGTTCATCTCCCGTGAGTCTGGACCCTTTTCTGGTTCATGGTGTCACTAGTTACCCCTGAGCAACCTCTGTGCATTGTGTTACTGCCTGACTTGAACAGCTTTCCCAGGGACCTCAGCCACCTCTTCTAGGGCCTGAGTGTTCTTCTGGGCTGGATGACCTCCCTACTCCCCAGTCTTCGGTAGCTGGGAGTTTTGCCATGACCACCGAGAGGAAACCTCAGAGAGACACCTGAGTCTGGGTTAGTGGCTCTGGGTTAGCAATTGACCATCTGTTATAGGTTGGGATCATCCTCACTCACGAGGGAATACCTGCTGGATTGGGGCCCATGGAACCCACTTGGCACAGCCTAGAGCAGTCTAGTCTGTGCCAGCTCTCGGGTGCCCCTATGACTAACTCCTGAGCAGCAATCTGCATTATAATTAGCTACTTAAACTAGAGGTTCAATTGGCTTTAAGTAGTAATTTGTTAGTAGCTCAGCAATTACAGCGTAATGGGTATTCTATAAATTAGTAAGCCAGTTGCTGTGTAACAATCCTATAGTAAGTAGTACTTGCTTTGTATTGCTGAAAGGGTGAAGACCTGTAGTTGGCCACATAGGTTTGATGTGTGTCAGGAGACATTCACACACAGGAATGGCCCAATCATGAATTATCGTGGGTCTGGGCTAGCTTCTTCCAAGGTGCTGGGTGATTTCTGCTGGTCTTTCTGCTTTAAGGATGGCAATATAGGTTGCAGGTTTCTGTGGTGAAACGTACACTACACATCAGGCCTTTCTTCCTTCCTGTACCTTTTGCCCATATCACAGATGTACCCATCATCTGGTATACCCCTCTCATCTGAAAAGTAGGTGCTGCTGCCCTGTATTATGGCTTGAGGAAGCAAGGCAGGAGGACCTGGTAGAGCCTGAAGAGGAGGTTTCAGTGGTTCTTCACAGTGGTCTTCATCTATGTATGATTGACTGGTCCTTAAGTTGCCTGGAAGCCCAGCCTTGAGGACATGGAGATGTTGGTGCATCATGGAAGGAGAATTTCTTCCCCACAGTGGAGAGCCAACTCCCAACCCATATACCTGCAAAGGACAGAATCTGGGAGGCTGTGACATGTGAAGCAGACCTTCAGTGTACACTGAAATTCTCAGGCTCACTAGTTTGTTAGGGAAAGTGTGGACTATAGGCTACAAAAGCTGTGCTGAGATTTACATCCTAAACATCCCCAAAGGCTATAATATGAAAGCCTGGCTCCCAGGATGGTGCTGTTGTAGAGCTTGTAGAAGGTAGAGCTAGGGAGAGTCTTAGATGGTTGGATTATCTGGCCTTGAGGGAGTTTATGACATTCTTCTCTCCCTAGCTTTAATTCTTTCTTTTTAAAGACATATTTTTAGTGTGTGTGTGTGTGTGTGTGTGTGTGTGTATGTGTGTGTGTGTGTATGTGTGTGTAACTGCATGTGTTTTAATGTGTGCCCCCATAGAGGTTATCGAATGTTCTGGAACTGAGGTTACAGGAGTTGGCAAGCAACCTGATGTGGGTGCTGGAAATGGAATTTAAGTCTTCTACAAGAGCAGTAAGTACTACTCACCCCTAAGCCATTTTTCTAGCCCCTTCTTTGTCTCTTTATGCCCCTAGCCATGAGGTTAGAGGTTTTGCTTGGCCACATGATCCTGTCACAATGTATTGCCATGGCCTGGGACCTCCAAAGCCATGAGCCTAAATTAGTTTTTTGTTTTATACTTGTAAGTTGATCATCTTAGGCATTTGTTACAATGATGGAAAGCTGACCAGAACAGCAGCAGAGGGTGTCTGAGGCCTTCGCACAGAGAGAACAAACACCTTGTTGCACTTACTCTCCGGGGCAGACAATGCTCCAGAATCTACTAGAATTTGTTCTGCTGTGTTGGGCTTGGTTTTGTAACTTCCAAAGCCCAAACTAAAGGAAACTTCATGGAAACAAGAGCCAATAACAATAGGAAACAGGGAGAGGGTCTCTTTAGAGGACAAACAAAATATTCTAGGAACTAGGAAAACAGTGTGAGCAGAGTAGGGCCCTGATCCTCTGTGTCAGCTGAGAATATTCTAGAGGGCATGTGTGATAGGACACCCAAGCCCACAGGTAACTTATTGCTGAGGCTTACAGTCACAGCCAATTAAGCACAAAATGGTACAACCATCTGATGGTGACAACAGACAGCAAATGCTTTAGTTATAATTACAAACTCTCTGACTGAAGGAAAAAGTCCAAGCATTCATAAGCAGACACTTTGGGACCAGTCACCAGAAAGAGCAGACACTTCTCAGAGAGACACCAGCAGACCCTGACCCTCTCACACCATGGAAATGCAGCTAAGGACAGGCCTTGGTCAGGCCCACAGTCAGCCCCACTGCCAAGGATCTTTCAAGGTGACAGGCAGATTTAGCTGAGTCCTTGCAAATGCAGCAGCACAGTAAATCCCTTGGTTTTACTTTAACAGGTACAAGCCTTGGAGAATTAAACTCTGCCTAACAGAGCAACTGGACCGAGCAGTGAAAACCTGCCCAGAGGAAAGAAGGGAAGCGCCTGATACACGCCACCCCCCCTTGTGCAACAGAGCAGGTCAGGGCCAGACATGAGTTCACACATGCATGTGCAGTTTCTTGTGCTCACACAGATACACAGAGACAAACACATAGATGACATAAGCACACTCACACACCAGACACTTGTGGGCACAAAAAAATCCTCAAGTAAACCACCAGAAAAGGGCTAGAGTCTGTAAAGCCAGCAAGTCCAGCCCAGCTGCCTAGCTCACACACAGAAGACCCTATTGTTCTGACCTCAATATTACTTCTGTTCTTAGCTGTGCCC
The DNA here is from genome assembly GCA_030674055.1 of Rhabdomys pumilio. Taxonomy (NCBI): domain Eukaryota; kingdom Metazoa; phylum Chordata; class Mammalia; order Rodentia; family Muridae; genus Rhabdomys; species Rhabdomys pumilio. Next base: position 72,681,765 of record JANHMN010000014.1, on the reverse strand, counting down.
ACTGGGCACTTTGCAGAAATTTCAGTAAGTATGTCAGGTATAGATCCAGGGCAAGAGGTAAAGATATTTATAGTCCACTTAGAGTCTAACCTATTCTTCCTCCTGCTTACATCCTACTAGGCAAGTACCTCAAAATTTACACTGGTCAGGGTGGACCTGGTTTCTCCTGTGGTAGGCAGGGAGGCCCGCTCTGAGCCAGGGTTTCTTTGGACCTGAACAACTTGGAAAACAACATTCTCAAGACTATCCCCACTGCTTACAAATGGCAAGGAAACATTGTTCATTTATAAAACCTAGGCAAACACTGCTGATTTCTAGATTAATAAATTGTTGGTGGCTTTCTAGGGAAGTAGTGGCTCCTTCTACTCTAAGCTATGGTGAGCCACAAAAGCAAAGTTCTCCTGCAGCCCCAAAGGGCCCAGGCCTATGCAGACAAGTGTCTGTGGGCCTGCCACAGCCTTTGTTCCTGACAGACAGGAAACCTATAGCCATAGTCATTAGCAGGTGGGAAACCCAGATCTCCTTAGGCCTGTACTGAGAGATGGCGTCAGAGCCTTTCATGTGTTGTGGTTTCTCCTCATTGGCTATCAACTATGTAAGTTACTCTTTTGGCTTATTTTATATCCTCATTACCACACAGCTCTGTTTTACATCTACTCAAACTAATATTTTTGTGGAAGGTTGCTCAGATAGGCTAGAGAGTGCGGCTCCTCAAAGACCTGCTTCCTGTGCTCACTCCATTGCTCCAGGGTACTAGCCTGCCAACATGGCAGACACCATCATGTGGCAGTTGTTTTTAGTGGTATTAAGCACAAATGTGTGCCTTAACAGCAACAGGTAACTGCTTATTAAGTATAATAGTGAGAACATCTTGGGCCTGTGGTGTGGTCAGAAGTCACTCCTCCTTACCAAAGTATCTTCCTAGAGGCACCATACTCCAGCCTACTTCAAGGTTGTTCGACTCCTGAAGTTCATCACTGACAAAGCACAGCCTTCCAGGTTTTCTTTATGATTTCACAATTGGCTGTACCTTAAAACTTGAGAGAAGGATTTTAATAATCACATCTAATGATTGGGTATTGGAATAGCTTCTATTGTTCCAATACACCCTCAAATAACAGTTACAAACTCTGAATGAAATATGCAAACAGCAGGCCCAAACTGGAAGGATATTGAAATCTCATAAGGGGACAACCTGGCGATGTCTCCACCATCCTGAATCCTACGCATGGGTCTCAGCTACAGCTGAGTAACCAGACAAGCCCACCAGAAACCTTTAGGTCACTACCTAGAAAGCAGGAAACAAAGATCCAAGAGCTACTAAAAAGAGAACAGCAAATCTCAGAAAGGAAAGAGCCAGAGATGGGATCCCCATATTCTCTGTGAGAAATATTAGCCTTCAGCCAGTTCCTGTAATTTCCTGTGAATCACACAGGAGTACGGTGGGTCCCATGTTGTCAAATAGAGCTAAAAGAACCGCATAAATATATGTCACGACAGGAACAGACAGTACTTGGAGTTTCAGTCCATACAAAGGTCAATTGCCTAGTAAGACCATCACCTCAGAAAGCAGTTATCTCCAGAGGAACATAGTAGCACACAGTTTCTGCAGAGTATAAGTTACAACGTCTTCGTCACAGTTCAAAATCACTAGACATGAAGAAGTAGACAAGTAGGACCAATCACAGAACAACTGATGAGGACCTCAAAATCATGCAGATGCAAATACTGGAAGTATCAAATAAGTACTTTAACGCAGCCGTTAAAACTACTTAATACAAGAAAATGTAGTTGTTAATCGAAAAAGATGGCCAGTCTAGGAATTGAAATAGGACATAGGTTAGCAGTTTTTCTCTAAAACAGTAGCAATACCACAAGATTTATGGGACATACTATTGATTAGCTCTGCAAAAACACTGCTGTATTATATAAAAACAAAAGGACAAGGTTGTGAAGATTTGTTCTAATAAAACTTTATTTAAATAAATAGGTATCTGGCCCATGGACCACAACTTCTTGACTCCTAAAATATGTTATCGAAAACAAGAAGTGGTGGCACACACCTTTAATTTCAGGTTTTGGGAGGCAGAGGCAGTCAAGGCTGGTCTACAGATCAAGTTCTAAGACAGCCAATGCTATACAGAAAAACTCTGTTTTGCAAAAGAAACAAACAACAACAACAAAAAAATTCAAATGGAAATTCTATAGTTGAAGAATGCAATATCTGAAATAAAAAGTCAAACTGATTTCACAGCATAGCGATGGTCCAAGAGTTAGCAATTTGGCCAGTAGAAATGGCATAATCTGAGGCACAAAGAGAAAAGACTTTTTTTTTAAGTGAGGAAAATGTCATGATCTTCAGGGAAATATCAAAAAGTCTAATGTATGTGTGTAGTGGGGGCTCTAAAATGAGGGGGAAAGTAATCATTGAGAGAGTTTTGAAAAAAATAGTAGCAGAAAATAACCCCAACTTGGTGAGAGATATACTTACAGAGTTCAGAAATTCTTCCAATTTCAAACAGCGGTGTTTTTTTTTTTTAAATACACTCTATAGGACCATTAAGTTCAAATAGTTTTTTTTAAAAAAAAAAACCTTAGAAAATCATCAATTTGAATAACTGTTTCTTTTTGTTTAACTCTATCAAAGGACAGGAAAGAAACTGGGGTCTGCTGTAAGTCTGTCCATGCTTGGCCTCTCTTAACTCAGAGACCATCTGTCTTCAGGAGCTAGTGTTTTGACAGGGGCTGGAGCCTGACTTTGTTAAATGCATCATATGTCTTCAGGACCCTCCTACAGCACCACACTTTTAAAATCATGCTTTTGAAGCAGATGCCATGAATGGTGTTCTAACTGATCTCAAATGCTCAGCAATTCTGTTTCCCCTTTGGTTTATCAACAACCACATAGTGCCGTGTTGAAGCCGTAGATGAGCAGGACAAAGTCCCTCGTGCTACTTGAAGGAAAGGTCATTGCCAGCACATCCTGTAGTGGCTGGACCTCTGACACAGACAGCCTCCACACAAGGTGCACCCATAGCTCCATGATATTGCAGAAATATATTTTATACTTCCTGAACAGTGGGTATTTCAGGAAGACAGGCTGGCAGGGATAGTGATAGGCACACAAGTGCCATCTGAGGGCAGAGGCAACACCCAGGAAGTATCCGTGTACTGTCTTGGTTTCTCCTCCAACACTTGAGCAAGTGGTTACAGGGAGGGCCTAAGGATCTGGACACCTGGAATCTAGTGTGGACTAGCCTTTGGACCACTAAGGTGTCTATGGTAGAAAAGTGGGGCTGTGCCCTCCTAATGTAGCTTCAATGTGCCAGGAACCCACAGAGGAAACATTTGCAATTAGAGGTTCTCTGTAGCCTCCACAACTGCAGTCTCTGCCTTCATTCCCATTATAACAGGGCCTCCCTGGGGCCATAGTCCACCAGGAGTTCCCTGGAATTTATCATGATGAGCTAAGAAGGCACTGAAGGAATCCTGGCCTCTCAAGTTGGAACTGTGGGCAAGCCCTGGCTTTCTGAAGCAGGTTCCTTGGGAACCTCAAGGACCTGGACTCCAGTCTTTAGTGTTGACCAGGTTGCATATTTTAAATGTAGAGACAGAAAAGCAAGTGGAAGAATCAGCCAGCTCTTAGTCAGCAATGAGACATGGCCAGAATGACTTTTTCCCATGTCTCTTAAGCCTAGAGCAGGGCCCCTAGGGAGGTATCTAACTCTCTTTTCACACAGATCTTCAAACCTGTCCCATCTGTCCTGGAACCTCACAAACTATGGATTATTTGGCCATCAGCTCCCTAAGGGCAGAACTGAATTACAGGGTGCCTAGTAGGGATCTTGGTTAGAGAATGCAGTTCAAGGTCCTTTTATAGTGTGAGACTCAGTCCAGGGCCTTCAGGTTTAAAAGGGAACCCCATTCCAGGATGGAAATTAAGGGTAAGCCGTGAGTAAGTCACATCAATATTTAATCAGTACCAGAGGCTAGCTGTAGACAGTGGCACAGAGACAGGGTAACTAATCCCAGATATGATGGCTGCAGCCAACATACATGAGGATTGGAGAAGCAGAGTTCACATCAGAGCCAACAACAGACCTGGGTGGTCTGTCACCACCCAGGGCTTCCCCAAAAGCATGAAAAATGCCAGAGGTTAGGCAAGCCAGGGCCACCTCCTTTTCATGGCTTTGAACTGTCACATCACAGGAAACCACTGCAAGAGGAGCAGGGTCCTAAGGATTAAAAGGTCAAATTGATGCAAAATTCACTAAAGCAAAGATTCTCAACATAGGACAGGGCATGAGACACAGGTGGATGCTCTAAGAGCTCCAAAGAGTTTACAAGCATAATTCCAGTTAATCTTGCTGACCTTCATACCTTCATGTGAAAAATTCCAGCAAGGCATTTTCTCTGAGGACTTCTTTTATGTAGATAAACTGTATGGCAGTGTCCCAAGGCTGCTGTTCATTGGGCCTGTGCCCACTCACATGGTTATGGTTTCTACCACCTGAGAGCTCAGAACTTTTCTCCAAAGCCAGGACTTTGTCACCATTCGCTTCCTGGACACAAAGCAGGAACTCATCAGGACTATTGAGCTTTGCTGTTCATATATCACAGGCAGATGATAAGTTGGAACTCCAAAGATTAAAAAAAGCCATAAAGTGTCCCAGAAGAACAGTCCCTCAGTGAGGGCGGGGTTTGGAGACATTGGTATGTGAAAATGTTGACGGGTTACTGCCAGGCCTCATGCCAACAGCTCATCCTTCAGCTAGCTGTTCCTCTGAGACAGATGGTTCAGAGCCCAGAAGGGCCTCCTGAGGGCCCCCACCAACATCTACCTCCCTGGGGCAAGGTGCCCTCGCAAGGTACAAACAGCCTCTATCTGTGGAGCCAGAAGGGCATGGTTCCTGCACACCCGAGGGCTCTATGTTCCCAGGACTCGTTGGTTCACTTTCTAACAGGCAGTTTTATCTTTGGACTTCATTTCCTGGTGTAAGATGACAATCTCATCTTTTCTGGATGTTGTGAAGATGAAAACTGGATTCCCCAGAGAGTAGATGCATTACTTCATTCTTGATCCCAAAGAAAACAAAGGGACAGAGGGCTTATTTATTGTCTTTATTTCCAAGGTTTAGGCCAAAAAGAAGTAGGGGGCTAAAGACCCTGGTATTCCTGTCTCTCCACAGATACCACAATACTCCTGTTCCAGATTCCAGTGAGATTTTGTACCCCCAGAACATGGCCCAGCTCAAGAACTAGCTAAGAATCTCAGGGAAAAGCAAGAGATACATACTCAGCCAGTAAGGGGCTAGATTTGTAGGGAAATGTCAGACACTAGTACTGTAAAGAAAGGAGTATGCTCTTAAAAGAAGGTTTATGCAGGGACTTAGCACTTCTTGGGGTCAAGGCCTGTAATCTCAGCATGCAGAAGGGAGGCAGGCAGAGTGATCATCAAAGAAAGAGGAAGAGAAGGAAGATAAATGGGAGAACGAGGGGAAAGAGAGCTCGTAACAATTAACAACACAAGAACGGTAATTTCAAAAATCAGCAGAAGAGCTGAAAGATGAAATTCTGTCAGAAAATAGGAGAAAGAAAATGCACATGTTGATGGTCTGTGCTGCTGGACTAAATGGAAGAAAATATATGAGTCCATAAGGGAAGCAGACCTGCTATGAAGATACTATTTTGTTTAAAACAGTATTATTTTGTTTAAAACAGAATTGATGCAATATTATAGGGAGGAATCCCTGTACAAAGATTGCTGACAATGGCTTCCAAGGTCAGAAATCAGCCATGAAAGAAACCATGTGTCAAACTCTAGACACAAAAGCACTTATATCCTTCACCTCTCTGTCCCCAGAGTGACCAGATTATAACACATCAATGACCACCAAGTACTGCCTAGCCCTGGCACTATGATCCTGACCCTCAGAAGCCTAAGGGAAAGCGTCTAAAGAAAACACTTTAAAGAGAGGAACCACAGTGCAAAAGCAGAGGTTGCAAACATAGTCTAAGTTAACAGAAACAGTGTCAGGGGATCAGGCAAAGCTGGACAAGGAGATCAGAATCCATCAAGAAGAAAACAAGAGAACCTCGGGCCTCAAGCAGAGCACAGCAGCATATGGCCTAAGCAAAAATTCCCTGATGAGCACTAGAAAGTGATGCCAATAGCACTGGCAAGATGATCAGCAAGTAAAAGCACTTGCCACAAAGCCAAGGGAACTGATTTTGATACTTGGGACCCACACGGTAGAAAGAGAACACTAACTTCCAAACATGGTCCTCTGGCCATCATACACATACTATGGCATAAGCACATAGGTGTGCACACATATAGTGGGCTGGCCTGATGCTGCTTGTATTCTAATGCTAACATTGGACCCCCAAGACCCGGTTGTCCCAAACACGAGAGAGTCCTCACATAGTCCCAAGTGACACTGTGTGACCTTGCCCCCAAGTTATTTTTGATTAGTGAATAAAGATGCTGACAGCCAATAGCTAGGTAGACAAGACATAGCCAGGGTTAATTATTCCCCGGCTTTGGATTGGAGGAGAATGACAAGAGAGAAGAGGTTAAGGAAAAGGGAGAAGCTACCATGGGTTAGTTGAGTCATGAATATGTGTTCCTGAGGACTGGCCAATTGGAGTTGAGTAGCCATGATAAAACATAGTAAGTAATAACTCATGGTTATCGATAAGAAGGTAGATAGCATAGAGGGTAGATATCTGCCCAGCTTTTGTGCTGATTAAGGCTTATTGTAAATAATAAAAGTTTTGTGTGTGTGTGTGTGTGTGTGTGTTTTATCCAGGAACTGAATCATCAAGGTGAGGTAGAAAACCCAGGTTGGTATTAAAATTTTCTACAATACACCCACACCCCCCACACACACACACAAATAAAATTATATCAATAACAAAAATGGTGCCTAATAACTAACTTCAGGCAAAACAGAAAACTACATGGGCAGTGGAGAAGCAATTGTATGTGTCACATGCTGTGGAGAATTTTGCAGTTACAGTAACTACAACCTGGAATGTTATTGAAGACAGCAGACCCAAAGCACAATATGAGCTGGGCAGCAGGACAGATTACAAGATCAACCTGGACAGGAGGACAGTTGAACATAACATTCTGTCCTCTGAGCTTACTTGGTCATCTTGGTCAGTAGGTACAAGAAAATAGTGGCAGAAGTTTCCTCTTTCCAAACAGTACTAGAACTGCTGGAGTCTCAGTGCTGACAACCAAAAGAGAGAAAGATAATCTGGCTGCTGTGCTAGCTGAAGGGAGTTTGCAGAATGCAGTGTTTACTCAGTAACTCTGGGCCCTCTCCTACGCTAAGGACACAAGCAGCACAATGAAGACCCAAGCAGGCAGAGATGAGCTGAAGGATCAGCTTCCCGATGGGACCCAGAAAGACACGAGGCAAGTGAAACAAATGTGTAGAGCAGAGTACAGAAAGGCCCAGCAGGGAGGGGGAATAACAAGAGGTTCCATCTGCAGAGCATGACACCTCCTCTGGTAACTACCATACTCCAAGATTTCCTATGGTCCCCACTGTCCAGTATCTGTGTTGTGCATTTGTGACTCTGTCACCTGTCACCTTGTGTATTTCTTGACCAAATTCTCTTCCTGTAACTCTGTAATTTCTTATCTCATGGACTCTCATCAAAATTCCAGGAAGGAATTTTATTCATTTACTTATTCACATGTGATATTTTGGCCACAATACACTAAATTACCTAACACACAGCAAAGCACCAAAGCCACAGCCCACAGCCAAGACTCTATAGGCCTTGCTTGCTGATATCAAGAGAATCAGTCATGGGTGATATGATTGTCAAAGTAGAAAGTCCAAAAAACAAACCGACAAGATTTCTGGAACTGATGAGTGACTGCAGCAAGGTTACAGAACGCAGCGTTCATACACCAAGTCCACTGATTATCTACATACCAGCAAAAGAGCTATATAGCACTTGAAATTTAAAACATCTTCTATATACCTTAGCACAAAACTGATGCATAAATCACCCTCTCCCAAAATGACAAGATATGTGTTATGAAAGCCATAAACTTTGAAGAAATAAATCAGATAACAATAAATTAGGGTGTTCCATGTTTATGGATTAGAAGTCTGAGTCTTGTCAAAATGTTGGTTTTCCCCACTTCATTGTGGATGCAGGCGCACTGGTCTGCAGTTCATTTAGAGAGGCAGACGCCCAGGAATAGATGTTCTGTGGTGAAGGAAAACAAGTAAAATGGATGCCACCACTGCCAGATCTGTTGCAGTTGGGCTTTTGGAACTGCCTAGTGCTGGGAGAGCAGTCAGAGCACTGCCAATGACTGATAGAGAGAGGCCTGCAAACACAGTGTGGGCAGAGAAGCATGGAGATTCAACAGAGATAGATTAATTTTCAACAAATAGTATTGAAATAATTGGACACATAGATGTGAAAGTATGAATCGAGACACAGATCCTACAACCTTAAAAAAAAAAAAAACCCACAAAACAACTAACTGAATGGACTAAAGACATGAAAGTAAAAACAATTTCTAGAAAGAATATAACATGGGGAGAAATCTAGATTATCTCAGGTTTAATAATGAATCTTTAGATAAAATACCTAAAGTATAAAATACAAAAGAAAAAATAGGTAAGTTGGACTCCACTAAATTTAAAATTTTGAGAAGCTAGGGATATCAGGCATTGAAGAAACACTTGCTTAGCACACATAAATCCTTGAGTTCAAGCCCTAAGCACCGCCCCCAAATTCATTAATTAAAAAACTTTGGAGAAAGTTTGTAGCTGTTCATCTGACAAAAGTTAATATCTAGAATATATTAAAAAAATTAAACACCAAAAGGTAAGTGGTACATGTGTCCAATAAATATGAACACATGAAAAATGTTCAACATCCTTACCTTCTCACATAAACACAGTTAAAACCACATTGAGATTCTACCTTTCTCCTGTCGGTAATCAATATGGCAATGAATACTGAAGAGAATGGGGGAAGGGAGAGAACCTTATAGACTGGCGATGGAATGTAAATTTGCCAGTCACAAAAATGTGGCATATAAGCAAAGAAAGTTTTATTCATTAAGCACAAAATTATATCATTTGGAAGAAAATAGATAGAAACAGGGATCCCCATGTCAAACAAAATAAGGCAGACACGGAGGGGTTAAGTACAGCGTGTTTTCTCTAACACGTGGTGTGATGGTCTTGATGGTCAGCTTAGTGGGGTTTAGAATCACTTAGGAGGCAAACCTCTGGGAATGTCTGGCAGGGTCTTTCTAGAGAGGTTTAGCCATGGTAGAAAGACCCACCTCAGATGTGTGCAGCACCACCCCAACAGCTAGAGAAAGTGGGCTGACTGACTGTGGATGCAATGGGACCAGCAGCCTTGTGCTGCCATTGCCAGGCCTTGCCTACCATGGTAGAATGCACCTTCACATTGTGAACCAAAATAAACCCATCTTCTTCTTCAAGTTGTTTTTGGTTTTGTTTTGAGGTATTTTGTAACAACAATGTGAAAAATGACACAGAGATTCTAGAGCTTTTTCATGACACGAAAGTAAGGTCAGTAAGAAGGGGAAGATAAGTAGATTGGGTATGTGGGTTAGGGAATACAAGAGAGGGCAACTGGGAGTGGGTACATTATCTAGAAATCTGAAAATTAAAACTTTTGTTTTAAAGAGACAGGTTCTTACTGCCCGTAGCTCAGGTTGGCCTCAAACTCACCACATTCTTGCTTCGGGCCCCCAAGTACCTGGATTATAGTCATGTGCCACAGTTTCCAGCTAAAATGAAATACTTTTGTCCTGAAAAAAGTTAACAGAGACTAGAAGAAAATATTTGTAAAATGCATGTTCGATAAAGCCTTCTCTCCGAAATATAAAACGAACTCTTTAAAATTGACTAGAAGACAAAGAACTCAATTAAAAGTGAGTCAGCTGTCAAGCCAGAAACTTTATCAGAGATGCACAAGTGTCAAGCAAAGTGTATGAAGAGATAATTCCTCCTGGAACAGGGAGAAGAAAAGATGTAAGAGCTGGGAGAACGGGAGACAGGGTACCGTGTAACACTGGCTTCCTGACATGATACAATGGACTACCACACTCAGGAATTTATGGCAGCTGTGATCACCTATGTAAAATCTGCACAAGAGAAACCTGTCAGCATTCCAACTGAAGGGGACAGGGCCATGAGGATCCATCTACTAATCGTCTACTAACCGTCTACTAACGGAGGACCAAGTGGCAATTGGTGACTGCTTTGGGAAAGGGGGGGCATGTTTCTTTGAGTTTTTGGCCACCAGTAAATTGGCCATGTTCTCGTGGATGGTTCTACAACCATGTGCTTGCAGGCAGCACTATCTAGATTTTGTGAGTTAAAAATAAAAGGAAATAAAGGTGGGAAGGGAGGTATTAGAGAGTGGAGAAAATAGGAGGAAAGATTTGGGTTGAATACAATCAAGATACATTGTAGACATGTGTGAGATTGTCAAAGAATAAAAAAAAATCTGTACAAAACAGAAAAAGAAAAGATCTTTCACATTGCTTGGTACTAGGAGGGCCCGCTGCATACCAATCAGAGTTGCAACAGTTCAGATCACTGCTCATTCACGGAGCTGGGGTGATGAACTCTCACTATCGCTGGTACAAAATAGTGAAGCCACTTGGGAAGGCAGTTGGCTGTTTCTTCCAACACTAAATGTATTCATAGCATCTGCTTTTATGATGTTCAAAGAACTTGAAAACTAAGTCCACACAAAAACTTGCACACAGATCTTTATGCTAGCTTTATTTAAAATTGTCCAAAGTTTGAATATGTTCTCCAAATGGATAGATGAATAAATTGAGTATATCCGTATAATGGAATAATTGCATGATTAAACTATTAGAGAGGAGTAACCTTAAACACATGTTACTAAGTGCCAGTCGAAAAACATCACAGACTACCTGATTCCATTCTGGAAAAGATAAAACTATAGAAACAGTTAAAAAAAAAATGGGTGGTTGTCCGCGTTTGGGGAGGGAAGGTGTGAGTAGATAGAGTCAACATGGAAGTTAAGGCAGATAAAATACATATCACAATGGTGGATACACGTTATGCATTTGTCAGTACCTTAAGTTAACAATAGACATCAATTTGGTGTGATTGACAAATACTTCTAGTTAAAATTCTTAACTACCAGAGGAGGAGGCAGCTTGGACAAGGGTGGGATCAGCTGTACCAGCACAGTGATTATTCTCCAAATCTAAAACTCGACTTTGAAATTAAGTATGTTGGCTTTTTGAGAATTATCCTCAGGAAAGTCATGCTGAGTGACTCTGAGAAACACAGGCTATAAAAGGCCAGGTTAAGAGACAGACCACTTCATGTGCTAAACACCACGCTCTTCACTGAGGTGTGAACATAGGGTTGTAATTTTATGCCATCTCAGCTATTGACAGTGACCTCACCATACTAATAGTTTCAGATTTTAATAAAAAATTAGAACAAAGAAAAATCCTACTTTTCACTGAAAAGCAAAAGTGGAAAAGGTGTTGGTGCCCAGGTTTCCCCTGCAATCAAAAAGGAAGAGCAAAAACAACATCTGTAGAACACAGCCCTCAGGAATGCAAAGGTTTTGGGGCTGGACTGCAAGGCAACAGATGAGTTGGGGTCATGCAACAGGGTCCTCCACAAACTCCTAGGCCAAAAGACAGCAAATGTATGTTGGGTGCCCTGCTGTCGTATGAGCTTGTATATACAGGCATGGCATGGTATGGGCAGAGAAAAGCACTCTCCCAAGGAACCAGCTGCTAGTGGCTCTAATAAACACAAATCCAGAAATCCCTTCTATATTTGTACCAACCCTCAGTTTGTCTCACTTTGTTATCTTCATACTTTTAGAAAAGGGAACCCTTTCTGGGGTTGAAGATGGCCATAGCACAGCAGCATGCCTGCATGTACAAATCACATGAGCCATCCACAACTAGATGCCCTTCATTGCCTCGACTCTGTAACAGAGCCCAGGCTCCACTGGGAGCATAGCAGCCTCTCATGATACAAAGCATGGCAGGAACAGAGATTAGTTAAACAGTAAGGCCCAAGGTCAGCTGCCATATACACAGAGAAGGCATTCTGTCTGATACTACATCTAACCCGGTAAGGCCTGACTGTGGAGAGTCTCTCATGACCCTAGATGCCACTGATGTCATGACTATCAACATGACTACAGTGTACTTTCTATAACACACATGTTTTCCTCCATTGCAAGGCATTTTTTCCATGTACCTTATTACACTCTACTAGATGCCACTCCCAAAGCAGCCATAAATGCATCTCCACAGTGTTCATGTGTGTGTATTCTAAGAGGGCTGTGTCGGCCACCCTAGCAACTCTAGTAAGTGAGACAATGACAGGTTCCCTTCACCTTCTCTATGACGTTGATGGTGATGTTACCAGCTTGCACCCATCCTTGTTCCAGGAGAATGTGAATTCATTCTTAAGTTTTTCATGCAATATGTTTGGATCATATTCTTTACCCTCCCCCAAATCCCCAAGATCCTCCCTACCACCAAACTTCATGTTCTCAAAAAAAAAAAAAAAAAATCAACCAAATAACAAAAATATGGTGTCCATTTGTGTCAGCCAATTACTCCTGACCATGGGGCCTGCCCTGGTGCGTAGTTGGTATAACCAGGGTCACTCCACTAACAACAACTAATTTCCCTTCTCCAAACAGCTATCACTCCCAAATAGCTTCTCTCTCAGGTTGGGACTTTGTGCTCACTTCCTCTTCTCTGTGCTGGAATTTTGTCTGGCTTGAACTTGTACAGGTTTGTGCATTCTGTCACAGTCCGGGTGAATTCATATGTGCATCAACCCTGTTGTGTCTGGAAAACGCTGTTTTCTTGAAGTCACCCACCACCTCTGCATACTCTTCTGCATAAATCCCTGAACCTGGAGGGGAAGGGTGTGATAAAAAGCATTCCAATCAGGGATGAATGCTCCAAAGTATGATGGTGAATTCTTAAACATCTCACAATTGAAGCCTACAAAATGGCCCCATGGGTAAAAGTACTGTCCACATGTCCTGATGACTTGAGTTTGATTCCTTGAACACACACTGGAAGGGAATTGACTTCTGAAAGCTGTGCTTCTGTCTCCACAGATGTGCTGTGGCATGTGTACATGCGCCCAGCCTCTGAACACACAAAAACAGATATGCACTCACAGGGCACGCACACACACACACACACACACACACACACACAGAGAGAGAGAGAGAGAGAGAGAGAGAGAGAGAGAGAGAGAGAGAGAGAGAGAGAACACATGGGCATGCAATGCATGTGGAGGTCTGAAGATAACTTGCAGGAATTAATTCTTTCCTTCCACCATGTGGGAACCTCCTCAATCCACCTCACAACACACAAACTCAGGTGATAAGTATTTTTAAAAATTGGGCTAGTGAGCATGTTAAAGTACTTGTTGCTAAGCCTGATGGTCTAAGTTCAATCCCCAGGACCCACATAATCAAGGAAAAGAAATGTCTCCTACAAGTTTTTCTCTGACCACCACAAATATTCCTTAGCATGCATACAAACACAATGTCCAGCTTGGGAATGGTGTTTCTAGCTATGTATGACTTTCATGGCATTCTTTTTGTTGTCTGACTTTATGTGCTGTAACCCTCTCAGACACCAGGTACCTTGTAAGTACCTCATCTGCTGAGCCCATTTTTTAACATCTCTCCATAGCGAGATGCAGATGCTGGCTCACGTCCTGTGAAGAGCATGAGGCATTGGAGAGTTAGGAGCTGGTCCCTGCACAGTTAAACCAGTGCTTTTTAGATGCTGTGATATATATAGGTAGGAACCAGGAGCCTCCTAGTCCAGTTGTGAAAGGAACTTCATTGATGTGTGTTTCTAAGAGCCCTGTAATGCAGTGTTTCCTTGGAGAATATGGCATTCATCTTCATATGTACCTCCCTGAAGTCCTGGAACCTTTCTTCCAGGCCAGTATTTCTCTCAGGATTTCTAATTTTAGAAGTCAGAGTCATCTCCATGGACTGACCTGGACTGGGAAACCACTGGTCTCCTAGATATGATGAAAAGATGGAGCTCAGAGATAGCACTACCTGGGCAAAGTATGCTTACATACTCCTCCAGTGGAGTCTAGGTGTGGGAACAAGAACATGAGCAGTCTGAGTGTGCACGTGCAAAAATCACCCATGCTTATATTCACACTTGTGTGTGTGTGCACTCCAGCATGATCATTAATTAGTCTGGGCTGTTTGCACACACAAGCACACTTCCTAAGAGGCCCCTGGACTCCTAGATCCACATTTCATTGGCTCCTCCACATCCACTGCTAGCTTATAGCTCTCCTCCCACCTCTCCTTGTATGACTGAGATAGGCTACATTGCTTCCAAGGCAGTTGGGCTGCAGTTAGGGCTCCTCAAGCTCCGGGTTCCTTACTTTCAAAGGAGCGATTATATTCACCTTACTGTTTCTCCTCCTCAGGCAGCTGTCTCTTGGACAGCTTCAACAAAGTTAAGTTTCAGGAGGCCCAGAGAGGACTTATGAGAAAGGCTTAGCTGATGCTAACTTCTGTGGGCTCAGGTTGAGGGACACAAAGCAACCCCAGAACAGGAGAGCTGCTATGGGTCCACATCCCCTGAACAAACCTGGGCCAAATCTAAGAACAAAGCCCTCAGCAACTTCATTTCTTCAGAAAGTCCATAAAAGCAGGCTTTTGAAGTATCCCATTTTGCTTGGGAAACTCTTTCACAGCAGAGAATTTAAATCTAATTGGACTTTGGCACATCAACTCAGCAAGTGGTAAATCCAGCTGCTTTCCTGACTTGCCCGGGAGGGGAGAGAGGAACAGACTGCTCCACCTTGCTGGAAACTTCCCTCTTCAGAGAGAGCTTGAAAGTCTGACCTGAAAATGATGCTGGTTTTGTCTTTATCTAGAGATAGCTCCTGGAGCTGAACTGATGGCTCCACACAAAGCCTTTAAGATAAATGTCTAGGGATAAGAGGCTGGCAAGTGCTCCTAACCATCTCCTTCCCAGGGGCCAAGTGTTCTTTAGGGGGCTCCAGACAAAGTCCACACCATTTACCCAACAGTGAGCCTCCTCCATCTGTCCCTGACCATGCCCTCTCCAACCAACGATGCAGCCCCAATGATCTTGGTTCTGATATTGCCAGAATCCACCCCCATCTGTCCCCATTTCTTGGTCTCCGGGGCTTAAGCCAGTGTCCATTCCCTTTACTCCAAAGCTCTCCTACCCTGTCCAAGATAGGTTACACCCTCAGCATTCCTAGCAGCTCCCCTGCCCCTCAGTCTGAACTCTGTCCCCTGTAGCCAGCAGTCTGAGGGCTCTCCTTCAGATAAAAGATCCTTCTTAGAGAAACGGCAGCGATAGATAGACATGGACAATAGGAGCAACCAGCCTGAAGCAAAGGCCAATGTACACAAGCCTGACAGACTTCACCTGTTCAGCTGCTAGGCTGACACTCAGATGTCACACCCATAGTACTCTAAGCTTATGAGAGCACCTTTTGCCTGCCACACCTGAAAATGTGTTGTCACCAGGGATGCCATGCACAGGAAACTGGGTGACAGTTTGGGGAAGAATCTGACTAAGGACTTAGGAATCTCTTTCCTTGAACTCAGGATCAAAGGGGTGCTTGGAGCTTAAGGTGGGAAGCCACTAGGTTTACAGCATGACATTTACTCATCCATGTGTGTACATATCTGTGTTTCCAACCAGCTATTCACACCCAACCTCACATACATTCACTCCCTGCAGAAGCCTTGGTAGGTACAAACAAGTCAGCCACCAGATACTTGGTAAGAACATAAGTGCACACTTACTTGAGTCAAAAGAGCTTAGAGTTAGGGAAGGTATCCTCAAGGGCTGGGTTAGCCTAGTTATTTCCAAGCTGGGAAAAGGTGGGGAAGTAGGAAGCTGGATGTGAAAGAATAAGGCTGCAGATGAGAGAGGTAGAGTCTGGGCTCCAGCTGGAACTGGAAAAGGACTTAGCTGGAACTCAGCTGGCAGCCAGCTTAGAGCCATGAGATACTCACTAACAGCCCTCCCCTTATTCCTTCTTGTCTCTCACTAATGACATTCCGCTGTACTGGCCACTGACCCCAAGTCCATGACTCCTCAAGACAGTGCCAAGTTAGGAAGAGCTAGAGAAAGGCCTAAACTCACCAGCACTTTCCCATCTGTATTCCTGGCTAGAGACCTGAGAAAAGTAAAACCTAGAGAAGAGGAGAAAGAGAAAGGAACTGAGGAGAGAGGTGGGGCTAGGGGGCATAAGGGACAGCAGAGTAGGGTGTAGCTCAGGCTGGCAGCTGGGCCTGCTCAGCTCTTAACAGTAGTGAGGTACAAGGAAGAGTGGACAGGGACTCCCAGCTGCCCACATTGATTAGAAAAGCCACACCCACCTCAGCTTTGGAAAGGGATGTGGGGTGCTATTCAGCCTCAGCACTGACATGCGGCACCCTAAAATATGGTGCCCTGAGCCCTAACAGCCAGGGCATAGTGATCCCAGGGATAGCAATGTCCTACAACAGAGAAGGTAAAAAGCCTTTCTCTAAGGGAAGCTCCAAACCCTGGGGCTGGGTGGAGAAAGAACAGCTGAGCTGATCCCAACCTTGCCAGGACCATGGGAGACTCAGAACACACAAACCCATGGAAACCCCAACTTTAAAGTACCCCAAGCTTGTTCCCAAAGAAGCCAAAAGGGGAGTCCCAACACATGACAGCTTATAGGGATAGATCAGAATCCCACAGCCATGACATGACATGAAGCCACCTGAATGGTTAGGTTATCAGAGGTGCACTGTAGCAGAGGTCTTGCAGGTTGCTTGTGCCTCACAGTGAGGTTGTCCATGACAACAGTCCTAGAAGGCCTGATAGTTCTCTCTAGAAAGCAACAGGAAGAAAGGGGTGGCATAGTCACCTGTGCAAACAGGCAGGGTTAGTCAGGGCTCATCCCTGCAGTGCTAGGGCACTTCCTAACCTTTGCTCTCTCTCCTCGGGATGCTTCAGCTTCAAGTGCTGCATGAATTTACAGCTCAAGCAACTGTCCAGGGGCAGCTCCCCAAAATAAGACCTTATAGCTTCAGTGCCTCCTAGTGGATTCTACAGACTCCCCTCAGCCACATGAGTTCTACCCAATTACCTGCCCCTAGACTACTCTCTCTGTCTCTCTCTCTCCCTCTCTCTCTCTCTCTGTGTCTCTCTCTGTCTCTGTCTCTCTCTGTCTCTGTCTCTCTCTCTGTCTCTGTCTCTCTCTGTCTCTGTCTCTGTCTCTCTCCTCTCTCTCTCTCTCTCTCTCTCTCTCTCTCTCTCTCTCTCTACCTCTACCTCTCTGACAAATATAGCTCCACATCATTCTGTTCTGATCTGAGAGGCTCCTGATTTCCTCACTGCTGGGTCTCAGCCAGCTCACTGTTACTGCCTAGATCCCCTTCACTGAGCACCTCTGGAGGGCCTGGAGGACATCATTTTTTATCCCCTATAATGACCTCCTCCCCTACTCTCCCAGTCTCCTTAGCCAACCCCTAGCTCCCTCTCTGGCTGTAAACAGAAGGTTTGGGTCCTGTGCCTGTGAGGCTCAGAAATTGTGAAATGGAATATGTGCTACAGAGGCACCACTGCTCCCAGCACAGTACAAGGACCCAAAAGCTGTGTGCTAATAACCCTGCCGTGTATGGACTCTTCCTTCCAGCAAGCTCCCTGAAGCCCAGAAACTCTGATTATTCTCCCCACAGCCTCTCTGGTCTTACACTCTATCTTGCAACCAAAGCAGTGGTCTGAGAGGTCAGTCGTGACTGAAGCCCACCTTCTACACAACTTCAGCAAGGATCAAAGTTCTCCAAGGCTTGCAGATAAATTAGTTTAGTCTTCCCCTCACATTGCCTTGGCCTCTCCTAGTGTCATTTCATTCTCTCTTTAGACTTTCCATAAGCTCCCCTTGCCTCTCTTCACCCTCCCCCCAGCCTCTTTTAGTCTCCCTTCAGCTTCTCCACCAATTCCCCTGGCATCCCTTCAGACTCCTGTCCCAGCTTTCCTCTATCCCCAACAACCTCCTACTGTATGGTCCTGAAGCTGCCTGGATCCACCCTAGGTGGAGTCTTAGAAGAGACTAGGTGGACATAGGTGGACCCTTAGTGCTGTCTGTGCTCTGATGTAAGCCCCTGTAGCCTAGTACCTATCTAGCCTTGAGTCCCAACATTGTGGCTGCAGGCTAGGGACTCCCAAATGGGAGTGTGTGCACAGAGAAGGGAGCACCTCACCACCTCTTGTGGACCCTGCCTTTCCACCACAGGCAATCAGACCTTTCCGGCCTACCATCTCTGTCCTATAGACAAGCACTCTGGCCTTGACATCCGTGCCTTTAGCCTTCCTGAGACCCCAACTGCAATGATCACACTACCTGTGTTTCAGGATTCATGTCTTATTCCCCAGCTGGGTCAAAATGGCTGAAAAGAGCATGACCTCCTAACCATAAGGTTGGGCTGGGAGTTAAAAATAATCAGAAGAAAACATGAATCCCATCAGCACAGACCTTCCCATCCTCTCCTGGAAGGCAGTTCCTGTACAACTTGAGGATGAAGTAGTGCAGACAGGTTCTAAATGTTTGTAAAGTACGTAGGGCTTAGCGACTGAGAGCCATGTCCTTTTCTGGGAGCTGTGGAGGTGTCAGCTATACTACCCAAATTCTCACACGTATCAGCTATGTGCCCACAGCGCTATTCATGAGAGTCTGTGATGGGACATATGAGGCTGATTGTACAGGGAGGGAATCTGAGAGGTTTCTGCAGAACAGATCAAGGACATGAGGGATCTGGAAAAATCTAGAGTTCACAGCTGAGGGAAGAGCTGTAAGGTAAGGGCTGGGTACCAGAGTCTGTGCCATTAAGAGAGTGCTTCTTAAAGCCAGGCAGGGTAGAGATGAACCTGCAGATTGCTTCTCCCCTTTCTGTTTCTACAATGAGTCTTTGAGGAAGATAATGCATTCCTGGTGGGTCTGATTAGAGTAAGCATGCTTCAAGAGCTAACACTGGTGATGATTTGATGCAATTGCTTATTGTTGGGACTGAAAGAAATGGAACTGAGGGACAGCAACATTGGTCCTTAGAGGAGAGGGTCTTGTGGACAGATGAAATGTGGGGAGGTGTCTGCTGTGATACCTGGAGCAGATATACTTGAGGAACTTCCTGGGTAAAGGACCCCAGTGCCAGGCTCTTAGCTGCACATGCTGGTAACATGCAGTACAGTGCATGAAGTGGACCAACAAGGGCTAACCCCTGTAGGTGTAAGCAGAGAAGGATGTTAGGGGAGAAAGCAGGATCTGCTGGAAGTACTTAGATCAGTGAGAGCCAGACTCAGCCAGGAGGCCTTGGGGACCTGGGAAGAATCATCTCCATACTTTCTAGAAGTTGAAGGTGGGGTTGAGATGAATAATAGGGAACACCTGGGCCCGCTAGAATATTTAAGACAGAGAGGGCCTTCTGCAGAGCTGCCTGTCCACAGGTGATCCTCTTGACAGCTATCGCAGAGAGTTGCTGCTGACTCTGGTAGCCAGCCCTTCTGGAGCAAGTTCATGGCCCCTGGAGACCTGCAGAGCTATAATCTTTAGGAATCAGGCTGCCCCTTAGTCCGTGTGCTGGCCCAGCACCGAGTATGGCAGATAGACTTGACTATTGCTGAGCTGAGATACTAAACTCCAAATCTGTAATCCAAGGGTACAGAGAGACGCTCCCAGATAACACAGAAGGCACACACTCACTTCATACACTACTAGCATGCTGCAGTCCATGGAGGAGCAGATGAGCTTGGTGAAAGGGCGTTCTTGGAACCTCCCTGGCCCTTTCTGAACATTCTTATGTGAAAAAGTCACAGCAATACACAGCACAAACCTTACTGAAATCCCAGTCAGACAGCGTATGCAAGGAGAGCCCAGTGCCAGATCCATAGGCTAAATGAATAGGAAGAGGAGGCAGCAAGAAATAAAATTAAAAAAAAAAAGCCTTCACTAACCAAGCACTCTGAGTCTGAGCTCTGTCAGTGTTCTCTCCATAGCTTCCCTCCGGCCCCCTGTCCTGCTAAAGAGGCATGTATGCTCCCTCCTGGGTCTTGGAAGGCCTCTTCTGCTTCTTCAATTCCATAACCTTAAAGGGAACTGGCAGGCTAGGAATCTTTATACCTGTTCTTGCTCTCCTCGAGTAAGGGTCTAACAAATTCCAGAGAAACCACATCCTTACCGCATCCACAAAGATAACAAAGTTTTGATCCTCTTAATTTTTTTAAAGACCTCTGACCTTCCTCTCACCTTGTCAGGAGCTTCTTCAATCCCATTTCCCAGTTTCACTGAGCCAGATGAGAGAGGAGAATCACCTTCCCCTCCAGACAAGGAGTCATGAGTTTCTCTGGGTTAATCATAAGATTGATTTATTTATTTATTTATTTATTTATTTATTTATTTATTTATTTAACTGCTCTGGACCCAGACTCCATTCCAGTGCCACGTACAAGTTAGGTCTCTCAGTGCAATATGAAGTCCCAAGGTACCAACTAGAGTAGCATCTAGAGAAGGATTTGGGTAGAACGGGACCATGAGCATGAGATTTTTGGGGGCAGCGCTGGCCCTGTAGGACCGTTAGATTAGCTTGTGCACTTCTCCAACCAACAGCGCAAGGCACTCTTGCTGAATGTGCCTCTTCCCCAGAAAGGGATAGAAAATGCAAGGGCAAAGGCAGGTGGTATAGACCCTAAGGGCATGGCTAAGACTCAGTCATGGGATACCATGATCCACAAAACCCGGGCCGCTTACCGATTTTGGCCAAACTGGCCACGAGGATCCAGAGCGCGATGATGTATGGATCCTGGACGTGGTGCCATTTGAAGGTGACTATCTGGAAGCTCGCACCAGGGCTCGGTTCCTCCTCAAACCCCCTTGCGCCTCGCAGGCTGGTCAGCGCCAGCGCCAGCGCCAGCAGCGGCTTCCACCCTGGTCCCAGAGCCCGGTGCCACATCGCTGCTGCTCAGCTCCAGGAGCTGACACGCATACCTTGGTGAGAACCTGCTGCGCTCTCCGTCGCAGCCCTCTGCGCGATCGCGATCCCGGAGCTGGCAGCAGTCAGGTCCCCAGGCCCGCCCGGGTGGCCTTTAATCCCGCTGCCCCCTCCTGCGCCAGGGCGGGGCTTTCCCGCCCCCGCTGCGGCACACGTGAACGCAAACAGTCCTGCTGCGTTAGAAGCACTCCCGCCTGCACTGCTCACGCCCACCTAGCTAGTTGGGCCCCAGCCTAGAAGTCCGTGCTCTCTGTGTGCCACGGGCTCCTGAGCCAGCAGCTAGAACCTGTGGATTCGAGGTCCTCGAGGTCGCTCCTCCCCAAGGTCGAGTGGCATCTAGCCCACTGGCAGTGGCTTCCTTTCCGGCGGAGCGCAGCGCGAGGCCAGGCATGCCACTGTCGACTCTACCCGTTAAATGGGACTTGCTTCTCCCGCCTCGGTGGCTTCAGCAGTCGGATGGTTTCACTAGTTACGGGGTACCCTGCACCCCGTTATATACACTCAGCAAGGCCCCTTTCCATTGAGAACCTGGAGGCCGCAGGTAGCATACCATGGCATCTAAGTAAACGGGGGCAGTCAAAAAAGAAAATTATGGGGACATCGGACTGGAAGAGGCTTCCCATTCCACAGTATTCTCAAGCCTCTGGCCAAATGAGAGTCAAGAATTTCATCACAATTAAAAATTTCTGTAAACTTTGCGTACATACAGTAATCTTTTATATGGAAATATTTTTAATTTTTTTTAAATGGCAGTGAACCACGCTTAATGCCTAAGCGTATGTGACTTTAATCCCATTCCCAGATAAAAGCCTGCAGTTTTCTGGGTATCTCACAAATACGATTATAAACTTTGTTTACAAGAAAACAAAACCAAAAAGTTATCATAGCCAGTGTGGTGCTGCATGGCTGTAATATCAGTATTTGGGAGATGAAGGGACAAATTCAAAGCAAGTTTTGCCTGTGTAACAAATTTAAGGCCAGTTTGGGATACATGAGACCCTGGCTCAAACAAACAGCCATGTCTTAACCCTTGCACAATCTTTGTGATCCATGGTTTTACCGTATCAGCTGCAATCCTTCTTGGTGTGCCCTAGAACCCACCCTAAAATCTCATTTAGGGGAGAAAAAAACCTTAGCAACCCTTTAAGATGTAACTTCAGAAGTCACTACTAAAACTGTATACATGGCTACTGTAAAAAAACACTTCTACCTTCCAAACCTAGTCTTCAACCTGCCCCTGGCAGCTCCTCTTCCAACCACTCAAGGCTTGGAAACAGTTGACTAGACACCCTTCAGCAGCCCCTTTTGGATCTCCTATTAGTATACCCAGAGACTAGATCCATTTCTCCCTGGATCGATCCATCTTCAGACCATAGTCTCTTGCTGATTCCCCCTTGCCCTGAGGCTCCAGACACCCCTCCCCATGCTCACCACCTCGACTGCTTAAGATCTTGCTCTAGTGTCTAGTGTTGATACTGAGATCCTGACTCTGCTCCTCAACTTAGCTCACTCATCAGCTACTGGACTGTATCTCCATGGGCTATCCTCTACAGAATGTCTGCTTTGTAAGTGAGGAACTGTTGCAGGAACACGGCTGATCCCCAGGACTTGAAATAGTGTCTACTCTACAGTAACATGTATGAAATACTGAATGGGTAGACAGGAGACTGACTGGACAAGTGACAAGACAGGCAGGGTTACCTTTTGGCATCTAAGCCCAGAGGTGAAAACTCCTAGGAGGGAAATACTGGACTGAGTGGCTTTATTTTTGTCTTGCTGTCTTATGCTGATGGGTGTTGGCTTGCATGACAGGATGGTAGAGCTGGGTGGTTGGGTGGTGAGTGTTGGGGCAGAGGATGGGTGGTTGAAGTGAGCCAATCATAGGGCCTGGCACAGAACAGAGTGTCATAACTCTGTAATTGGCCACCAGGTTTGCAATCCTGGTGCTTACTTGGACATCTTGTACAGTGAGTTGCTGGGATTGCTCCCAGTTCATATGGTCAAACTGAACCTGCTTTTTCCAGTCACACTCCCAGCCTTCTGTCCCAGAGGACGGCTAGAAGAATGAGAATAGTCTTACTCCTAGTTTAGATGCTCCTGGGTAAAGTCTCAGGTGAGGCATACTTTCCAGATGCCGCCCTTGTATCCCGCAGGAAGGCCAAATCCCATGACAATAGTGTATTTACATTGTCCAGTGGCCCTCCAGAGATTTTTATCTATACCTGCCTAACCTGAGAGCCTGTAGCCAGGAGCCCACACAATTCAACATTACAGCATTACAATGCACAGATAAGAACTCAAGATGAACACTGGTGCCATCCCTGGCCATTAGCCTGATGTGCCACTTACACTACAAGCCACCTAAGACAGTAGAAAGTATATCTAATAGAATGAGAGAAAGTCTTTGCAATGTCATATATAAGAGCAATGTCACCCTCATAACCCACTACTCATTTCTCAAGTGAGAGCTTGGCTGGGTGGCAAGGGTTGTGAGCACTTGAGAATGAAGGTACATATGACCCCAGGCTTGCTGGAAGGCTCAAGCAATGATTAACCCAAAAGCTCAAAGATGCTGAGGACCAGTCCAAAAAGGGCTAATAAATCCCTGAGCACCCGAGCTTTAAAATTAAGGAAACTATCTAGTGGAAAATATCTAGTTTGACACATTGACTTCTGATTATGATCATTTGTGAAAACTTGTGCATAATGTGGCTAATGATTGCAGATCTGTTTGTTTGTTGACAATACATGAAATATTACTTTTCAGTCTAAATTTGTGAAGTTTGAGGACTTTTTACATATTGCTTATGGGTTACCACCAGCTATGTTTGGAGAAGAAGGGTTCATTACAGAGCTGCCCTGGCTTTCTTTCTTTGGCTATGAGTTGAAGGTACCCAATGGGTACCAAGCACTTACAGTTAGAAGAGATCCACCTGGGACCTCTTCCAGGAACCAAAACCAAAATCACCACTCAAGGCAGAGTTTTTGTTAGTTTTTTAGGGGAGCGGGTGTTGATGGTATACAATTGCAAATTGCATTTCTTAAAACCAAGTGAACATCATGCTTCTATGTCTGCCTGTTAGTACCTTTGACATTCCCTAGTCAAGCCTGGGCCTTTGCCCAGCCTGGAACTCTCTGATCACTCTACCTGTAGTCTGCTCCAGCCTGTACCAGCTAGGCCTGGGTCTCACCTTACATAGTAGATGGGCAGACCACTATCACAGGGGTGTGTGCTATGGCTCTGGATCCTGGAAAACCTTGGAGCTGATCAGGCTAGGCACATCAGAGCCTAACACAGCAGCAGAACCACTACAGGGCAACAGAGTTGTCTGTTGTGTTGCCAATCCCAAATGGCTCTCAGTGGGCGGAGCTGAAGCCAGTGGCTGCTCTGGCTCTACTGCATTACATTCTGAAGTGGGTTAGAGGCAGTAGACTGTGGGGCCTCAGGACAACTTTCTCAGCTCCTAGCCCTGCTCTGCTCTTCCTATCACCTGTTTATTTTCCATTTGTCACCTGTCACCTACTCCCACTCCATAGGGTACATGTGTCCTAGGAAGTCTCTTAGTTCTTGATCATCTCCATGGAGTTTTTGGCTCTTCCTTGCTAGATCCAATTCCCAGAGGGACTGGGCCACACTTGGTGTCCCAGTATAAGAGCTAATATTATATACTTCCTCTTTTCCCCATGGCCCCTGGGCTGGGTCCCCACCTGTCTGGACCATACTGAGAGAGAGCCCCACAGATTCTGCACAAGCCCTGTAGTGCAGCCAAGACTCTGAGGGCCTTATAGAAAATGATCACATAGGCCTGGAATTCATATTTCTCAAGCTGATCTCAAGTGGCAGGTTGTCCAACTGTCCCAGGCAAACCACTATGAGAAAGAACAAGGGCTAACTGTAGACTGGACTGGGACACAATGCCACCATACTGCCTTCAGTAGACAAAATAAAAATAAAAATAAAAATAAAATCAACAAGCTGTAGCCAAGCTGGGCAGGCAGCAGGGCAACTTGCAAATTGTAAAACAAAAATAATTCCTCTAACCTGACAACTGGAAGATGAACTGGTGACTCCAAGGAGCAGGGGAAGCAAGAGAGCAGGGGACACAGAAGTTACCTCCAGCCCTCTATGCATCCTGGTGTCTCAGCTCTACGTCCCGCTCTGAAAACTGCACTTTGAGAATAAAAGAATGTACTGAATTCTGAAGAACTCTCGGGCAAATCACCTTCATACTGGCACAATTTTCCCTATATAAGGACCCAATACCCCACAGTAGGGTCATAGGTTATATGACCTAGTGATCTTAGCTTAGGCTTAGTTGGTATGGGCACACTGTGATGTTTGCAGAAAGCCAAATGTTCACCTTCAGCCATCCGGGTTGGCTCTCTTCTCAGCCCTGCTATGTTCCAGTTCTTGTTCACACAGAAGATGGTGGGAATTGATGTCTCTCAGGCCACACACTTGGGTAATCATCCAAACATTCTCCTCTAACTCCCTTCTGGTTCCCTCAGGATCTTTGGAGTGTATCCAACCAGATGCAGGACTGTCTTACAGGCTGGGCTTGTGTATCAGCTTCATTCCACAGGTCATGATCTTGATCCTTTTCTTGTATTTCCCTGTGTTGGGGTGTGTGTGTCAATAATCACACTAAAGACTTAGCAGCTCTTTCAACTGTAGGCTTGGCTGAGACCCAGAACCACCTTGTGGTCTTCAGAGTCCCTAGAAACACCTATAATCAAGTGTATCTGGTGGAAACAAATTGAAGACAAACAGCCCTGGTGTCTCAGAGGGGGGGGGTATCACAGGAATGCCCTACCTCTCTGCATTTTTTATTCTACTCTGTAAAATGAGGGGTCCTTAGTTACAATGTGTGCCTGGAGGTTACTATTGAATACCACCCTGTGTCCCTGTGTGTGGTTGTTGCATGCTGATTACCAGACTGTGGCATTGCATGCTTATCTTACTATCTTAGTGGCTCTCAGACACTTTGAGAGGCCCAGCTCTTGGTCACTACTATAAGCCAAGGCCTTTCCACTTTGAACTGTTCTCATAAATGGAACACCCGTTCAATCAATCTTAGCTGAATTCTTATGCACAGCTAACCTTCCTGGTGAAGATCTAAGATTCTCCCCGCACCCCCAGCTCCTGTTGGGCCTTCCATTTTGAACTAGAAAGGGAGGATCGTCTCCAGGTACTTCCAAACAGAAGCCTGATATGAAAGAAGAGTGTTCTGGACTTGGCTGGGCTCAGATCCCATCTGTCTTGGACAAGACTTGATTTTATCCACAAGCCTCATGGTGTCTGTGTTTCATATGTGTGAGCAGCAGCAAATAGACCCAGAGGCCTTCTCTGATCCCTGACAACATAACCACAACCCATAGTAGGCAGTGCCAGCTCCACCACCTGGAGCAGGAAAGACATGCAGTTCCCCTATCAGTCAAGAAGGCTCCAGAGAAGGGAACGATTCAGGGTGCTGGACAATGGCCAGGTCCCCTTGGGCATGAAAAGTGCAGCTGTCCCAGCTGTCAAGGCTCCCTGCCTTGTCTAGAGATCAATAGTCTTAAGCCTTGAAAAGCCAGATGACAATAGGCCCAGTAGAGGAAGGCTGCTGGACTTTGTCTATGTCTGATATGGTGTATGCTGAAGGATTTAGGGTGGCATGGTCCCAGAAGCACTGTGCACGTGAAAGATCCCATCCTCTGGTCCCAGCAAGGAACCCAGGCTCCTGGGATGATCTCTGTTTATGGCAAGCAGACACAGCTTTGTTTGCAGAAATACTCCTAGTAGACTTTCTTAAGAATACAGGGAATTTCCCTGATGAATGGCACTTTTGTTCATAGGAACAAGTCCAGATATCCCAAATAGCATGCTGTAAAAATGGTCATGCATTTGTCACCAGTGGCATTCTTCAGTACAAGCAGAGGCTAAAGTCTGTTGGCAGGCTTCCACATCACACTATGTTGCAAATCCACAGGGAATCAGGAGTTAAAGTGAGCCCTATTTAGACTACGATCCCAGGTACCAGAGAGACTTGTTGGAGTAGAAGGTGAAATGTGCCCACTCCCAGGAGCAGGGTAGACTCCAATTCTCTGTCAGAAGCTCAGGAAGGGGCTGACTGTAACCCCTGTTATTTCACCACTTCTGTTTGCTGATCTGGATTGGTGGGAGCCCCCACAGAAAAATAAGGAGTCAGTTGGTTGCCTACTAATCCTTGAGCAGAGTACGAAGGAATCTGGTCACACACCTGGGCTTGGAGGGCCTCTGAGTACTGGGAAAGGAATTGGGGCCTTTTACAGTCTCTGACCCAGGTCTGCACTACAAAGACCTAACAGAGAACAGAGACAAAGAGCCTCAGGGGAAACCCCAGGCCTGTGTTTCTGACCACTACTGTCAAGGACTCTGTTCACATGGAAGAGAAAAGGCATCACCTAAACCAAAGATAGTAATGGATCCTGAGAGCAGAGCAGCATCAAAGTTGTTCAGCAGAGGGTGGAAATTTTTCAAAGAGGAATGTCTGCATTTGTGGAAGGATAGGGAATTCCTAGGCAGAGGCCAGAACACAGCTCATTTGCACACATTAGCCTTTCAGATTGGAATGTCACTCATGCCAGACCCTGGTAGCACAGAATAGTTTCTGGGGCAGGACTCCATGTCCTAGCACGTGAGGGTCCCTTGGCTCCTTCCAACCCCACAGATTCTTCCATTAAATCCGTCATCCCATTCAGGCACTATAGACGTGGGACTCAATATACTGGCCCAACTCAAGCAGAGAAAGGAGAAGAATGCCAACTGAGCCAATAATTCCAGGGGACAGCAAGTGGGCTGCCAGCCAGCCAACCTTCCCTGTGTAGCTGGGCCTGGGAACCCTGTGGGATGTACACAGCCCAGGCTAGAGTTGGCCCTTCCTGAAGCCCTGCTTTGCTCCAGTGCCTTGTTCATTCTCTTCCAGAAGGGGACTTATTCTATAATGAGTGCAACTCTGCAGCCCCACCCAGACCCACCTGAGACCTTGCAGGAGGAGCTCAGCCATACTCTCACCCAGGTGGGTACAGGCTGTACTGGACCAGCCCTGGCTGGGCTTAGGTCAATTGGGTTGTAAAGGCCATGGTGGTACTGGGCATAAACCCTGACTTCTTCCCAGAACCAGGAGTTGTGGGTTTATGGAGTGTAATCCCAAGGGAGGATTAAGCTGCCAGCAGCATCTGAGTCACCATTTAGTGGCCCTGGAGAGGGTGTGGGAGCCTCTCCCGACCTGGGCAGCCCACCTAGACAAGGAAAGCCTGGCCTGAAAGGAGGAAGAGCCCTCTTTCAAGATCTGCAAAGCAAGATATCATTCAGAACTGCATCCCTGTCCCCCACCCACCCCCCAGCAGCTCAAACTGAGGGGAGAGAGGTACCAGTGACCAGACTTGAAGCCTTGCTGCCAGGAACACCCGCTGTGAGTTTATATTTCAGGAATAATATTTTCAAAGATCAATCTCAGGCTTCCGCTATTTCAGCTTGTGAAAACAAAGGTGTTTTCCTTGGACATGGGTGTGGGGTATGTTCCCCTCCCTGAGTTGTGACCTTTTGGCAGGTTTCGATGCAAGCTGACACATCACTCCTACTCTAGCCGTACTGCTCTAGTGTCAGTGTCCAAACATCTGTTGCATAGATTCTGGTTCCCAGCTGGACTCAGGTATATTGAATTCTAGCTGAGCAGCGCCTCCCTGATAAGGATGTCTCTCAGGGTTCTCTTAGGCATCTGTCTGCGTGTGTACAGCCAGGGTGCTCAGGCTGAGCAAGAGATAAGGGACTGCTGGCAAGGAATGTGCCCTCCTTGAGCTGAACACCCACTAGTGCTCCCTGTCTCCCACAGCACTGGTTGCTGTGGGCCCCTGTAGTGGCCACGTGGATGGCCCTTTGTGCTTGTCTGCACATGAATGCACGCATTGTTCTGTCTCTGAGTTTCCCTATTTAGAGACTGGTATTATACACACAGAAAAACAACAACAGACTCTAACTGGCAACCCCTCACCTATGTACCCTCACCTGGTTTTCACTTGATACCCCTGGGAAACACGAAGGCAGGCTGGCCTGGCATTCACATTGTTCTTCTAATCCCATTTTAAAGCCAGGAAGCTGAAGGCTGAGTAGCTGGCCTCAGGCCATAGGGTCCCAGAGCCAATGCTTTGCACCCACCCAGCTCTAATACCCACCCTCTGCTGATGTCTTGGATATTCTCACTAAGAGTCAGGGATTCTGTCTATGACAAAGGCCTGTGGAATCTATACCATATCTGATATATGGGAGGACAAACAAGGTTTTAGCAACCTACTCTAGGAAAAAGTCAAGAGTCCAGGCTCAGTGAAATATGGGTAAATGTGTGAGTCTTATGAGGGTGTTCCAAGGGCACAGAGGCTGTTTGTAATGAGTCCAGACAAACCACCTTCCAGGTGCATGGCTTATATGGAACTTGGCTAGTACAACACACTCACCCTGGTAGATAAGGGATGGCAAGCTATTAGAGAAGCTAATGGAAAGGACAATGAATTAGTTTGTTTATCCCAATAGCACTGATGGCAATGATCTGCTAGTCAGTCATTGGTTGGTCACAGACTGTGGCGATTTGAGTAAGAATGGCTTCCATAGGCTCATGTGTTTGAATGCTTAGTAACCAGGGAGTGACAATATTTGAAGGGATTAGAAGGATTAGGTGGTGTGGCTTTGTTGAAGGAAGTGTGTCACTGGGGATATGCCTTGTGGTTGCAAAAACCCATGTCAATCCCAGAAAGAGTCATTCTTTCTGCCTATGGGTCAGTATGTAACACTCAGCTACAGTTCCAGCATCATACATGCCATCAAGCTCCCTGCATGATGATAATGGATTAAACCTCTGAAACTGTAAGCCAGCCCCAATTAAGTGCTCTCTCATCTAATAGTTGCCTTGGTCATGGTGTCTTTTCACATAATTAGAACAGTGACTAAGACAAAAGTTGGTACCAGGGAGTAGTATATTGCTGCGTTTGGCCTGACCATGCATGCTTTTGCTCGGAGGAATATGGGAGACTTTAGGGCTTTGGACTAGAAAAGTGGTTGACAGCCCTTAATAATTCTGCAGCACTAAGGTCTGTCAGATGAATTTGTGCCAGAAGGCTGAAGATTTGATGCTCCAATGTTCGGTATTATAGGGGCTGTCCAGGTGTTCAGCGGTCTCTATAAATCAGCTAAGTTTTAGAAGCTATGCTTAGTGCTTCCCATAACTTCAGTTAATCTAGTCATTCTGGATTTCTGACAGGGTTGAAGACCTATAGACTCATAGCCAATCCTGGCTATTTACCTTGAGAGAAAAGATCTGAGTGGATGGTTTTCAGCTGACATTCATTCTAAAGCCAAGAAAAAGCCAGGTTCAAAATTAAGTGTTTTAGTCAAGAGAGATGACAGAGATTCTGGTTAGTCAAAAAGAGAAGGGACTGGGTATTAAGACTATCTTGTAACTCACTGGTACAAATAGGAATAATTATGCTCTAATTTTATTTTGTGAGAAAAGTTTTATTTTAACAGGAAGGGTAATATGTAGGAGGAGCTAAAGGGGAAGGAGCACCGAGAGGAAAAGATGGAGTAAGGAGAGGAGATGAAGTAGATGAGAAGCTCGGTAATGAGAGAGAAAAAGAGAGAGAAAGAGAGAGGGGGCATGGAGGCAGAAGTTCACATGTCTCCACCAGTCAAAGATAGTTTACATAGCTAGGTTGGGTATTAGGTTACACTTCTGATTGAGCATTACCATACTTACAAAGCCCTTGATTAACATTTAAAATATTGTATAAAAGCAAAATGGAAAAGGGGGCATGGGATAGGGGTTTTCTAGGGAGGGGAAATGGGGAAAGGG
This sequence comes from Rhabdomys pumilio, assembly GCA_030674055.1. Lineage (NCBI taxonomy): Eukaryota > Metazoa > Chordata > Mammalia > Rodentia > Muridae > Rhabdomys > Rhabdomys pumilio. The sequence continues at coordinate 72,650,803 of JANHMN010000014.1, read as the reverse complement.
GTTGGCATCTGAAATGTAAATAAAATATCCAATAAAAAAATAGATATAGTTCTACAGTAATGACTAAGATGTTTTTAAATGAAGGATATGAACAATAAAATGTATATTTGATGGTTTAAAAAAAAAAAAGAAAAGTGGTTGAATACTTTAAGCAGGGCTTTACTAGACCATTCTAGTAGGAATATGGAAGACAGTAAGGCTGAGAGTGATATAAATTATAATGGCCCAGCTCCAGTGGTTTCAGAAGGAAAGAATATTATCAAGTGCTGTAAAAACAATTCTTGTAATATTTTGACAAAGAATTTGACTGCTTTTGCCCTTAATAAAAATCTTCCTGAGAATAAATTAAAAAGTTTGGGTTAATGGCATTGGCAGAGAAGATTTCAACAAAGCCTAGTATTAACAGTGTCCTGTAGTTATTAGTAAATAATTCTTATGCAGATCTATAACAAAGAGAAGCAAGCTGAACAAAGAAATACAAAATGTACAGTTTGAGGAGAAAAGGAACACCAGGAAAGGTCATCTTGGAGCCAAGTCTTGTGCTCAAGGAAATAGAATGTTTAAAGAAAAGTCTGATGTTAAATCTGATAAAGGAAATGGTGGGTTAGAAGCATCCAGCTAAGCTTCTAACTTGTGAAGAGGAATTAAAGAGAAGCCTAAGCAGTGAAGGGAACCATCAGCTACAAAAAGCTGGTGCAAATCTAAGTGAACAAGAGGCAAAGTTCCAGCTCCCATCAAGTAGCAGAAGTTGGCAGCTGCAGCCATAGGATTCTGGCTTTGTCAAGAACACAAGAAGGGATTATGGAGTCTCCCTCCATGGCTAAGGAAAACTGCTGAAGCCAGGTGTGTGACTGTGACTGGGGTGTCTCTTCATGTAGGCCCAGAAGGGCCATTACATGAATCTGTCAAAGTGTTGCTAGATGTTAGAGTTGCTAGAGTCATGGGACATCTGCCAAGGAAAGCTGCAGACTAGGTATAAAACCAGCCCAAGGAAAAGAAGTGTGTCACAGTCAACAAAGCAAAAGAAGTTGGAGATCCAAAGAGCACATTGACATAGGACATGGAGATAAAGAATTTGGTGTTTGCCCTGCTGGTTTTGGTTTTCCTTTGGTCCAGTATTTCCTCACTGTGCTCCCTTTACTCCCTTTTAGAATGGTAATGTATAGCCTGTGCCATTGTATGTTGTAAGTATGTGATCTGTTTTTTATTTTGATTTTATAGGGGTTTACAGTTAAGAGATTCCCCTGAGTCTCAGAAAAGACTTTTGACTTTTAAATGATGTCTAGACTGTGATAACTGTGGAGACTTTTGAAGTTGGATAAATTCATTTTGCATTATGATATGGCTACAAGTCTGTCAGCATGTCAGGCATTACATGGGGTGCCTAGAGGGTGTTGGGATAAGGGTCCAGGAGTCCTGATTGTCTCTGAGCAGTATATGGACATACAAGGGGAGAAGAACCATTGCTCTACCACACACACCTTTGTGATGTTGTTGGAGTGAAGTATAGTGGTTTGAATAAGAATGCTTCCCATAAGCCCATATATTTGAATGCTTAGTCACCAGAGAGTAACAATATTTGAAAGGATTAGAAGGATTGGGAGGTGTGGCTTTGTTGGAAGAAGTGGATTACTAATGAACTTTGAAATTTCAGCTCATGTCAATCCCAGAGTCTCAGTCTCTCTCCCCTTTCTCTCCCCTCTCCCCCCATTCCCACCTGTTGGTAAGTATGTAGTTCTCAGCTGCTCCTCTAGCATCTGTCTACATGCTGCCATGCTTTCTATCCAGATGATAATAGATTAAATCTCTGAAACTGTAAGCAAGCCCCTAATTAAATGTTTTCTTTCCTTGGACAGAGAGTGTCTCTTCACAGAAGTAAAACAATATCAAAGACCATAGTCACTGTCCCCAGCCTCAGCACAGAGCCTCAACTCATGTATTCCTAAATCTAGGCTCATGAAGCCCATAATATGACGTCAGTCAACTGGGTCAGATGTCAGAGCATCCAACACCACTGAGGGGTCAGCCCTGTTGCACAGAAGCTTCTCCAGCAGCTTTGCCCACTAGCCTAAGCACAGGAGATGGAACAAGGTAGTGCAGGGCATAGAGCCAATCCTCAACTACATCTGCAAGGTAGCTTTTCTTCACAGGACTAGTTGTCTGAAACACAACATGTTGTAGCATATGTGTATGTATGATCTAGGAAATAGACAGAAATTTTGCTTTAACCTCTTCAAGGGTCTAAGATAGGAGCTATCTCTAGTTGTTGTTACCTGAATGTAATTTCCTAGTTCCCCCTCCTATATCAGCTCACATAGAAAGCAGAGGTCTCAGAGATACTACCAGGGACTCTGCCTTCCTTTCTGAGAGAGGAAGTTATGACTACCTACCTCCTGGATCAAGGACTGGTTTAGCACATAGTGACTTCACTAGTAGAATGATCACGACAGAAGAGCAGAGTTGAGAAGAGTCCCCATCAGCTTCCTTTTCTGAGATTAATTCCTCTATGCCCTTGCAAGGGAGAGAACACCTGCCCCCAGAACCTTACTACTCTGCTGGCATCTAGGTCTCTCCAGAATCTATACATCTACCATAGCACCCTGTCATTTCCCAAACTCCCAGGACAGACTGAGAGGGGCCTATATTCCTGCCATAACCTGCCTTCAGGAAGGGAGCTACCAGCCCAAGAACTGAATAACTGAATTGTGCGGCTACAGCTTATAATGAGAAAAAGAGCATCTGCAAGCAGGAAGACCCTGACTCAGCCTGGGCCCCTGGAGGGACTGCTTATATGAATGAGTACCTTACCATGTTCTGAGACTAGGGTAGACAATGGTATGAGATAACATTAGTAGTACAACCTTCAGAGGAATTTCCAATAGAGACAGGTCCAAAGAATCACAAAGTGGGCCCCCTCCGTGTTTTAGGTGCAGAGAGGAGAGGGGCAGGGCCTGAGTAACTCCACACCCTCCCCTGGTGTGTTGTCAGGAATAACTAGCTCCCTTCCCTCATGACCTTGGCATCTCACAATGAGAGAAGGTTCTTATCAGCTTCCCTTCTCCTCATTAAATCCTTATCGAACAATAGTTCTGGCATTGATGATATACTGAAGGGTGTGGAATTATATATTAACTTGTTCTAATTAATGTTTATGACACTGGGTGCTGTGTGCCACTAGCCACAACCACAACAAACAACTTATATTCAATAGTGGCCAAGACCTCTCTTACCCTCATGGGCCATAGGACTGGCCAGCTTGGAAAGCTGCCTCTGTAGTCCTTTGCCTCCCAGGCTGATTGAGGTTCCTGACCAGAGCTCTCTCTCAGTTCCCATGAGGTTGTCCTCAGATGCCTTTCCTGCTTCACTTCTGAACAGTGTTGAGTAGTGGAGATGCCACTACCTTGAACCCAATCATTATCTCTACACTAAAACAGCAGTTTAGTTGGTTTTGGTGGATAGAAAAGCCTCAACCCATCCTAAGTTCCTCACTTACATCATTTACCATGACTCCAGCTACAAATGGTCCCCTCCTCTTTCTATTCAAGTGTTCAACCTCCAACTTTCCAATTCTCTTTGACAAGTTCTCCCAAAGTAGTTTGTCCAGGCTACATGTAGCTTCCATACTACCATCTCCCACAACTGGAGCAGGATTCCATTGACCTCTACCTTCTGCCTTGCCTTCCCCCACCAAGGAACCAAGAAAGCCTCAGTATCTCTCAGGCCTCAGGTCTTTTCTTGTTGAAGGGTTTCCACTTTCAGAAGTATCCTCTAACCTTTGAACCCTCCCAGCCTCTCTTCTAAATAATGGCTTCTCTCAGCTTGCAGACTGCTCTGGATTAATCCAGACATAATATTATTTCATCCACAATAATAAAGACAGCAGTCATGTAGTCATGTCTGTGGCAAGTAGGTCAGGACAACAGTGATCTACTTGCAAGAGTGAGCTTGAGAGATTAACACAGAATGCCCCGAGAGAACTCAATGAGGTAAGCTAATAGGCTCTACATAACACTGTGGCTTGCTGTAGCCACACAAGGGCATTTCCAGGAACCCAGACATACTGCAGACCTGAACAGCTTGAGTGGGGAAGGTGCATGCTGGGAAGCCTCAGGGTGACCTTGACGAAGGAGGAGCCAGTTGCCAGGTATGACTATGAAGGCCAGGAAACCTCAGGGTAGGTATGCTAGACATCAAAGTCGGAGGGCCACAAAGGGACAGTAATATCACCAGTATAGAAATATACATTACTTGGCTTTGGGGAAGTTTGAGAACACTAGAACAGAGGTGGCTCCAAAGGAGGAAGCCTAGTTTTAGGGACCACCGACTGCTGTCTTAGTAGCCCAGTGTTAGGAAACACGAAGAAGGAGTCTCCAGGAGATGCACTACCTCCACAGACTATGCCTTCTATAATCAGGCCTCAGTTCATCAAAACACAGCTTTTAGTTTCTAAGAGCATATGGTTTGGGTGATGCTACCCATGGGCCCAGCTCACAAGGCTTTTCTTTTTTCTTTTTTGCTTTTTTCCTTCAGCATAGTGAATTCTAAAGTTCCAGCCAGGCCAGTCAGGGAAAGAAGCCTCAAGGTGACACTGCAGAGACTATGACACAAATTGAGATTACACTGAAAGGCAGTTGGATTGTCCCTACCTGTCTGTCATTGAACCCTTGTCAGGTATCCCTGCTCTTCTCCCATAGGGATTATTTTCTCTTCCAGTGAACCTTCTTCCAGTAACCCTAGGAAAGGATGTCTGTTCTGTGGGTGTCTCCCCAGCCTTCCCAAGGAAGGAGAGCACATTGTGAATAACACAAGTCCTACTGACTGTTGCCAGGCTACACCACAGCAAATCTGCATATGTGCTCACTTTTCTGGGAAGTTCTCCCCCTGACTAGACACAGGCCAGTCAGTGTTTACAGGATGGGATGAGATCTACTTGTGCTGACCTCTGAGGTTGTAATTTGTCTCTGGAGTCAGTCATATAGGTACTTATAACAGAGCTAGCACCAGGCTCTCCTATCTTAGCTTCCTGATATTCTTCCAGCCCACAAAACATACTGGATTTAGAGCATCAGATGTGTGAAAGGATGGACGGGTCTGTAGACCTCATGTACCCATCAAGGCAGAGCCAAATCTGGATAGCTTCTTCTTGACAAAACCCCTATCTTTATACTCTGGAGCAACATACATTTCTCCTTGGACACAAACAGAACTCAGAGGGTGAGACTGTATTGCAGGCTTCTTATTACTTCATAGGGAATCCAAAAAGGTTTAAGTCTGTGGACAACAGTGCCTTTGCATATTCATGTGACTATGATCTGTTGTTTGTTCCTGCTGAGAATCTGGGACCAAGTTAAGGACCAGCGGTAAACTTCATCTTCTGGATAGCTACATTCTGTGGGAAGCAGTATCTAAGGAGAAGCTAAGCCCAGAGCCAGATTCATTCTGGATAGCAGACCCCTCACTGCCTTGTAGTCTGGGTCCTCCTCCTCCTCCTTCTGTGCCCATGCTCTTTCACCAGCATCCTTTCTGGGCTACATCAGGCTTGCAGTTCGGACCTAGAAGTCCAGGGCTCTTAGAGCATAGTAAGTATCATCCTTTGTGCTAAGGTATGCCTCACTGTTGGCTATAAGTAAGGCAACAAGAACAATGTGAATGTCCAGGACCACCTTGGTTCCACCCAATCCTGCTGAGATTGGAGATGACCCAGACTCTCAAATGGTAATCAGGAATCTGTCATCCACCCTAGAGATTTGTTTCCCAATCACAAGGCTGATATGTCTTTAAATCTGGGCAGTCCTCAGTCCTAAAGTTGTTAGCAGGTCCCTCAGTTGATGTCCTTGTACCCCATATCAGAACAGTTATGCAAAAGGGCAGTCCAGCAATTGTCACAAGGATACTCCATAAAACTGGGTTCAACAGGAGTGGAAGGAGGTATCAAAAGGGCTGAGCTCAGAGTATCAGATTATCCTTCAAGCAAGAAGACAGAGGTTCATAATTGTGGGAGTGTCTGGGGATGTGGAGTCTGATGTGTGTGTGTGTGTGTGTGTGTGTGTGTGTGTGTGTGTGTGTGTTCAGAAGGAAATGTACTTAAATATGACAGTATGACAACATAGTCATTAGATTATGGAGGGACAAGCTTAAGTCCCTATAGTAGAGGCAAGCAGGCCCTAGACAGGTATGCAGTGGCCCGGTGAGGATGCAGAGGTCAGGAATACTCATTTTTCCAAGATCACTTATGGAGGAAAGCCTAATCATGGAGGATGTGGTTCAGTGGTGACTGTTGGAGAGATAAGGTGCCTAGAGAAGGCACAACCACAGTTGAAGGCTCCTTCTAGGTACAGTGGGGCCTCGTGGTATGCAATGAAGATGTCTCATTGAGAGAAACAGGAAGAATGAGGCTAGAATAGAGTGGGAGGCATCCACAGTGTGGGTGATACTGTGACCAAGGAGAGAAAAAGCAGGAAACTGTCACACAGTGCCTCTGTGACAGACCCAAGCTTAGGTGAACAGGATGGGAAGCTGAACTTTGAAGTGGAAGTAGAGGCTAAAGGAGCCTGTCCATCAGAAGAAGGAATCAAGGAACACGGCTTCCAGGATATTGGAGGTATAAAAGCTGTTCCTCAGGTCCTTAATCACAAAACTTCAGGGATAGTGGCTCTGAATGGTTATCATTATAACAGACATTCTTAGAGCTGAGAGCTATCTGACAACCCAGTGTGCCCTATTCTTGAGGAAACTCTGAACAACTTCTTTATGACACTATGGCTAATTCTGTTGCTCCCTCCCTAGCCCTAAAGGGGGATGGGCTATTCTTTTTAAAGTGGGCTGGGTCATCTTCCTGTTGTAGTCCTTCAAGAAATGTAAAGTCCACACTGACCCGCCCCTTCTGAAGGAGTCATAGCATGGTCTTATTCCTAAGTCTTCTTAGGTGGGTAGAAGCTCAGAGCACGAGTGGGAGACAGAAGCTTGTGATTGAAATTGTGATAATTACCCCCCAATTATTCCTTCTAAGGTTCAGAGGAGACCCACAGCTCCTGGTCTAACCTCTGTAGGCTTATCAATGTCTTCTGAATCCTAATCAGTTAAGGAGAAATGTTTCCCTTCCAGGAACTGAGCCATTCTCAAAAGCCATGTCCAGTGTCACCTGGATTCCCAGCTGGCAGGGCTACTATCAGGAATGTCAGCAGGAAACTGGAAATTATTTCACCACCTCACCTTTAGCCACTCTCCTCGCTGGGTGAAGGATAAGGGCCAAAAACTCATCAGGTTTGCTGAATGCAGGCCAGTGCTACACAGAGGCCAGGAGAGGGTGGGGGCCTTCCACTTCCACTGCCTTACCTCATTTAGGTTTATGTGCTTTTAAATTACTCAGGTGGAGACAGAGGGTGATGTGCCCTGCAGCTGGGCTGAAATCACAAGCTGGGCTTTAGGCCTTGAGTCTCAGGGAGGAAAGCAAACAGGGACAAGTGCATAGAAGTCCTCCTAGGTATCAGCTTCCTTCCCAAAATGCTTTGGTGGTTCTGTGGGGAGTTCTGTGGGGGGGGGCCCACAAATCAATGACTAGCCATCCAAAAGTATTTGCTTCTTGCTATGTGATCAAGAATGTGGTGACTGATTCTTCCCAGGGCTCTGTCTAGCTAGGCCAAAAGGGGAGTCCCCTGTCATACAAGCTAGATAGGACCCAAAAGACACCAAAGAAGTCTGCCTGTGGGCTAAAGTAGAGGAACCTGTGCTTAAAGCCAGCTGGTCCTGCCACTAGACTCTGGAATAAAAAGATTATTGCAGTATTTCCTCAAAATCTCAAGCCCTCAAACAAACCATAAATGAATAAACAGGCCTTATCTTTCTTTCCTATTTTTGTTTGTTTGTTTGCCTTTTTGAGACACGATCTGGCTATGTAACCTAGGCTAGCCTCACATTCAATCTTCAGCTTCAGCCTCCCAAGTGTTGGGATTCCAGATACAGCTAGCTCACTAGTCTTTCTTTTTCTTCCCCATCTATGTCTCCACCTTCTTCTCTCTAGTGTATTCCATGTGTGTTTATAGAGATGCAAGTATAACTATATGTGTGTGCATATTGTGTGGAAGCCCGAGGTCATACTCGGATATCACTCCTCTGAAGTTGCTCTACTTGGCCCTGTGTTTCTCCAAATACACTAGAGGAGCTGACTAGAGAGCCTCGGGGATCTGCCTGTCTCTACCTCCCCAGTGCTAGGATTATAAACCCATACAACCACACCTAGCTTTTTACCTGGGTGTTGAGAATAAAATCAAGCCCTCCTGCTTGCATAGCAAGGACTTTATCAGTTGAGAGCTACCTCCCCCAATCCAAACACTGTCTCTCTAAAATGTGTTCACTTGGGGATCCCTGTCAGACTTAATCCCTGGTGATTAGGAGCCAGATCAGCTCATTGACCTGCCTTGGTTCGTGAAGGACACTGAAAAGTTCCTGGCTAGCTGCCCAGGTGTCTGTTCCATTCATGATACCATCTGTGGGCATGCAGAGTTGCCTTATGGTAAAAGGCTCTGCCTCATGGTGGAAAGGTAACAAGCGCTCTGGGTTGGAACATGTATCAACGTGCCTCAAAAGAATCTGTTCCAATTATCTCTCCAGACTAACAAATCTACTATCTAGTCCTAAATATTTCTACCCTTTCCCTTAATCGTCCACACCCTAGGCCATCACCACTGAAAGCAGTTTTATAGTTCACAGTTTTAAAGTAGCTTAGGAGTTTTATAACCAGTGGTCATCACTGGCTAGTTGCCAAAGTGGTCAGAGGGCCTGCACTCTGTGGGTGACTTGAGGCTAGTGTGTGCCTTGTACTAGCTACTAGCAAAATCAATATAACCAGATTACTTCATGCCAGGACTAAAGCATAAGTCTAGCTTTCTATTAAAGCAACATAAGGAGTCTTCTTCCCTCTTGGGACAAAGCCAAGGACTACAACTGTGGCCAAGACTCCGGCCCCAGGTACTCTGCCCTCCCTAACCCCACTGAAGTACAGTCATCTATGGAGCTTACTGAGCCTATGCCTATAGCCTGAACTGGTTTGTAAGCCCCTTGTCTAGTAGGCCTAGACTCGTAAGTCTATGCTCTTGACCAAGCCTCTGTAGTTCCTGGAAAGCTTGGACAACTTTGGGAGGATACCAGGAAGGAGAAGGTAGAGGAAAGTCACTTTGTTGGCTCCTGCCAAGGCCAGAGCAGCTGCCAGGGGCTTATCAGGAGGAAAGTCCACTCAAGGCCACACCTATCCTGGTATGACCCCAACGCTGATATTAAAGAAACTATGATTTTGCTGGGGGTCTTAGTTTGAAGTATGGGTGTGTCAGTGGGACCATGAGTCATACAGTGACAACATAGTAGTAGTATCTCAATGGGACCCCTACACCAACAGCTCCAGTGCCAGGGAGCCAGCCCTCAAGGTCTTTCTGATCACTCTTCCCTGTCCTATGCCCTTTTCCCCATTGGAGGCCAAGGCTCAGAGCCTCATGCACTCAACAGCCTTGCTCTGGGTTGGTACACCGCATGCTTGTGCCTCAATGAGTTTAGTACGGGGTGACCATGTTGGGAGACAGCCACTCCTACTAATAAAGTTCACAGAATTACAAGGCTTGGACTTTGTGACATCTGATTATTCTTGCCGCTCAGACAGCCACATAAACTTCCTGCTCCTGAATAAGGCAGGAAAGTTCCCTTTGCAGTGTATCCCGGCTCCTTGGGTCCAGGTTCTTTAGATGCCAGAAGCACAGCTGCTGCCTATAGCCGCTTCCATCAAGTAACAGATTAGGACCACAGTTTGTGTGGAGAGGTGAGAGGTCCCCAAGACTTCAGCTAGAGGTCCTCAGTCCACAGGGAGAACCAAGATCAGTTTAGACAGGATAATATCCTTAGGAAGGATATTGCTGTGGGGCCTTCAAATAGCATAGGACCCAGACAGGGAGGGAGTTAGAATTAGAGTTCTGGTTATTTCACAGACTATACATTAGAATCATTGACATGAGGCCCTTTGGCATGTTAGTAAATAGTAAGTAAGGCAGGTCTCACTTTCTTAACACCTTAGAGCCTGTTCATGCCCCCAGGCTTAGCACACCACTGCTAGACACCAACCTGACAGCCACAGGCCAGAGTTATTGGCTGCCAAGTGGTAAGGCTGAGGTCCAGCAGTAGACAGACCTCTGCTTTGATGATGGTGCAGACTAGAGATAAAAAGATGGAGTACTCACTCTGGAAAAGCTCCTGCTCAATGTCCCTATAGTCCAGGAGCATATTAACTTGATGCAGCACCTGCCCAGGCAGTAGAAGCTCTCACCCAAGGGTTGGTGCCTGGACTCAGATGTGTCCTCTGGAGGGAATGAGTTGTTAAATAAAGGAAACAGAAAGGCCATCCTGCCAATCTAATGACTATACACACATCTATCACCATATGGTGTATCTCGACAGAAAGAATGGAGTGTGGTCCCTGCCTAATCTTTTCCAACTGGTCAACTAACAACCACACCACCTTAAGGAGAGTAATCCAATTTCCACAGATCTATGGTGCCACTTCTGTGACATGCTAGTCATCTATTTCTGGAAGTTTAGCTCCTTCCTGACCTACATTCACATTAGCCCAGTACTTATCATGTACCTAAAGTTCTATTGGTCAGCATGGGCCCTTATGTGAACCCAGAAAATAAAGTTATAAATAAGCAGTGCTATAACAGAATTTTAAGTACATGGAAAACTATGTGATGTCAGAAGAAAAAAACTCAGGCACATATACACTGTGATTGCCATTAAATTGAAAAGTAATATAATATATTGATGTGTACAAAAAAGTTTCTGGGTAGACAGTCTACCCTACTGTATACTAGCAGCTGAGATTTAGGGTACATTGTACTTATGTTTATTAACTTTTACTTTTTATCTAAAGCTTCACCTTTTCTTTTTACATTGAACACAGATGACAAAAGAACAAAGAAAAAAGTTATTTTTTAGAGTACGTTATTTTAAAAGGTTATTTTAAACAACTATTTTAGTTGAAGCCCCTTCCAAGTAAGAAGCAGTAAGTAGAATCAGGATTACACTACCAGTGATCTGAACCAAATAAAGACTTAGAAATAAGACACGAAGCAAAAGCACTCCAGACTCTAGACATCAGGTATTGTGTGTTGTGATCTGTTAGGCATGGGAAGCAAACTATTACTGCATAATAAATAAATAGCATTACAGGAAAAGCGTATGTCAGAAACAGCTCAAAGGCCAGTAGGGAAGAAGTGGAAAACACAGTTTTCCCTTAGTTCAGTGTTGTCACTTGAAGGTGGACTATGAGACTACAGATGTGCATCAGAGATTCTAAGACAAGAAATAAAACCAAACACCAAAGAAAATAAAATGAAATTATAGATAAAAGAAAACAAAGGGTGGATGGAACACATAGAACCTGTTTAAACTCTACCTTTCACAATCACATTAAATATAAATGGTCTAAACACTACAATTAAAAAATTTTTAAAGGTGTTTCAGATTGGAGATGGGGGCATCTAATTATCTGCTTCTTAAAATACAAAACAAAACACAAAAGCAAACAGAACCTTTAAATATAAAGAAAAAAGTTAAGGTAAAACTACAGTCTTAGAGGAAAGCCACAGTGTGTTGATCATAATCAAAGAAAGTGAGAGTGGCTAAAGTAGTGTGAGGTGAGCCAGGTTGGTTGTGTTAAGATGGGTCATGAACAGGGAGGGAACTTTGAGGGACACAAGGACCTATGGGTGATGAAAAAATCTCTTATCTTGTTTATGGTGGTATTTTCTCCAGTGAAGACACTTGTCAGAACATAGAATTGATGCTTTATAGGGTTGATTGTATGTCAATTGCCCCTCAGTAAAGCTGTTAAATAAAACATGGGCGAGCGAGAAACTTTATATTAGTTCTTACATTAAAAAAAAAGTGACCTCCACAGCCCAGTGCTATGCAGCTCCAGTGACCCTTGCCAGAATAAATGTCCAGTCGTTCCTGTCCTAGTGCAAGGTCCAGTCTTTACTTATTTCTTCCTACTCTATGTATCCAGGAGGAAAAGAGTTCATTATGGAAAGAGGAGACTGGGCTCCAGAAGGGAAACCACAGAAGAAGCCTGATAGTTGTAGTTAGTAAAGGTGTCATGTGGGGAGATGGATGCTGCCCTCTGAGCATCCTTCCTCCTGGGATTCCTGTTCATTTTTCACATGGCTAAGCAGAAGAAGCTGGATAGGCACACCAAAAGAAGAATGGGAAGCCAGGCAACGGGGGCATCTAGCCTTGCTTTATTCTTCCTACAAACTCTCCTCCCATTATGAGTTTTGTATGCAAATCAGTGAGGGCTGCTTCCACCTCCCTCCCGGGGCATCTCCCAGATTGTCAACTCTTACTTCACTCAGATTGTAGAGCATTTTTACAACAGGGGAAATAAACGAATATTGCCTTTCATCAAATCACAGGGCACCTTATCTATTTAGGGTGTACACCCCTACCTACTTCCCAGAGGAATTTCAATCAAGTTATAAAATTATCCTCAACATAGAACAAGATAACTATAAATAGAAAAGAAACTCAGCACCCAACCTCTTGTAGGGTGCCTGGGAGGTCACAGAAGTCAAATACTGGTGTGGGCTCTGAGATGAGGTGTGTCTATCTCACTGGGTGACCTTGCACTTCTATGAGGTTCTGCTTCTGAACACACGGCCTGGGACAACACTGCCTCCACACACTGATATCTCCTGAATAATCAGCACAGCAATTCCAGTTAGCACAGGGCAGGTATGGCAACCAGGTAATCTGCCTTCAGGAACCCTATCCTAACTAGCACCAACTGAGGAAGTTGGTGGTTTACCCCTAGAAAATGAGACCCTTAGGGAAATGCCTCTCACCTTAAGGAGAGTGAACTGGTAGTGCTTCTGGGAGAACTTGCATCCACTGGATGTTTGGGGAATGGAGGCAAAATGTGTCCAGATGCCCAGCCATTCCGAAACAATCCCTGACTACAAGGATCCTGAATCTGACCCTCAGGTATGAATTCCTAAAGTTTCCCCCATACCTCTGCCCACCACCAGTGATAGGGGTTTGCACACACAGAGAGCTGTGTGATCAGTGCCAACTTCCCTTATATTACCAGTTCGATATAAGGTAATTATGTGTGAGAAAGGCCAAGTTTGACTAACCATAGATCCTAGGTGTGTACCCATGCGGGACCATGGAGGAGCATAAAACCTGACTTGTGGCTGTAGTTGTTTCTGGCTCAAACAAATGGTATGGCTAATATGCTGGCATGTTCCTGAAATCCTAATGCCTAGGAGTCAGAAGAATGAGTATTAACCACAAGTCTGAGGTTAGCCTGCACTATACAGTGAGTCTGAGGCCAGTCAGGGCTACAAAGCAAGACTGTGTCTCAAAAATTCAGGGACCCAGGAGATGGCTTATTTAGTAAACCCCTTGCCTTGGCAAGCATGAGTAGTTCAGCTTGGATCCTCATCATCTACATGAAAGCTGGTTGTACTGGCACGAGCCTGTAATCACAGTACTCAGGAGTTCAGGTAGAGTCAGCCTTGGAGCTCACTGGTCAGTCAGTCCCGCCAATCAGTGATCTCCAGGTTCATTGAGAGACCCTGTCTCAAAAACTTCTGGCGCCCATACATGTTCATGTATATGTATACACACATTCACACCACACACACACACACACACACACACACACACACACACACACACACAC
>JANHMN010000014.1:72575234-72632961 GCA_030674055.1 Rhabdomys pumilio | reverse complement strand
TCTTCTTCCTCTTCTTCTTCTTCCTCTTCTTCTTCTCCTTCTTCTTCTTCTTCCTCTTCTTCCTCTTCTTCCTCTTCTTCTTCTTCTTCTTCTTCTTCTTCTTCTTCTTCTTCTTCTTCTTCTTCTTCTTCTTCTTTTTCTTCTTCTTTCTTCTTTCCTTCTCCTCTTCCTCCCCCCCTCCTCCTCCTCATCCTCCTCCTCTGCCACCTCCTTCTTCATCTTCATCTTCTTCCAGTGTTAGGAACAGAATGCAGGACTTAGCATATGTTAGGCAGTTACTCTTTCAGATATATCCTCTGCCCTAAGTTTTAGGTCTTTCTTTAGCTATTTTATTCATTGCTTGCATGTTTGTTTGTTTGTTTGTTTGTTTGTTTGTTTGACAGGATGAGAGATAGAGTTTAAATTTCAACCTTCTACATGTGAATACCTAGTTTCTCAGCATCACTTGGTGAAGAGGCTTGTTTACCATGTTGGATGCCTTGTTGAGATTCAGTTGGCTATAGCTTGGTGGGTTTGTTTCTGGGTTCTCTGTTCTGTTCCACCAGTCTACATGTTTATTTTCATGCCACGGCACATAGTTTTTTGTCACTCTTTTTCTGTTATGTAGTTTGAGGTTAGGTATTGTGATATCTCCAGCACTGCTGTTCTTACTCAGGATTGATGGTTTTGGCTATTCTGACTCTGAGTATCTTTATGAATTTTAAGATCTTTTTTTCTAGCTTTGTGAAAATTGTCTTTGGTGCTTTGATGCAGGAGTATATTGGAGATGCGGATTGCTTTGTAGTGTGTGCTATATTTTAGCAATAGTGTTGTCTCTAATCTACTAGCACAGGAGGCTTCTTTGATTTATAATTGCCACTGTAAAGGTCTTTCACATCCTTGGTTAAATTTATTCTTGGTCTTATTTTACTTATTTTTATGGTTACGGTAAGTATGTTGTTATGATTTCTTTCTTAGCAAGTTTGTTATTGGCATATAAAAAACATACTGGAGAGAGTGTGGAGACTGAATTCACACACAGGGTTTCCAGGAATGTAAGCAAGTACAGCCACCGGAGGACATTATGGAGGCCCCTTCAAAACACAAAAATAGAACTACCACATGATTTTACTATCTGCCTACATATTCAAAGGAAATCAAATCATCATACTACAGAGATGCCTGAGTACCTGCATTTATTGTTGTCTTGTTCTCAAGAGCCAAGATACAGGATGAGCCTTGGTAGGTGTCCATCAGTAGAAAAATGGATAAATAAAATGTGATACACACACACACACACACACACACACACACACACACACACAAAATGGAGCAATGGGATATCATTAAGCCATAAAGAAAGACAATATATTGTCATTTTCAGTAAAATACATGAAGCTGCAAGACACGCAAACAGGAGTGAATCACATGATACCTATTTTTGCTTATGTGGAGCCTACAATATGTCAACCTGGATGTGGAAAAGTGTTTATTAGAGATTGAAGAAAAGGAAGAGTAATGGCCTGAGGCTGGTTTGATCAGTATCCACTGTGTATCTGTGCAGAAATATCACACAGAATGCCACTAACACATGTCAATAAAAACAAAATATCTTACTGGGATTGTGTAGGCAAGAGGAATTGCTTCATGTTCTCAGGAACTCTGTATATCTCAAGAAAAACTAGGTGGGCAAGAGCCTTCAGAGGAATCCCATCCTTCATACCCAGTTCATCCTCTCTTGTTGGGGGTGGGATAGAAGAGTAGAGGTGAGAGCAGACCTGGAACCACCAATAAGATGCTGGTCTCTGGAGTCTTTCTGATATTCTAGGCTGTTCCCAACTGTTGGTGTTCAGTTTGCTTAATGGGAATGATAAGGAAGAGAAAGTGAGTATGGTTTCATATAGGCTCAAGGGCAAAGTTCTCTCCCAGAGGGGCAAGAGCCCAGGAGGCCAAATACTAATAGGTAGAAATGGTGTAAGTCCCAGAGCACACACACACCTTGGTGGGTATACATGCCCTCCCTTTACTTCCCCTGGATATACAAGACATCCCACAGCACACTTGTGGTTGTGACTGGCAGCTCTACACTGATAGGGGAGTGAGCACTGCCTGCATCCTTCACCATAGTCACCTCCTCTATTGAGTGGTCCTATGCCAAGCACAGTTCTTTATATACATATGAGCTCCCTGAGTACACTTGCAGCTGTTGTTAGTAAGATTATAGGCCAACAGACCCAGCTCTGTGATCTTCTGTGGTCCCACACTTCCACCAAAATAGCACAGAGTTCTGGGAGGTCCTGGGTCCCTGACAAGGTTGGAGGGAAACAAGGTCCTCCAAGGACATCATTCCACATACTTTAAAATTACCCACTAGCTTATCATTAATGAAACAAACATATGCATGCTTGCTAAAACAACAGCTTAGTAAGAACAGTGTGGGCTTCAGGGGAGGTAGGTTAGTGGAAAAGTACCATGGAACCATGAAAAGAATTAAAGGAAAAGCTTCACAGCAAATTAATTTTTATTTTTTTAGTACATCCATTAAATAAAACATTTTTTAAAAGTAAATAAAAGCTACTGACCAGGAGAAGTTGAACACAGTTCAGAAAACTGACCAAAGATCCGCAGACAGGGAACAAAGCTCTGTAAGGACATACTATGATTCCCTGCTACTCTTGAGCCAGTGTTGCATGGCTCTTCACAAACTTCATCCTTATGTGTAAATTTCAGCCCAACTGCCTAATTTGTATTTAGAAGCCCCAATAATATTAAGATTGGAACTGTATTAAATTTATAAGTAACTTCTGAAATTAATCTCCAAAAAAGTCACAAGGAATTTACAGCTCACTTTCAAAGAAACTGTGTGTTCTGTGAGTCACCCAACAATGGAGGGAAACTGATGCAGAGACCCACAGCTAAACATTAAATGGAGCTTGTTCTTTTGTTGTGTTTTATAAGAAGCTCATTTAAGTTTCAAAAACAACCAAATGGGATATATAGAATAATATATATCTTTTTTTTTGTCAGTTTGATACAAGCTAGACATTTGGGAAGAGGGGTTCTGAATTGAGAAAAATGTCTCCATAAGACTGACTGATAGGCAAGTCTATTGGGCATTTCCTTCATTAATTATTGATATGAGAGGACTGAGCCCTAGATGTGGGTGGTGCCACCTAGAAAGGTGGTCCTGGGTGGTACAGGAGAGAAAACTGAGAAAGCCATGAACAGAAACCTAGTGCAGGGCACTCTTCTATGGCTTCTGCTTCAGTTTCTGCCACTAGGTTCCTTGCCCTGACTCCCCTGGATGATAGATTACAAGCTGTAAGATGAAGTAAATCCTTTCTTCTCTGAGTTGTTTTGATCATAGTGTTTATTGTGTATTGGCAAATACGTGCTGTCCTGTGCACAGCAATGAAACCACCAAAGTTTAATAAAGACAACAATCAGTTTACCTCAATAGGAAGTGCAAACTACATTCAAGTGAGATGCCACTTGAAGATCCACAGTTCAAAGGCTTGGTGACATCAGGAATACCTGGTGATGTGGGTCTAAGGGGACTCCCATGGCATGGGAAGATTTGGTGAGACTTCTCCAGTTGGGCAATTCCTACCTAAGTCCAGTGTCCACATGTCTAATGAGAGAGTCTCACTATAGCCTTACTGTTTGGACATATTCCTGCAGTGCTCAGCATGGCTTTGTAGAAGGAGTACAGTAACCAGCATTAATGAAGCAGACTCAGTAGGATATAGTAAATATCTAGTCAAATGCCCATTACAGATTGCCCCTGAAGGATGCTCATCACAAGGGGTGAGGAAAACAAAGCACCTGGCCTTTCACACAGCACTACAGAGACCTACAATCGCACTTCCAATGCCCGTGAGACTGTCTCTGTGTCCCATCCCTGAGAGCATAGACATATCCCGCTGCAGTGGTCTGGGCAACTTAATTGAGCAGTGCTGGGGGAATATCAAGCTCTAAGGTCAGGAAGCTTGGCAGGCAGGCTTACCCAAGATCTTGTCTCCCCCCATTCCATGGGATTGATAGGGGCTGCTCCTAGCTGAGGTGGTACCCTATCTAGGAAGAAGACACTCTCACCACTCCCCTTATTTCTCTTCGGGATAAATCATCCAGGGTTCCTCTTCTTTCTGTCTTCAGCTATGTCAGTTCCAAGAATGACACAGATCACACCTCAGTTCACACAATGGCACCCTCAGGGCACAGTTTCTCCTTCCTTCTCCTCCTCTTCTTCCTCCTCCTCCTCTTCATCCTCTTCCTCCTCCTGACCTGTTTACTTTCCTGCTGCTTCTAGACAGTTTCATCCCTGTTCCTTAAAACCCATGGTCAAATGATAACACCCCTAGCAAGTTACCATCATTCCTCTGAAATGTTCACTGTGGCCTATCTGATTTGGTTATTTTGAAACTTACATAGAACTCTTAAGCTTGGCTTCTCAGACCCAGAACTCTGTATGGTTCTTGTAGCCCACCCTGTGGCCTGTCCTTAATGCCCAGGCTTTCTTTACTACTTTGTGTTTCTGGTCCACTTCCTCTGTAAGTTCACCTGATCCCCGTGCTCCCGAAAACACCATTTTCTACTTCACCCTCCTAACATCTCATGGCAGATTGTTACCTATCTACATGGATCATGGGCACTCTGTCTGCTCTGTGTACCCAGCTTCACTAGAGAGATACTCCAAGGCCTTCAATCACTCATCTGATCTGGGGACCTACATCCTCCTTGCAGGCAAGATGGAAGTATTATTCCCAATTAACCTGCAGGTCACTTCAGCTGCAAACTCACTGCTCCCTCCCCTGGACCTCCTCTCCCTTCCACATTTTACCTCCTCACCTGTAGATGACTCCTACAGCTTATGAATTTCCATGACTTCCTTCCATCTCAGAACAAGCTAGAGCTCAAGATCATCTCCCCAACTCCTCTGGGTATTTTTGCACAATATCTTTCCCCTAATATAGAGAATTTAATTCATGGGGACCAGAAAGTGACCTCAGGGGCTCCTCCATGCCTCTCTACCTATACCTATACTCTCCAATCTCCTCTACCCAAGGCCCTAGCAGCCCAGATAGAGGCTAGATAGAGGCTCAGTTGCTTCTCAAGTCCTTCACCAGCTGCCTGCATGCCATGAACTTCCACCACAGGCCTGGTTTCCCTCAAAGGAGTCTCTGCAGTCAAGAACTATTCATCTATTTGTCTAGAACACAGAGGGACCCTAGACATATGAGATCTTAGTAAACAGGGACCACAAGAGGGCAGTGAGCCTTTGGCATATAGAGACCCTGGAAAAGGCATGAGACCTTGGCACAATGAAAACCTGAGAAGAGCATGAGACATTGGCACATGCCAAGCATGGGAGGGATGTGAGAACCTGGCACAAGGGAAACATAAGAAGAGTGTCCATACTGGTAGCTGGATTCTCATGCCAACCATCTGCTTTCCTAAGGACCAGTACACCTCAGTTCTAGCCTGTTGGTTTCTTACTTTATGATTCTCTTCAAATCTTCCTGTAAGTGCTTCTCAGAGAGAACGCTTCACTGGATGTTAACTCCAGTGCCCCCAAATCCCCATATGATTCCTAAATTCTGGCACATATCACTCATAGCAGTGGGCACTAGGACACCAGGAACCCACTTGTTCACTTGAGAGTATTATCAGTGAATGAGAAACAAAGACAGCAGTAGCATGATTTGCACCCAAGCTATGAAAAACTGTTCAGGGTTGTTGGGTATCAAAAGAGCACATAAGGAATGAGCATGGCCTAGGCTTTTTTGTTTTTATTGTTGTAATGGTTGATGATGCCCATGTACCCATATGGAAGTCCAAAAGGATGGAGAGTCATGGCCCCAGTAGTGGGACATTCCATCTTCCAAGGAGGGAGAAGATCCAGTTTCTACCTTCTGTATTGTGAGCTCATTTTCCCCAGATGTATGACATGCAAGGTTTCTGCGGATGTTTATAGTGGACAGAAATGGAGAAGGACTGCCCCAGTAGTGGGACTAACTTTTTTGTTAAGGAGTTATGGTCTCAGCCAGGCTTCCAGGTTAGGCTGCCACCTGACATGTCGTTTCTTCACATTCTCCTTAATCTGTATCAATGGCCCTAGTGGCCAAGTGGGACTGAACCAGCTCCTGCATCTGCTGCTAGTAAGAGTGACCAGCACTGATTTCCCAGAAGGGTCTCAATTCAGGATCCTCCTAACAAAGGGCAGACTCTTATCCTCAACATTCTGTCTTCCTCATATTGATTTGATCACTTCCAGATAGTGATCAACCCTCATTTAATTGGATACAATAACCCCAGATCAGATTTGGCCTTAGAAATGAGTTATCAATTCTGTGTAGTTTTACCCATTGAGTATATTGTTTGGTACAGACAATGATGTTAAATCTCAATCCGGTTTTATGGGTAGCATTAAATCTAAGGAAGATGCCAAGCACTTAGATGGGATAGCTGACCACATGCAAAGGACATGTCCCTCTCTGTTCAGTTTGTATACAGATAGGAAAACAGCAGGAGGCACAAGGGACCTCCTCAATTGTAGATAAGGGATTTCTGTACACCATCTGAATGCACTCAGGGTTTACTCAACCCGGTGTAGACAGAACCAATTTCACCCCAGTGTACCCTTAAAATTCAACAGACTTCAAAATACAGCCTTTTTTTCCCGACAAGCTGAGAGAGTCTATGGACTGAGAGCCCAGAGGGCATCTGGGTCTCTGTGAAGCTTTAGGGAGATCACTGAGTGACCGGGCCCAATAGATGCATACCAGGGCTTTGGAGGCCATTCCTGTATGAAAAGAGTGAGGCTACTAGATTAATCGCGATGCCTAGAAAGTAGGACATGAAATAGAAAAGTCTCTGGTAATGAACATGGAACAACAGCAACAACAACAAAACTCAAGCCAATACAGGCTGCTTACCTAGGACAGAGAAAAGAGCCACCAAGGTCCATGCAGTGGTGAGGAAGGGAACCCGCACAGACAGCCACTGTAGACTGACCACTGAGAACCCACTGCTGTTCCAAGGATGGAGAAACTCTGGCCCAAGGCCTGGGTCAGAAAGTGCCTGGGGGTAAGCAGTATCCCCCAACCAGGCCAGCAGAACAAGGGTGCGCAGACTGTCGGACTCCCATGTCCACATGTTGAGGACTGTGCTCCCACAAGGCTAAGTTTCTACCTGAGCTTCTCAACAGGCAATACTGATCTGGGAAGGCACAGACCCAGCTGTCCTATAGCTATTAGAAGAATAGCTGGCTCTCTCTCTCTTCTGCCCAGACCCTCCCTTTTACTGACCACAGGCCCAGCTTTGTTCTGGGCAGCCCCTGTCTCCTGCTATGTCAGATGTCTCCCTACAAAACAGCAGGCCACTTCCTCCAGGCAGGAGTTCAAAGCCTTCATCCACTTCCCCGTCCTGGGAGATAAAAGGCCACCTGTCTACAGAGATTACTTACTGCTGTCACATAAAATATCAGTGGATGAAGAAGCAGGGTTTAATTGGCTCTTTATCGAGGGTTTTGGCCTCTAGTAGGAGCACCACATGAGACAAGAGAAACTTCCGATAATGCCCAACACAAGCCGACACCACCATGCTACCTATGGGGACTGCAGCAAAAGGTGTCCACAGAGCACCAACTGCTCCTCCGGTTTCTGAGACACCCCAGGGCATTTGCTCTTGCCAGGTTCTTTACCTCTCTATCCTGTTTGACACCCTCAATTCAACAAGTTCTCTGTGTCACCAACTCTCCAACTTATTTATGGTCAGATAGACTTACTGCAGTATAAGGTCTCTGCCTACATGGTTCCTACAGGTACAGTCTACACAGTCAAGCCACAACACACCAGGAGAGAGGACAGGAACAGCCCCTGACCTTTTGTGTGGCTCATAAAATAAAAACAGGAGTATAGGTATCCACAGAGCCTGATGAGGTAGGACCTATGCTAAGGACAGCTGGTATCTTACTATCACTGAAGTCCAATTCACAAGAGAGACAGTGACATTAAACTGACTCAGACTGGAATTGGAGGAACCCATGTTACTAACATCCAAAATGAATCAGGTATGTTGAAATAAATTCTAGATGTAAATAACTATGCGCTGTCTGAGTGTTCGTGTGTATGTGCTCCCTATCTCTGGCCTGGGAAAAGCAAGAAGTGAGATCCAGGTGCAGTAAGCCACATGTAGTAAGTACTCAGATCGTGTTTTCTAATATCCTTCTCTACTAGGTGGGAACTGGAATGGGCTTGGTGGCACATGCCTTTAATTCAAGCACCCAGGAAGCAGAGGCAGGTAGATCTTTGAGTCTGAGGCCATCCTGGTCTACAGAGTAAGTTCCAAGACAGCCAGAGCTACACAGAGATCTTGTCTTGATAACAAAACAAGCAAACAAGAAGGTCACCCTTTCTCTGACCAGTGGGCTAGACTCGTCCTCTCCCAGTTTCCTGGCAGTGAGGACCAGCTCATCTTCCAGAAGAAGTACCCTGTGTCTGTGCTGTGGACATCTGATGCTAGGTCCCACCCTAATCCTAGGACCTCTGCCATTCCATCAGTAAAACTACACTGAACTCATTTTCTAGCAGGCAGACTGTGCTATGGAGCAGAGCTCTCTCACTCTGCAAGGGCCCAGCATGCATGATTGTTTGGTTCCCTCTGGTCTGATGAAGGGTGACACAATCAATTCTCAACAATGGCAAGTTCAACTAGTTGTTTCTTTAGAGCCTGGATGCCTGAAAACCTCAATAAGGCTACAAGGGTCCTTCTGGAAAGCCAGGCGTCAGCTGAGCCTGTGAACAATCTAAGTCTGAAGGAGATGTCAGGGCTGCCATGGTGTTTGAAAGACACCATGTGCTCTGTCCTGTAGGCACTCACATGACAGTGAGCACATAGTGTTCCCTTTTCTGCTCCTGAATCTTAAGTGTCTGCATTTACTCTTTTCATCCCTGGGCCTTCATATGAATTTCTTGACAGCCTAGTGTCCATTTGTGCTCCTCTTGTGTATCTCTGGTAGTTTGGACCTTTAAATCCTGGCTGTGGACAACAGTATCATCTGCTTTGAGGTGACTCACACAGTAAGGTGTAAAACTGCCAGTAGTTGGAGGCCATGTGAGGAGATGGGTGGACAGGCCACAGGATGTGAGGCAGGCGAGCACATGTGCTCCTTTGCTTTTGAAGTTGCAAATGGAATTATAATGGAGGACAGATGGAATCATCTTCAACTGTGAGTACAGCAAGCCCTGGGAGCAAGGATGATACCAGAAACAGAAGGAAAGGAGGGTGAGCATGCAGCATACCTGTGGTCTTTAGAGGGAGGAGTGGGAATCACTGCATGGGGGAGGGGCTGTAGCTGGCTTCCCTCACGCAGTCACACATTGACCTAGGCATCTTGTACATCTGCTACTGGCTGGAGTTCAAAGTAGATGGCCCCAAGATGACAGTCTTTGCTCAGTTTGAGCTGGATTATAGCAGGGGCAGCATTCTAGGGAACCTGTGAAATGGGTTCCTGCCTCCAGAAAGGGACACTTTCCTGTAATTACCTAACCTATTCACAAGTACCTCTTCACAAATTCCAAATTCCCTGGCCCTTCTCATCTCCTTCTCTACCGTAAACTCCCAGGCTGCTCCAATAGACAGGCTTTCCTCCCCTCAGCTACCAATAACCTACATAATTTTTTCACTCCCTGCTTCTCTAGTCCTGGCCATCACCAGTCTCCCTTTTCTCTCTGCTCTGGACTCTTCCAGATGCCTCTGGCTGTTCTCTTTCTGACCTACAATAAAACTCTTCCCCCATTTATGGAGCAGTCATTTCAACCATTTCTTTACTGAAATCTCGCTCATACTTTGTGTGTGTGTGTGTGTGTGTGTGTGTGTGTGTGTGTGTGTGTGTGTGTGGAGAGAGAGAGAGAGAGAGAGAGAGAGAGAGAGAGAGAGAGAGAGAACAATTAAGGAAGACTCCTTTTATCAACCCCTGGTTTCTACATGTAAGTGCACACATGTCCTTATGTGCCACTCTCTGAACAGACACAAACAGAACAATAACAAACAAAGAGTACCCCTAAGACTGTTTAGATGGACATTCATACTATTTTCAAGGTTAAACATTATGTGCACATTACTGGTAATTCCACCAAAGATGTCTCATTTGTTTTATAAGATCTACAAAACCAGAATCAAACCTCATCAGATGCTACCATCCCTTCTGGAGAATAGCTTTGTAGCTAAGTCTTCAGAGTTTCATGTTAGAAATGGGTTGTGTCTGTTGTAATCTTAGTGCTAAGCCTATTAGTCTTTTGACCTGTGTGCTTCATTGCTATTGTAATTTTATCTCCTCTCATTTGCAGTCAGTTCACCTCTGCATACCTGGGTCCTCTTGATCATTCCAGGAGACCTAAAAATAAACAAGAATGAAGAAAGAACCAACCACATTCTAGAACCAGGTGCTTCCCCATTATCCCCACCTGCCTCAATCCTCATCATCACTAAAGGCCAATGCAACATGTTCCATGTCACCAATTCCTCCCCCCCCATAATCAACCAATCTCCCCCCCATCTCTTTCTGAAGTGGCTTTTCAAATTTCACCCCCCCACCCAAATAAATTTCTCACACAAGATCTCTTGCATGGTGGGTGGTGTGATTTTTGAGGCATTACACATCCCTTTTATCACCAGGATACACAAAGCCCTTACACTGAACCCTTCATGCACCATGTCAGATTAACTTGACATTCTTCTTCCCAACTCATTTTAGGGTCCCAACACTAGAGTGGGCATTGTTAGCTAGAAATTAGCAGGCTTGAAAGCCACTGGAGATGGACCTTTCCTTCCATGATCAGATTTAGACCCCACTTTCTGTGTCCTTGTTCACATAATGATCTTAAAGAAAGGAAAAGTATCACAAATGCCCTCCTTCAGATTTAAAATATTATACAAAAGATAGCTACAGCTGAGAGGAATGTAGAGGTAGCAGGACTTTGAGATCCATTAAAGGCAAGTCGTTCCATAGTAGTAAAAGGTGGCTATTTATATAATATTTTTCATTTCTCTATTTGTTAATCCATTCTACTACATGATTTTTGATGTAAGGGATTTTAGATGTGTCACTGTCCCTTGATGTAAATACAACTTTGTGAACTACCAAAAAGATTGCAAGATTATCGATTTGCAGGGTTACTGGTGAAGAACAAAGACATACCATTGTCCCCATAGGGAAAGGCCCCTCACAAAAGCTGTTTATTCCAGATACTTTAAGAAAATAATACAAAATCTGCCTAAACACACATGCCAGCACAATGGCACACTGGCAATGGCATGTTGCTCACTGTCGTCCTTGAAGATGCCTCCTGCTGTTCTGCATAAATTGCCTTTCTTCTATACCACACTCTGAGTCTTTTCTAAATTCATTCCATGGAGACCTCAAGGACCAGGGAGACAAGGGGAGTCCAGAGTGAGATCCCATCCCCATGTCCATAAAACTCGAAAGGCAGCTTACTGAGTATCATCAGGTATAGCCGATTCCCCTCAGGACTGTGATGAAGCACAGGGATGACATTATTCTTGGTACCCTGGTCTCCCACAGTAGCATGTCCTAGCTTCTTATGTCCTACAGCTCAGATCTCCACCACCTGGTGGGAAGGTAACTCGGTATTGTCTGGTAGGTGGATGCAGAAACCCCAGGCTTAGCAGGATGTAGCTATCCAGACTCCCAGCTGAGTAGATGATCCTCAACCCTACTTAAGATTTCCATCTATTTCCTTGCCTCACTGGGTTGAACTTTAAGTAACACAATTAAATGGGTACTGTTGACCCTGAAGGCCTAAGGCTCCTGAACTATCACTGAACATGAGAGAGAAGATGTCAACCACAGAGCTTAAACTACAAGTTTCACCTAAGTCATCCAGCATGGCTAAAATACAAATCTCCAGGAACGTTGGTAGCTTGAAACAGGTGCAAGCCTTTACACTGCTTTGATGGAAGGAGAGGGAGAGCTGGTTCTGTGGCATGTTTTTAATATGGCCTTGTTGGCTCTGGATAGGGTGGTAGACCATTGAAAGCTGTATCTTTTCTAGGTCATGTTCATAAGGCTGACACAGACACTGAAACCTCTTCTGAGGCCACCAGAACTAGCAATCAAAGAAAGCATTCAGGATGTCACGACAGCCTTCCACAGCTGAATCTCAGATGATACCCTCCACATTCGATACATTTAAATGGTTCCAAAGTCTAGCCTGATGTTTTGACAGGTAACCACAAACCTATATGGTTCCTGTAAACAGGACCAGGATGGAGCTGACACTGTTAGGTGGGTTTGCTTTGCTCTGAGCAAATGCTGATTAACTGCATAATGTGTTTCTAGATCTTGAAAATGACAGTCATTACCCATCCATGACTTCATCTTCCATAGGCTAAGCCAAGGAGTGTTACATAGTTAAGAAAATCTTCAGAAATAATTTTAAGTTGCTTTCTTCTCCAAGGGATCCTTTAATACAAGAATACGTCATGCCAACTGAGATACCTACTCTGTAATCAACAGGCATCAGTGTCTGTAGAGAAAACATGCTGCACAAAGGCTTGATTCTTGTCCAAGGCTGGAAGGACACAGTTAGGCAGCCTGCAACTCATGTGACTGCTCAAGGCAGCTTCCCAGTGATCAGTGGGGAAGATCAGTGGGGCAGCTGGTCTCACTACTCCATCACATGGGCTCTGCAACCTGCCACAGTATCCCAGAAGGAAGGAAGAGGCCAAGCACCATGCCGGGAGGTCTTGAGGAGGATTTTCACATAAGGGAACCAATAGGGGACTGGATGCTAGTATCAGAACCTCCCCTTACACACAATTGCTCTATCTTACTGTTGGTGTTAATCTTCCTTTGTATCTAATATGTACATTAAGTCTCACCAAAGATACATATGTACAAGAACATAGTATAATGTATGACATGTTAGTACTAGCTGAAGCTCCAGGCACCCACCAACATGTTTAGACACATCCCAAGGGACAAAAGGGATTGCTGTTATGGAGAGGAACAGAGGTTTGACACAATTCTCTAGTGACAGAACTGTGATCAAAATCTAATTCCAATTTTTATTTCAGCTTTGAAGAAAAACATATAACACTCACCTTTAAGGATATAGAAAGGTTCTTAGGTTCTTAAAAATGTTCTTTAAAAAGATCCTTACGTGCATAAATGAGTGGAGATCAGTGGCTTTTGTGTTTCTATAAAACCTCAAAGTAGCCAATGACCAATAAAAGAAATGTTAATGCAACTAGATATGTTCTGATGACAGAAAGAATAATCTTCTTTGAAAAATTAGCTCTATTTTATTTTTAATTGTGTGTGTGTGTGTGTGTGTGTGTGTGTGTGTGTGTGTGTTTTCATATGTGGGTATATGCACAAAAGCATGAAAAGGATGTCAAATCCACTGGAAGTGGAATTACAGGTGGTTGTGAGTCACCTGATATGGATGTTGGGAAGTAAATTCTGGTTCTCTGTAAGAGTAGTACATGTTCTTAATTGTTGAACCATCTCTCCAGTCCTTAAATATTTCAACAAGTTTTTATTACCTCTCTCTCTCTCTCTCTCTCTCTCTCTCTCTCTCTCTCTCTCCCTCTCTCTCTCTCACTCTCTCACGTGCACACATGTATGTGTCTGCATGTGCACACTTATGCATACACCATCCCATAGCACACAAGAGGTCAGAGGACAATCTGTAGAGTCAGTTCTTTTTTTCCTGAAAAAGTCAGTTCTTATAGGTCCTTAGTACCAACTTCAGGTCATCAGGCTTAGCAGCAGGCGGTGAACCATCTCACCAGCCAGAGCATAATTCTCTTATTAAGAATGCTGATGACTAATGTAAGAATATGCTATAAAGAAATTTAAATTTATAAAGTGTGAATTTCCACTTCTATTAATAACGAATAGTTGTAAACCTTGTTCCATAAGAGCAGAGTCAGGGGACGGTTTATTATTCATCCCATGCAAAGAGTTTCATCTAAAGTACACGCAACTACCATGAGCTTGTGGGACTGAGAAGCTTTTTGGAGGCAAAAGTCATAGAAGGCAGGCTCTGTGCCTATGGCTGGGAGACAGGTGGGACATACTGGGCATTGTTCTATCTTACGGACTCAGAAGAGAGGTTCCCATGTAGAGTGGGGATTTAATTTTCTCCATGTGATATAAGGGCAATTCAGCGTTTGAAAAGAAATCATCTCTACTGCTTGCCAGCTTTTGTGTTGCTCTCTCAAAACCTTTGTTGTCTTTGTGATATAAAAGCATCATGCTTAAATGATATTTTACTATAAGCACATTTTAGCCCGGGAGCCATTTTCTTGAAGCTTTCCAAGATCTTCATGGCCATCTGGTTTTTCTGGAATGTTGTTCCATTTCACTTGATATGACTCTGTCTACAAGTTGCCTTTGTGGTTTTATTCTGTTTTAGTTTTCTGCGGTTTCACTATGATGTACAAAACACATGGATTTCTTTTTAACACATTGTATCTGGACTCCTAAATCTATAGATAATATAATTTTTTTACTTTTGGAGACTCCCTTATTCTCTCTCCCAGTATAGATCCAACACCTACTATATTTTCTCTTCTTCTCCTATGGTGGTCTCCTCATGCCCCTTTCTTTGTTTTTTTCCATTCTTGCCCTTCTTCTTGACCTTTCCCTCTGGTCTATCTTTCAGGGCATAAGATTTCTTTCTTTGCTGCTGGTCTGCTGTTGAACTCTAATTATTGTATGTATGTGTGATTTAAAATGTTTAGCTATTTCCGGGCAGTGATGGTGCATTTGGGAGGCAGAGGTAGGTGGATTTCTGAGTTTGAGGCCAGCCTGGTCTACAGAGTAAATTCCAGGACAGCCAGAGCTATACAGATAAACCCTGTCTCAAGGGAAAAAAAAAGAAAGAAAGAAAGAGAAAAAAGAAAAATTTTTAGCTATTGTAGAATTTTCATTTGGTTCTTTAAAACCTGACTTGTCAATTTTTACAGTTTTGGCTCTTCGTAGAGATTTTCAGCCTTACATTTACCCCCTTTATTACTCTCATAGCCCAGTTTGGAGGCTATCTGTTTCTGTTCTTTGGTTTTGTTTTAGCCACTGGTACATGTGCTCGATTTGTTCACTGTGTGCAGAGTCATAGAAACAAGTTGAAACCACATCATGCTCTGTTTCTCCATCTGAAACTTTTGTTTTATTCTTTTCAGGCTTGGACACCACATCCATTTGAGGCTGTTCTGACCCAGTGACAAGGACAGGAGTTACCTGAGACAATCAAGGCTAGGCTTTTGCTCTGACATCAGTAGACTTGGTTTACTGGGTAGAGGCTAGAAAGCAGAACTCTCCTTCCTGTGGGTCCCAGTGACAACATCTGCCTCTTGACCTTGGGATACCTTCAAAAGAGTGGATTCAGCTTTTGGGACTGGCAGAACCTACAGAAACACAGCCCTATCCCAAACTCTCATATTTACATCTTTCTCAGACATCTGCATATGACTTCAATCACTTTCCAGTGCCTTCATTCATCCTGTCCAACTTTCCCACTGGTCCTTAGCATCAGACTTAATTTAAATTAACTAGGCTTTCATTCCTAGCTATTGTTTTTTTTTCCAGGTTAGTATTTAAAGAGACATTGAATTGGGCTGGAGACTCTATGACATCTGTTGTTCTTCTAAAGGACCTAGGCATCTTCAGATCCCAGCACCAACACCAACCAGGTGTCTTACAGTTGCCGGTTATTTAAGCTCTATAAGATCTGACATCCTCTTCTGGCCTCCAACAATACTTCTCCTATACACACATACACATGGATATACAATAATTATACATATTTCTTTAAAGAAATAAAGAAAACAACATTACAGTTTCCCCACTCTTCTGCAGCGTTTGACTTTGGTCTTCGAGTGAGGCTCAAACCTACCGTTACCTGTCCTTTCTTGAAAAGTACCAAGTAATATCCAGTTCCAAACTCTTTTTACCACTGGCACAACCTCATGTCTTGGGTTTTGCTACAGTTACATAAAAGAAAAGGTTCTCTTGTTCCTGGTTCTTTTATACAGAAAATACTTAGGGTCTGGTTAGAGAAGTCTGCACCTGGCCGGACGGTGGTGGCGCACGCCTTTAATCCCAGTACTTGGGAGGCAGAGGGCAGGTGGATTTCTGAGTTCGAGGCCAGCCTGGTCTACAGAGTGAGTTCCAGGACAGCCAGGACTACACAGAGAAACCCTGTCTCAAAAAACCAAAAAAAAAAACAAAAAAAAAAAACAGAGAAGTCTGCACCTAGGTCAATCATAAGGCTGTACCAAAATATATGGAGAAACTTAATGACTCAACATCTGTAGCCAGAGAGACATGTATTATGACTGAAGAGAGAAGAGGCTTGTCCTAATTGGTTTTGTATTTTGTTTTGGTTTTCTGGTTTGTTTGTTTGGTTGGTTGGTTGATTGATTCATTCATTCATTCATTGATCGATTTGTTAACTTTACACAAGCTATTTGAGAAGAAGAACCCACAATTAAGAAAATGCCTTCATAAAATTGATCTGTAGGCAAGCCTGTAGGGCATTTTCTTAGAGAGTGATTGCTATGGGAGGCCCAGTCCATTGGAGGTGCCACCTGAGTGGTCAGAAGGTATTTAAGAAGGCAAGCTGTGCAGGCCAGTGAAAAGGGGTTCTTCGTGACTTCAGCTTCAGCTCCTGCCTTGAATTCCTTCCCTGACTTCCTTCAGTGATTAAGTGTAAGCTGAAATAAAGCATTTCCTTCCCAAGTTAATTCTGGTCATGATGTTTTATCACAGCACTAGAAACCTTAACTAAGACAAGGCTAAACACATAAGCACAGGCATGTGGATCTTTTGAGCTGCAAAGCAGAAGGCTCCACACTGGGGACAGTAACTGACGACAGAAATTTACAGTTTCCAAGCTATATCTCATCAACATACTGTCGGAACCAGTTTCCCTCCATGGGCTCTAGAGTACATGATTGCACCAGCCTCTCCTTTGTATTTACATACTACCTACCGTCTACATCTCTGTGTATCCAAATTTCACCCTTCAAACACAGACATTAGTCATAGGCCCACCTTTATTCATGAGGGTCCTCTTAACTTAGTTACATCTGCAAACACTATTTCTAAACAAAGATTAGGTGTTGGGATTTGTGGGGATTTATTTATTTATTGTGTATGCATGATGGGATGAGGGCATGCACTTCCTGGTGTTTGTGTGGAAGTCATAGGGCAACTTTCTGGAATTGATCCTATCCTTCCACCTTTATATGTGTCAGGTCATCGGGCTTGCTCAGCAATCGTCTCTACCCACTTAGCCATCTTATAATTCCCAGGGTATTAAGATTGAATAAATTGATGGTGAAGACACAGACTTAGAGTGTGCTCTCTCTTTCAAGAACATGGACTGCTGCCTTCCCTCAGGTCCAAAAGACCACAATAACCAGCCAACCTGTTCCCATAATTCATATCAGTCAGACAGTATCTATTAATATCTGCATTCTACAATATGAGAGATCTTGTCTTATGAGTGACTGGTATTCAATATAAAGTTGGTATGAAAAGAGATTAAATTACTTAATTCAATGCCAGAGGAGCAACTGGAGAAAAATTAAACTTTCTTTATGGTCTGGAACAAGAGGTGTACAGTAGACTATTAAAATCCCCAAGCCGAGCAGGACCTGGTGGCACACACTCTGGAGGCAGAGATAAGTAGATCTCTGTTGTACAAACTGACAACAAACATAACTACTTCCTTGTATTGTTAGGGGGAAGGTTTCTATTCTAGATATTAGAGCAAGAATAGTCAGAGATATCTGGAAGAGTCCAGAACAGAGTGAGAAAGAAGTAGACTGTATATGACTAGCAGACTAGCAGGCTGGATCTGGCCAGGGCTCTCTGTGACAGAGGAGAAAATGGCAGGGGAGGGAGAGAAAACAGTGAGAGAGGCAGGAGCAGGAGGGGGAGAGAGAGAGATAGTCAGAGAGTCAGAGAGAGAGAGATAGTCAGAGAGTCAGAGAGAGAGAGAGAGAGAGAGAGAGAGAGAGTCAAAATAGTAGGGTTATCAGGACAATGAGTAGGCAGGAGCAGGAAGCCCGTGAGCTGGAAAGAGTTTAAGGTAGGGGAGGTGATGAGAAGGGCTAGTATACTAGCATGGACTTTGAAATGTGCAACAGGTCCTGATGGAGTCTGGAGGCCAGCATGAGCTTTGATATGCTTACAGGCACCGCAGGTAGTTGTCTGCTCCTTCAGTCTCAGGTAAGGGAAATAACTCCTTTTAACAACTATGAACTAGCTTCACAAGTTTCTGAAGAATGCTGGCTTTTAACTGCCAGAAATCTTCCTATAGTTCAGGTTGAACCCATTTCTGGATATTTGGACTGCCTTTTGCAGTTTAGGGAAATGGAGTTTTCTTTTGGATCTAACATCTTGAGGACAGCCTGGTCTATACAAAGAGTTCCTGGTCAGTCAGGGCTACATAATGAGAACCCATCTTTAAAGAATTCTAAACCAATGGTTGGGAAGTTAGCTCAGTCAATAAAAAACTGTGTTTAATATGAAAATTTAAGTTTGTATTCCTAGTACCCACCCACCTCCACCCTCACCCTCCAAAAGCTAAGAAGAGCATCCATTTGTAATTTCAACACTAGGGAAATAGAGACAGATGGATTCCTGAGGCTTGCTAGTCAGACAATCTAGCCAAACTGACAAGTTCCAGATTCAGAGAGAGAGAGAGAAACTGTTCTAAAAGATAAGATGGTAGGTGACTAAGGAATACCTTTGGCACGCGCGCGCGCGCATACACACACACACACACACAGAGTTAAACCAATAGAACCATCAAGCCAGAGCAGTGTGTCTGAAAGCATACAACCCAGAAATTAAGAAAACAATATTCTCTGGTGAAGAAAAACTAGGCAAACTATGTGAATCAGACAAACATGCTTCAGGACCTGGGGCTCAGATAATCTCCAGGTAGAGGAGGGTGCCAGCAGGACATAGCTCTGAAGGAAGGGAGAGAGAGCCCATGGATTTCCCGATTTGCTTGGAAGCCAGTTTTGTTTTACGTTCACTCATCTGTCTGGAATTTCTATTTCATTGGTGTTTGTTTAGTGAATCCTTCCCATTATCCTTAAATGTCCCAAATCATTACATTTAAAGTGGTATGTTTGTTGGTACCATGTATGTAAGTCTTTAAAATATATGTGTTTGAAAACAGTGTTCTAACATTGACCATACATGGCATATGAATTTCGGGGACATTAAAACTAACAAAAATTAGAAAATCTATATTAATCAAATAATATCCACAAACACTGGAGTAACAAGACAGATGCTTTGTTATGGTCTTGAGAGGCACCACAGACTAGTTTACTGGGATGTCACCATTAAATGTGGACAAGGCTAGTAAGAAGACCATAAAGTATCTTCTGGACTGAAGGAATTAGAAACCTTAGGCTCTTACAGGGTCATAAGCAGTGCTTAAACTAGCTAAATTAATTTCTCAGAATTCTGGAGACCAGAAGTCTATGAGACCTCTCCCTTTTAATCTAGATGCTATCCACTCCCAGTGGCCTCTACTTTGTTCTCATGGCATAGTGCCAGCATGTCCTGCTCCTCCTGTGAGGATCTTTGTCATGGCAGGGATCACCTTCTAACCCTCACTGTTTCTTCAAATCCCACTTCGAAATACAGTCACACTGAGGCTCAGACTTCAGTGTGGCAATGCTAGGGCACATCGGCTCTTCCTATCCTCTCAGCAATTCCACACAGATGGAAGAACACATCAGATATGATCAGTACTGAGTAACCATGAGGTGCATTTGATCTATGGATCTTTCCACTGAAGACAAATACACATTTATCTTTAATTACTTAGGGGCTGTTTGCCTCAATAGACCTTGTCTTTGGTTATACTGCATACCTGACATACAAGCAAACTGGTTATCAGTGAAAGAAACTTCTCAAATACGCAGAAAATAAACATTATTCTAAATAACTGGACCCAAAGAGGAATAAAGTCATTTTCCCGGATGGACATAAAGATATAACTTATTCCAAATAAACAGTGCTTAGAGGGAAATTCATAAAACTAATTGTTTCTATTAGCAGAATTTAACTAGAGAATAAATTTAGCATAAAAAATGTTTATATTGAAACAGAAGAAAGTTGGAAACAATAGTCTAAGTTTCCATCTTAAATTAATTTCAGGAGAAAATGAAACCAAGATCAAGCAAAAGAAGAGAAACAATAAACATATATGAAACCAACGGAATTGAAAACAAAGATAGTAAAGAAAAATCAATAAAATGAAAGTTATCTTTGTTTGTTTGTTGAGACAAGGTTTCAAATTTATATAGCCCTGACTGTCCTCGAATTCACTTTGTAGACGAAGCCAGCTTCAGACTCAGAGATTCACCTACCTCTGCCTCCTGTGGAATCAAAGGCATAAGCCACCACTACCAAACCAAAAAGTTGTTGTTTTGTTTGTTTGTTTGTTTTTGTTTTAAGATTAAAATGTATAAGGCTTTAACCAGACTGATGAGAGAGAAAATTGAATCAGGGGAGAGAACAGGGGTGGGGATGGGGGGAGAGTGGAAAGAGAAGGAAAAGATTGCAATTTCAACCCCACACGCACTCAGCAAACTGAGAATAGGCAGAAACGTCTCTAACCTGGTGAAGCATATAGAGTGAAAAACCTACAGCCAACACCGCCCTTCACCGTGGTAGAAGCCAGGCTCTTTCTCCCAGAGATGGGGTCACAAGAAGGTCTGTTTTTATCACACATTGCAAACATCAGAAAAACACTAGCTAGTGTCACAAAACTAGGGACACCCAAGGCTCACGGGCTGTAAAGGAGGAAACAAAACCATTTGTCGGCTGATGGCGTCACTGTTTATGTGTCTAATTCCAAGGAATCAGCCATGAGACAAGTCCTGCTAGAGGTAGTTAGTCAAGGTCCCATAGTACCAATGTTGACACTCAAAGACCCATCTCTACTTTACTCATAGGCAGGAAGCCATAGGGATCCCAACTCAGGACTCAGTGTTATTCCTCATGAGAAGGATTGAAATACGTTCACCGAAGAACATGGGAAAATGCTTGGCATTTTTAGCTACAAAGAAAAAAAATCCTCTAAAACAATAACATGATGCCACTATGCACCTAGGGGAGAGCACAAAAGGTGAATGGAAAGGAAAGGGGCTCACAGAGAGCAAAACCTTGCTTTGGATTTACACAAGAGGAAAACAGCTCATTCCAAAGAGAAGCCTGCACACAACTCTAAGGCTCACATGAAGAGCTAGAGAATGAGCCTCTTACCCAAATGCAAATAACACATGACCGTTTAAAACACTTGTCACAAGTTTTGATGACTTGTCTGTTCTACCTCACTGAAGTTCCACTCTGAATCTTTAATTTTTCTTCAAATCCCTATGGGTTTCTACTTAAGAATATTAAAGTAGTCATTTAATACATTGCATAACTAATGCAATATTTATCTTGGAAAGCAAAATAAAACTAAGTAAAGTCTGTGGCATAGATGCCATTTGGCTTAGTATAGTGCAGACTGACCCAGAAGTAGAGAAAGACCAAATTCAGTGAGTAAAGAAATGGGCCCAATGGAGACCAGCTGAAAATAATCCCAAGCAGAAGATGCAGAGGTAGAAAGAGTGGAGTCTGGATCCTCACTTGGCAATGGTCAGTGACAGCAGCATCTGCTAAGAGTAAGACAGGCACATACCCCCAGCCCCAGACTATGCCGCAAGGGCCACCAAGTCTCCTGAATCCTTCTTTGCTAGATGGCTATTTCAAGACCACAGTACCCTCATAATCAGCCTCTGTTGTCCTACCTCATTCAACCTCCTTCTGACCTACATACAGCTTTTCTAGGTCTGTGATCTTTGCCTGCCATTTGCTTTTCTTTAAGGACTTTACATACTTCCCACCCTTGAATAGGACCTAGAGCCTGGGAGCTTGCAACAGACACTTAAAAGCAAAAGGATGAGGCTGTTTGGGTGTGAGCCAGCAAAGAAGGTTCTTGGGCTCTGATCTAGAACACCTGCCTTCCCAGAACACAGGAAGCCAAGAAAGATAGCAGTCAGGGAACAAGGCCAAGGGTCAAAGGTGGAGGCTGTGTCAGGACCCTGAAACTGGGTGGAGAAGCTGGCAAGAGTGAGCCCCCCTGTGATGGAGCTTCCCCCAACCCCCACCATATGCACAAAGACCAGCCCCACCAGGTGGGTCATCCTGCCCATCCCTTCATTGCATGCCTTCCCATTTTCCTTGTGACTTCAGGTCTCACTCTGCATCCCACCTTGGGATTCTAAGACATCAGTCATGTCGGCAGATCAAGAGCAAGTTGCTAAACACAACCCTTGAAGTTGCTGGGAATTCAGGTGTGTGCTGGCTGGCCGTGCTGGTGGACCAGGTGTGGGTGACTTAGGACTTCAAAGGTCTCTGGCAGGAAAGAGGTTGTGAGCTCAAATAGGTGAGTCAGGCCCATTGTTCCATGTATCTGAAAAATCAATTGAGTCCAAAGTAAAACATGTATTTAACCAGCAAAAGTGTATGGCTAATTGGTTTTTAAAGGATGTGCTTCCTGATCCTTGATACTAAAAGGGACCCAAGATAAAAACAAAGAAAGAAAGAAAGAAAGAAAGAAAGAAAGAAAGAAAGAAAGAAAGAAAGAAAGAAAGAAAGAAAGAAAAAGGAAAAAAAGGAAAGAAGAAAGAAATGAAACTGCTATCTGAGACCAAGTAAGTACAAACAGCAAAATCACAGAGTCCACAGAAGACAACCACAGCTTTCCTTTGGGGGTAGTACTACCCCGGTGAGAGATAACACATAAAGATGTGTAAGCATGTATCACCAGTAACAGCAGGCTGATAAGGGGGTAGGCCCTCCCAGGGATCCATTTGTCTAATAGAGAAGCTTGGGCTTCTCTGCATGAGTTCTGGGTCAGAGCTAGGCAGGTTCCTGGATCCCTAGGTCTCTGGCTCCCTGGCTAAATCTTCTGTAAGATGAGCTTTCAACTTAGACAGCACTCATTAGGTTCCTGCTCCAGATAGCACAATGGAAGTTGCAGGCTACTGCACCTCAGGTGTCTTTGGAGAACAGGTTCTTAACTCTGAAGAGTATCTGGTAGATTTATGGCCTCTTAGAATGATTGTGTCTGGATCCTTATCAACCTTAGATGCTACTGTGGAAAGGGGCAGAGACAGGTGCTACTGTGAGCTACAGCAGGAACCAGCTGGGCTATAAGTACACTGTGAGCCCTGCTTGGGCATAGCTTCTGAAAGTCAGAGAATTCTAGAGCTCTGAAGTCATCTTTTGGCTCCCCATGTGCATACTCAGGGCTGACATAGACTGGAGATGTGGGTGAGAATTTTGCACAGCAGGCAATGTAAACTGCTGTGTGACCTGACCAGCCTCCTCTGGAGCTGCTGAAGAGTGAACATCTATAAACAGCTTTCTCTGTTAGGGCCCTATTAAGCTGTCTTCTATGTCTTCTATATTCTAATGTCTTGATGCACTTTTGTATTTGAAATGTATAAAAGTTTTTATAATTAAAAGGGGTCATTTGTATTAAAATTAACCAAAATAAATTGAAAATGTTTATAGGTTGTGAAGAGGGGGACTCTCGTGTTCATGTGCCTGATTACCAATAGCTATGGACTAAGACTCTGCCAGAGTCAGAGCCAGGTAGAAACTACCCCAATCTCACATGGGAAACTTCTGCCAGTAACTGCCTGTTCACATTAGGATTACTGACATCCTGGTTTCTGATCCTCATAACCAAGGGTTAGTGTTTCAAAACAACTTATGCAGGCGTTTCACTTTGACTTTGAAAGCCTTCTTTTGTCCCATGTCCTGAATATGCCTCAAATACATGGCTTACATGGTCTCCTTGTTTTCAATTCCAAACACAGTAAAGTCTTTAGAAACTCTCTATAATTGGAGTTGTCAAATAATGTGTGTATGTGTTCTTTCTGTAGCTGCTTTAATAAATTACTAGTGATTTGCTCCCCTGGAACAACACAGATTTCTTGTCTCAGTCCTGGAGACCACAAATCCCACATAGAGGTATAGGCAGAACCGAACTCTCTCTGTACCACCAGAGAAGTGTCTTTCCTGCTTCCTCCAGCTCCTATGACCTCAGGCACTCTTAGACTAGGGCTGCCTCACTTCAGCCTCTGTTTCAGTCTTAACTGATCCTCTTAGGAGTGTGTTTTGACTCATACAAGGATTGTACCTGGACTAGCCTAATAACCAGAAAACTCACCTCAAGATTTGTAGGCGACTTTGTCTTCAGTGCTATGAAGTGACATTTGACATGTAAGCAATTTTTCATGGCATCTCAGGAAATCCATGCTGCTGTGAGATGTTGTGAGCTTCAACAGTGTATGCTTTTTCCTCAGACCTAGAATCCAGGATCAGGTCTGGTCAGGTCCACTCCTGGGGATCTGCCTCTCTGCTTTCCTTCTTGACAGAGACTAAGGAAATAGCTTGGTGATGGCTCTTGAAAGGCATTGATCCCAGTGTGAGGCTCCACCATATTACCTCCTAAGACCCCTGGATTTAACCCTTTTCCACTGAGGTTAGCACTTTAATGTGTGAGTTTGGGGCTAGAAACACATCATCTATAAAACAAAGTATGCTTTAGTTTAACAAAAGAACCTAATCCTAGCGTATCACTCACTTGACTGAGAGCTTCTAAAAGGCAAAGTTCTGTCTTCTTTTCCTGGATGCTATACTCATATAACCCTTAGCTCAGGAAAGGGAGTCTCATCCAAATGATTAAGTCAAGATATGATTAGAGATGATAAAGGCCGGCAATAAGCTCTGATTACTCCCTGCTTATATAGCTAGGAAACCAGGTAAACAACATGCAAATTTTTCTTTGTGCTTTGCCCAGATCCACCTTCACTTACCCACATTGCCTGGACTTCAGCCAGCTGGATCCCTGTCAAGGGTGTGACATCCCCTCAGGTTCCCCTTCTGTTGGAGCATTAGCTCCTTGGGGTCTTCTCTGTTCCCTCCTATCCCTATGTTCTAGGTACTGGATCTCCTTAACCATGCCTCAAGTCCCCCAAATAGAACATGAGTTTTCTTTACAGTCACAGACTCATTGAAACTTTCTCATAGTCACATGTCTTCTGGCTATACACCAACTATGTGGTGTGGCCTGTGACAAATATATTGCATCCACCACTGTGACAGATCTCAACAGCACAGATGAGACACAGCAGCAGTCAAGCAAAGTCAGTGTTTTCTCTCCTACTCAGGGAAAAGTCTACAACCAGAAAGTAGTAGTGACATTAGTTTAGAGCCCAAATTGAACACTACTCTAATGCCATTTCCTCCCTCTTGGTTCCAAAGTGGCTGATACAGCTCTGGCCATCATAGCTCAAAGCAAAAAGAAAAGGTATGTGGCTTACCTCTTTTTCTAGAAACTCAGCTTTAAAATGTCATGGTATATTTATAACTACACTCCACTAGTCAGAACTTGTTACCCCAAGCTGTAAGAGTTAGGTCTCATCCTCTGTGATGGGGAAAGGCAAGGCTGAGAGGGTTAGGAGCCATGAGTTACATGAAAAAAATTTAATTTTTTCCATTTTTTAAAAGAAGCAAAGAAACTGAAGTTTGAAGTGAAGCCAGTCCAGGGGCACAGAACCTGTGAGTTCCCACTCTTAGTACCCTGACAATATGTTGATATGTTATAAAACCAGGATGCCCTCTGACTCTTGCTCTAACCCTCACCACACACTCAATATGAGAGGCTACTTTGGCTCATTCTCCCTGCCTTGTGCTGTCACATCAAGGTATATGACTGTAGAAGAGAAATGGGTGGTAGTACCCTCACAGGTCCTGGCATCACAAAAACTCACCACACAATAGCCTTGAGCCCAATGGGAACTGCACTCCAGTGGTGACAGGGCTGACATTGGGAATCCTAAGTACTAAAAGAACAGAGCTTATTGGTCCAGTTTATAGGGTCTGGGCCTGCTGACTAAGGCTGCCAAGCAAAGGCAAGTTTATGTGATGATAACAGGATGGGCCTTGGAATAAGCTCTTCTTTATAGAAGCCATAGGCTTTCCACAACCTGGAAATCTGGGCCACATTGTCTAGTCTAGTCAGAGAGTTAGCTCCCAACTCTTCTAGGTGAGGAGGAGCTCCTCTAGACAGAGTAAGCCTGGCCCTCAGAAATGCTATGCCTTGGCAGAAGGTGCCTGCTCCACCTAGACTGGGGCCTCGCTCTGTTTCTTCTTATAATCTGCAAGCCTCAGTACAGATAGTTTGTCTGAGTCAATGGTTGAGGGAAATGCAAGACATAGGGTAGTTCCTGGTGAAGACAAGGGCACAATGTTTATAGAGTGTTATATACTATAGCATTCTTCAGACACTCCAGTATTCCAGTTGATTACTATCTGAGAGTTGCAGATACAGCTCCAGAGTATGGATTCTGCCTAGTTACCTGACCTTCCTCTCTGAAGATCATAGCTCAGCATTAGGGGCCAAGGAGTACATTGAAGGAGCAGCTGCCCATCTAAGGATGTCATACCAGGAAGGTCACAACTATGGAAATCACTGCCAGGGAAGATTCACCACCTGGAGGGGCACCATACCTGTGGGGGCATGTCTGAGCATTTATGCCTTATAGATCATCATCCAGGGGCCACACTTGAGTGGTCTCCACCTTGGGGGATCACTACCTAAGAGGCTCTTCCTCAAGGAGTGAGGCCTGGGCAATTTCTACCTAAAGGGTCATATCTTGGGGACTCATGCCTAGGAAGTCCTTACCCAGAGTATCATGTCTGGGGAGTCTCCACCTGCAAAGTCAGGACTGTAGGGTCACCATCTGGCAGGTTATATGAAGAGTCTTATAGTAGAGAATTATGCCTATGAGGATCAAGTACCTGATGAACACCATTGTGGTAGCCACCTAGGGAGAATCTTAGCTCTTGGGTTTGGTGGTCACATTTGGAGCCTCTACCACTTTTCCTGTTGTGACTTGGAACTCAAGCAGTCACAGAACTGGAAGTAGAGACATTTCACATAGATGTACATGCTAGGAACTAGCTCTCTCAGGCCCAGTGCTGGATAGATACCAAGGCAGTCTAATCTTGAACAGGAGTGACTGGGCTCTGGCCTATGAAACCATGGGAGCTTGTCATGAGCCCAGTATGTTATCTGTCGTGAGCAGGTTGTGATAAGGTTTTAGGGTCCCCGTGGGGAGAGGAGCGACAGGTCCTCTCCACTCAGAAATCATATACAGGATTGACTGTGAGATGGTCACTTCCACAAGAGGGGAGAGAGTACGCCAGAGACAGAGGTTTGATATTTAATTGCTCTTTAATAATGCACAGCAAACAATATATTATCACCAATGCTAAAGCTATTGTAACAACCAGGTATTGCCACATTCCCTGTGCATTGCCTCTATCAATATCAATACAATAAACACAAATAATAAGTTGCTAATTACCAAGGAAATAAGCATAACAATAAGTACATCATCATTCATGAGTTATATGACCTGAGTCCTTATGACTGCAGTTTCCAGCTGCTCAAGTCCGGAGAGTGCTTGACCACGAAGATAGGGGCATTGGTCTCTCGGCTGCTGCTTTGATGATCCATGCTGCAGAGTGCTCCGTCTCTTGGCTGAAGAGGAGGCCTGAACGGAGGATCACACTAGGTAACCATGGCTACCAGTATGATAGAGTACTATGGCCAAGGGCTCCTCTTTTATCCTTGAATTAGGGTTACTTCTGATGTACACGGCAGATAACCAGATGTGTCTGGTTATCCATGGGCTATGACTTCATTGCAGGTAAACTTTTGGTTATCATAATACTTTAAAACATGTCCAAACTTGTTTTCTGGACTTGTCCAGACTTGATTTCTTTCCTATTACAATATGGAGTCAGCTCTGTTAAGGACCTGCTCCTTACAGAGCTCTTTTTGGGTTTCTTGTCAATATGGCAAGGTTGATAATCCTGAGACTCACAAGATAAAAACTAGTTCCATAAATTTGAGCCAAATTTGAAACAAGCTTTAATTAAATACTGACCAAGATGGACTCTGATCAGGTCCATTCCCTGGAATCCCAGCAAGAGTCATGTGTTGTTGGAGGTTTCTAAAGGCAAAACCACATGGCTATCATATCTCCCATGTGGCTTTGTTATTCTTTAAGAACTACAACTCCCAGAATTCCAGAAGTTACTGGGTCCTTGGGGCTTACAAATTGACTTTGGCTCTTATGGGCAACCCAGCTACTGTGGCTTAGCCTTTGGTCCCTAGGGCAGCACAATGCCAATGGCTCATCCTCACCATTGCTCCAACTACATAACAGTGTTTTCAAACTCCTGGATACAATGTCCTGCTTCAGGAACTCATGAGGTGAAGTGACTTCATCCTGGTCTCAGCTGACTTTATAACCTCTGACCCAGGTTAGTGGAACTCACTGACTTTAAATTCTCACCTTTCCATACAACATTGTCAGCAGGCTGGTGCGGCTCTTGACTGACTTCAGGAGGAAGTACTGTGGTGTGCTTCCCCGTGGTGACACATAAACCCAGCTTTTGTAACAGGAAGGAGAGATCTAACTAGCTAAGGAAGCACACTAAAATATTGCCCCTACAAGAGGATGAGGGGCTCTAACAATGCCATGTCACCCATTACTCTACAAGGCCCACTGAGGATGCAGGGCCAGGATGAGCCCTCCTCCAATCTAAAACTCTCAGTCTTGACCACACCTCCTCCTTTTACTCCTTATGGCCAAAGGAAGAAGGGAGAAGCCCTCAGGGACCAGTTTGAACCCATATTTTCTTCAGGCACACATGGGTCAGCCTCAGGCTGCCCTGCCTCCCTCCTGGTCTTTCTGAAGATGACTATATATTTTGTGCCCACATGATTAGGAAGTCAAGCTGGAGAGGGAGAGCCTCTATGAAAGATTCTAGAAAACCCGCAAGGGGTATCAGGTAGAAAGAGCCAGAGAAGCCTCCTCTGCTCTCATCAAAGTCTAGCTGGCCTAGATTGTGGGTCTTAAACAGCACATATTTTGGCATGTCCTACAGGGATAGCATATAAAAAGATAGCATATAAAAAGGTTCTCATAAACCTTATACATGACAACAATGGCTCTTCTTATCCTACCTCAGATATCTGACAAATACCAAGATTAGGACCAGCTTGGGGGAGAATGTATATGAGATCAACTGAATGTTCTGGGTGACTGCCAACACTTCAGGTAGTAGGCAGGACCACACTGTGGGCCCTCAGCTAAGGAACCTTCAGGTCTAGATGAGAAACCTTTATGAACTATGAGGCAGATGGGATAGCGCTTGATGTGACACAGACTGGCTCATGCTATCTCCGTGTCACATCACCAGTCCTTGCTCTGTGTTTTCACCAGCACCAAATCAAGTTCCAGCGCTGCTGGTTCCCTCCGCAACAC
Organism: Rhabdomys pumilio; assembly: GCA_030674055.1. Taxonomy (NCBI): domain Eukaryota; kingdom Metazoa; phylum Chordata; class Mammalia; order Rodentia; family Muridae; genus Rhabdomys; species Rhabdomys pumilio. The sequence continues at coordinate 72,603,516 of JANHMN010000014.1, read as the reverse complement.
CTCAAATGGAACTTAAGGACATAAAACAGCTTAAATACATGCAGGTTTGGCTCACAGTCTAATGTTACCATGGCAGATGGTACTTAATAAACCATCTTTGGTATTTGGTAGTGATTAATCATTAGCATAACCTTTAACTGAGGCTTGTAGAAACCATAGGCTTGTAGGAATCTCTGCAGGGTGCATAGCTAATTCTTGTCCCTTTTTCTTCAGTGAAGATGCAAAACTTTAGTAAACAGAAATATTATTTCCCAAGTTTCTGCTGGCACTTTTCATTTCAGTAGAAAAGCTGGTCCTTGGTCTGTCCCAGACAAACCACCTCTCTTCCCAAGGTCCCACTTGGACTCTGATCTTGGTCAGGCAAAATAGAATGAAAGAAGGTGGTTGAAACCTGTGCTGTGTTCCAAGGCGCCATGTCTCTTAGATGGCAACCACACAAGCCTTTATTTTGCTTCTGAAAGCTTAGATATTTGTTCAATGCCTGAAAGTCACCTAGATGGACGAAGTTCTAATCAGTAGACCCCAGGTTTGGTGAAGGGACTGTCAACGTGTCTTAGGCAGAACATTTCGAAACTTTTGCACACAGCCCTTCTCTCCAGCCACAGGGTGAGGACTTACAGAAGCGCGAGGTGTGTGGGGGAGGGGAGGCTCCTGGATGGGGTAGGAAATGAACAGAAGTGGGGGTAGACTCAAATGCTCCTGGCACTAGCAGCTGTTACCACAGACCACACTGAACGTAATGGGGCTCTCCTGGGGAGTATCCAAAGCAGGGTTAGGTTACACACACATCCCAGGGGCTTGGGAGGGCGTGAATGAACCCGCCCTGCCCGAGAGGAAGCTTTAAACACAGCCCAAGCTCCGCCCACCCCCCGGGTCCGCCCCTTGCAGGGTTGGTCCAGCCCATTTCAGTTCACTACAGTGCGCAGGCTCCGCGTGCCAGCGTCCGGTTTGAAAACATGGCGCCAGGCCAGCGGTTGGTTTTGTGCGAAGAGACTGTCCGGGAGCGCAGCGGCTTCGGTCCCCACCGCGACCTGGGTGCGTGGGGGACCGACAGACACCCGGGGCTCAGGGTCTCCCTGGGTTGGCCTGCCTGGCCTGATACAGCTCTGCCTCAGTGCTAATGCCACTTGGCCACAAACGGTCCCGGCCCGTGGGGCAGGGAGGCGGGGCCGACTGGGCAGGGTCGTGGGGAAGAGCGTGGCTGTGGTCCCTGAGAGCCCGTGAACTCGGCCTATGTTTCTATGTATGGCCATGGTCAGGCTTGAGCCTCATTTTTGCAGCAGCTTTCTTCTGTCTTACTGGGTTCCTACATGGCATTTCCTTTATGAGGGATGCAGGTCTGTTTTTATATGGTTTGGAGATCAGGGCTTCATGTTTTGTGCAAGAGGTCATGTGGAATTTGTGCTGTAATTTTTTTTTAATAGCTTCCCCCCCCCCCCATGGACTTTTACAGTAAAACCTTGCAGGCCTAGAATTTCCATTGTTGAAGATTTTAGGTTACAAATTCGATTTTTAAACTGATAGTGATTTCATCGAGAGTGAATTTTCGTTACCTAAACTAATTTGGTGTTTTTCTTCATTGTCAACCATATCTACATAGAACTGACTACAGCATTCTTTTACTAGTTTATTAATGTTTGTGAGGTTTGTAGGGATATCCCCGTTTTCATAAATAGTACTTAATCTGGCTCTGTTTTGCAGTCATGTTGGAGATTTGTGGTTATTGATCATTTCAAAGACACCACTTTTGGGTTGGTTGATTTGCCTTCACTGTTTTTAAACTTTACCTATTTCTTTGTGCTTACTTTACATTTATTTTACTCTTTAGATTCTAGAAGTGAAACCTTGTGGGTTAAGACTTGTTTTATAATTTAAATATTTTAATCTATACATTTCTCTTTACATATCACATAGCTGCACAAACTAACACATTTGGTAGTGTTATATCTCTCCTGTTTGGTTTCTCTGTGTATCCCTGGCTGTGTCCTGGAACTCACTCTGTAGACTAGGCTGGCCTTGAACTCAGAAATCTGCCTGCCTCTGCCTCCCAAGTCCTGGGATTAAAGGCAGGCGCCACCACTGCCCGGCCATCTCTCCTGTTTGTAATGGTGCTGAAGATAGAACCTAGGGCTTTGCATGTGCTAAGCAAATGCTCTGTCATGTAACTTCACCCCAACCATTTTTAATTTTTCAAGTGTGGTATTAAGCCAGGATGACTTTGATCTCCATATGTAACCAAACCTGGCCTTGGAATTTTGTCAGACTCTCAAGTGGCTAGGATTGCATGCAGGCAGTTGCTACCCTGACAGGCTCTGATTTTCATTGATTTCAATATCTTCTTAGATCCATGAATTATTTAGTAATTGCTCACTTTTTTATTCTTTAGGGATGTGTTTTTAAAGAATCCTGTGTTGGAAGGTTTTCTTTTCTTTTTTTCTTTCTGTTAATTCTAGTGTAATTCTGTTATGGTCAGAGAACATACTGTATGTGGTTTTAGTTCTCTTAAGTCTGCAGAGATTGTTTGATGACCAAGAATCTGGTTTCTGTTGGAGAATGTTCCAAGCACACGGAAAACGTGTGTCAGGTTGATTTTATTGGCTGATAGTATTCAGGTCGCTCAGGAGGATTTTCTGTATAAAGACTTTGTTATTTAGTAAGCGGGTATATTAGTTGCTTTTCTCATCTCCTGTATTGAAAAAAAAACTGATAAGAAACAACTTAAGAGTAAAAAGGTTTATTTTGACTCACAGTTGGAGGAGATAAAAGTCAAGATGAGGAAGGCATAGTGGCTAGGGTGTAGGAGGCCGTTCAGATTGCATTTGCAGTTAGGAAGCAGATAGCAATGAATACTAGGGCTTAGCCTGCTCTCTTCCATTGTTCGTTCGTTCATTCATTCATTCATTCATTCATTATTCTTTCAAACACAGGGTCCAGAAACTTGCTAAGAAATAGTGATCCATACCTATAATCTTGGACTCAGGAGCTTGAGGCAAGAAGATCTAGCTTCAGGACCATCCTTGGCTACCTCGATTTTCTCAAAAGCAAACAAACAAAATGAAGAAGATCAAAAAAGACTGTATTCAGGCCTGTTGAGATGGGCACAGGCCCTGAGGCAGTAGGATTTTGTAGTATAAAGATTCTGTTCCCAGTATGACATGGTCAAGTAGATGTTTTAGCAAGCAAGCAGGGTAGGGAAGCAAGGGTCCATGGCTGGAACATTACTAAGAGGAAATGAGGGAGCCGAATCTTCCTGTGCTCCTAGGGATGGTGAAGGAGAAGTGATATGATGAGGGACCAAGATGAGCAGACACTGAGGGCAGAGAATTCTTGGCGAAATGACTTGTCAGGGCTCTCTGCTAACCCCTGGTTTATAAGAAGTGCACCGATGGGCACAGGATAACATCTATAAGCCTAATTACACTTTGCTCAGGCAGAGTGTATCTGTTGTGTTTCTAAAAATGTCTAAAGTATTTCCCCTAAATTGAATTTCTATTATACTATCTTAAATTTTAAAAAAGATTAAAATCTTACAATTTTTTTTTTTCTTAGCTGAGCTTCGATCTTTATCTATTCCTGGAACATACCAAGAGAAGATCACTCACCTGGGGAACTCTTTGATGCATTTGACAGCTCTAAAATCCTTAGACCTCTCACGTAATTCCTTGGTTAGTCTTGAGGTGCGTTTAGGCTTATTTGTTAAAATATCAGTATCAGAGGGATATTTTAATGGTTTAAAAAAATGCAACATGTTTCAAAACTATAGAAAGAATGGCTTATAGACTGTATCTTTACAGTCTGTATTGTATTATATTATCACTAGTGTTTATCTGGAGCTAAGTGTCTAACCGGTCCCATTATATCTTTGAATACCAAAGTAATAGCTTTCTGAAGAAGATGAATTATCTTTAAAGGGAAGGAAATAAAATCCCAAAGTCTAAAGTGTGCATGTCCATTTCTCTCTCTCCCTTCATCTGCTGTGCTGTCTCCTTCTGTAGGTTATATCTATCCATGGCTTGTCATTTGGCCTTCTACCCTAAATGCCATTATGCAAATTTTGAGCTCATTGCAAGTGCCCAGTCATGATTTGAAAATAAAAAGTCTCCCAAGGAGACACAAGTGGGAAGTTTGTATAAATACTGCTTATTGCTTGTCTTAGTCATGGTTTGTATTCCTGCACAAAACATCATGACAAAGAAGCAAGTTGGGGAGGAAAGGGTTTATTCAGCTTACATTTCTATGTTGCTGTTCATCACTAAAGGAAGTAAGAATAGGAACTCATACAGGGCTGGAACTTGGCGGCAGGAGCTGATGCAGAGGCTATAGAGGGGTACTAACTTCCCCTGGCTTGCTCAACTTGCTTTCTTATAGAACCCAGGGCCACCAGCCCAGGAATGCACCACCCGTAAGGGCTGGGCCCTCCCCCTTGATCATTAATTGAAAAAATGACTAACAGCACACGGAAGCATTTCTTTAACTGAGACTCCTTTCTCTGCAATCACTCCAGCCTGTGTCAAGTCGACACACAAAACCAGGCAGTACCTTGCTCAATTCAGAGAGGAGGGCTTTACCTTTAAAGAAACATAGGTCATTGCCTAGGAAGATGGTACTATTGAGGCAATTCCTAACATTGGTTTCAGAGTCTGACTAGGTACAAGCTCCAGCTCTGGCCAAACCAAGGCTTGGTTCCTCTCTCAATTCCTAAGCATTAGCCTCCTAATCTGAGTGTGTGGAGAGTAAATGAAATTGTGTAAATTATATAACGTGATTCATATTGGGCTGTGCTGAGTGCTGCTGGGACTCACAAACCTCTTATTCAGATACCTCAGATGGTAGTTGCCCTCTATGGAGCATAGCATTTCAGAAATAAGAACATGTTGCATGGTTAGTTTTTCTGGTATTAGTATATTCATTATCAGTGTGTTTAAATTGGTTAGCTCGTACCAATAGTTTATTTTCCGTGGTGAACTGATTGAGATATTTTCTTATTAACAGGGTATACAGTATCTCGTCTCCCTGGAGAGTCTCAATCTCTACTACAACTGTATTTCCTCATTAGCAGAAGTATTTAGGCTCCACACCCTAGTAGAGCTCCAGGATGTGGACTTCCGGCTCAACCCTGTTGTGAAGAATGAGTCTGACTACCGCCTGTTCATTGTGCACATGCTCCCAAAGCTCCGACAGCTAGGTGGGTGGAGGAGCCATTGCCCTCACAGCCTCGTGCAATGGAGCTGTTTTTGTGCTCCTGGACAGATTATGCTGCTGTTCCGTACTGGAAACTGAAGAGATAGATAGATAGATAGATAGATAGATAGATAGATAGATAGATAGATAGATATAGATTTTTTTTTTTTTTTTTTTTTTGCACTGATGGACCAAATCCCTGTCAGCTCCAGGGAATCCGTCATCTTCCTGGAGTCAGTCTTTCTGGCCAGCCAGGCCAATCTAATCACCAAGTTTTAGGCTCTGTCAGAGACCTTATCTCAAAAACCAGATGGATAACACCTGAGAAAAGACACCCACATGCACAGATATGTACACATGCACTAGTAAACGCATGTATATATAACACAAACACACACACCCCCCACTATCACCATCACCACCACCAACAACAAAAAATGCCAAGTTTACAAGGTCATTTCTGAGTTAATACCTGTAAATTCCTGGGATAGGGCCTGGAAGACTTGGAGGACTTGGAGGTCAAGGAGCTTGTAAGCACTTCCTGGAATTTCTGTTGTTATTGGGGTCAGACCTCCTGTGCCTCGAGGATCATCAGAGCAATAGAACCACTAAAGTTCTATTAGAAATATTAGAAAAATAGACCACTTTTCCTCCATAGCAAACGCCTGGAGGCACAGAGTTTGTCATTCAGAGTCTTTTGGAAAAAGTAAGTTTCAGATGCTTGTTTTTGGGCCGGTGGATAAAGTAGATAAAGATGCTTGCTACCAAAGTGTGATGACCTGAACTAATTCCCAGAAACCACATGGTGGAAGGAGAGAACTGCTGGAAGTTGCCCTTTGACCTCTACATATGCACTGTGACACATGTGCACCCACACTCAGGCATATATACACAAATATGTACATAAATATAATTTTAAAAAAAAGATATAACAACAGCAAAAACAGAGATATGTCTTGAGTGTCTCTGAGCTTGTCTGGGTGATTTTAGTTCAACCTGGCCCTTGTGTGTAGACAGGCATGGATTGACCAGATCTTAGTCAGCTCTGAACTCATACCCACTACATAAATGCAGGACAGACATCGTCAGTCAGTCAGATATATGGGACTTCCCACAGATAGTCCCAGCCTTGCACATCCATTCCTCAGGCCTGGGAGGTGGACACTGCGTAGCTACTGTTCTGTGGGTTTATCTTAGGTCAAGAGCTTTCATGAGTGAACATAAAGTTAAATTCATCCATACAGTCTGGGGTATCTTGTCATAGCACCAAGAACTAGCATGTTTTGACCATGAACTGACCTTCTGTGTGTAAATGGTGTTCTGACGTCTTAAATTCCCTTTCCCTGCATCTCAGACATGTTTCTAGAGATAACAGAGGAATTCAGCAACATGAAAGCACATGTGCCTTTTGTTTCATTCTCCTGTAACAGTGCCAGTTAGTGAGGTGAATTATTCCTTGCAAAGCTGTCCTCACTGGTCAGCCACAGTTACCAGCCACAGTTATCATCTATTTAGTAACTCAGTTGGAATTATTTTCTTCAGTCCTCTAAAGGAAACTAGAGTATAGGCTGGCCTCTTAGCCTAACAGGTTACATTTCCACAAGAATTCAACTCCTAAGGCAGGATGGGCCAGCAGCAATGGTGGGCAATGGTAGTCCATTACCTATACAGTGGGTAATGTATCTCTAACCTTAAGGTACAGGTTGTTGGCAAAAGGTGGAGGGTGCTGAGTGCCTGCACCTTGTATGTCCTGACCCAGAGAGCCCACCTCCAGTACGTTGTGAATACTGACACTAAGGCTTTAGTGGCTGTGTTAAGACCCCATGTCCTACATTCAGTTCACTTTTGATGAAACAAACTCCTAGCCATAGGTATATGCTGTGGACCTCCTGTGGGCATGAACATTGTTAGACCACAAAGTGTTGAACTTGGGGGCAGATGGGCCAACTGCCTAGAGCACATTGTTTAGTTAAGACATACTTGAGATTTCTGTGTTTAATTTGAAGATACTTGGAAGGGGTACATGCTGTGTTCTATCCTTTATTTGACTGTTTAGGTAACTTATAAACAGTTGAGTTTGGCTTTGTACTTAGAAGCATTATAACTGGGTAGTCTTGAATCCTTCAGGTTTAAATCACTGCCTTCCCCTCGCCAGAAAAGTTTAGATTCAGAATCACACAGTTTGTATGGAAAAGGAATGTAAGAGGTATTTTCATACACAGCAAAGGGGTATTACTGAAATCAGAGTCTTTGGAAAAATCTTGTCCAAAGGCCCTGGATCGGCAGATGCTGGAAAAAGCATCTTGGTTCTGTACAGGGCCTGCAGAGGGCCATGGTCCTGGTTGTAGGTGGGAATTTGGGAGGCTCTGGATAGGTTGTAGAGAAAGGAGCAAAGGGGTAGCCTGGGGGCTGTAGGATGCAGTAGGGTCAGGGAAGATACTGCTGCTAGGAAAGGTGAGTGTGTGTGTGTATATGTGTGTGTGTGTGTGTGTGTGTGGTGAACTTTATTGGCTTTGGAGGTTTTGCATTTGAGTTCTGGCAGAGTAGTCCAGGGATTTACACAGCCTCTGAGAGGAAAGTAGCGCAGCTTAGACATGTTCTCCTAGTCCAGAGAAGACACATGTGATTATGCAACATTGTGGGAATTTTCCTCACTTTTTTACTATTTTCTATGGTTGTGTGCCATAAGGTAAATACTGTTTAGAAGATAGCATGGGAACGTAACTATATGTGCAACATAAAATGAGGAAAGTTCCAAGACTTAAGGGCCTTCTTATCCTTAGGTACTTATATAAGACACGTCAGAAGGCGTTTTGGTCAGGGTCTTCTGAGGCTTTGTATCTTTATATGGGACATTTGGGACTTCTCCTCTGTCTCTGTGTTCCAGCATTGGGCTTCTAGGGACTCACCCTTAAGAGCAAACTCATATAGCCGGAGTCTTCATTGTGGGGAGGACTCTCCTCTATGCAGACCCTTTAGTATGCTTATGTGACAAGGCTTATCCAGTGTCTGGCGTGCACATTTAAGAAGTATGTCTTAAATGTGCATCTTACATGTCCTACATTTGCAAAGAGTATCAGCCTATTCCAGTAGCAGCTCATAGACAGCAAGCTTTAAGGGCCTGGGCTAGCCTCTTGGAATTGTTGGGAAGCCAAGTGTAACCACCAGAGCTCATCGTTCTAGTATGATGCATGCCATTTACTGATGAGAGCTTGTGTCAGCCATCAGGCACCAAAGCCTTCTGATATTGTGAGCTCCAGAATGGGAGAACTAGATGTGTCCACTCTCATGAAGAACGGCAATCATCTGCCCTTGTTCTCTACAGTTCTTGGGAATTTTCTCTTTAGATGACCGTCCTGTGAGAGAGAGTGAGCGGAAGGCTTCCCAGCTTCATTTTGCCCCAGAGGATTCACTGAACTCCAAGGAGAACTTCTCAGCCACTTCAGCAGTTGGAAGGTATGGAGTGATGTGGTTCCACTCAGATGGGTTTCAGACTTGCCTGTTGACAGGACATTCGGCCATCAGGTATGGGTGTCTGTGTGCCACCTGTCCCTGAGGGACAAGTATGCAGAGCAGATAGAAGTTGTCAGTTCTGACTGGGGCTCACGTGGATGGTGGTAAACGTCTGTCTCTCTGTTTCTCCCAAAGTCCTTCAGTACTACTAGTGTATTTCAAACAAGAAAGCTGCTGTGTAGACAGCTTTACACAGCCTCTGAGAGGAAAGTAGCGCAGCTTAGACATGTTCTCCTAGTCCAGAGAAGACACATGTGACAGCCATACCTCAGAACAGTGAATTTTGGATTTCTTGGTGTCTCTCGTGTCAGCTTTTTCTTTAATTTTGCTGTTCATATTATAGTACCAATGGAGAGCATGTCATGGCTTCAATTTGTAGTTTATGGGGAAATTGTTTTTCTGTTTTTAAAATTTGTTTTCCTGTCATATATGTATATTATCTTAATTACAGTTTCTATTGCTGTGATGAAATACTGTGTCCAAGGCAACTTGGGGAAGAAAAAGTTTATTTCAGTTTACACATCAAGCGACAGTCCATCACTGAGGGAAGTCTAGGCAAGAACTTAAACAGAGCAAGAACCTGGAGGCAGGAGCTGATGCAGAAGCCATGGAGGAATGTTCTTACTAGCTCACTCCTCATGGCTTGCTCAGCCTGCTTTCTTGTAGAACCCAGGGCCACCAGCCTAGGGATGGCTTCTCACAATGGGTTGCACCATTCCCTGCCAATCATTAGTAAAGACGATGCCCATAGACTTGCCTACACCCCTATTCTTTTGGATGGATACTCTTAATTGAAGTTCTCTCATCCCAGATGACTTTAGCTTGTATGAAGTTGACATAAAACTATCCAGCACACACATATTTTAGGAAATTTCTACAGTAGCAGATTTTAATGTAGCTCCTCAAATAGCCCTTAGTGTCAGTTTTCCTCCTTATTTTCCTCCCTCCCTTTTTTGTTCTGTCACCAATGCCCATCTAATCCACTACTCCAATCTCTTCCATGTCTTTTATATTATTCTATTTCTTCTTCCTTGGGAGATCCCCTCCTCCCTTCTAATCCCTTAATAGTTACCTAACCTCTATGGTGAAGTGGATTATAGCACACATATCAAAGAAAACAGACAGTATTTGTCTTTTGGGGTCTGAATTATGTCATTCAGGATGATTTTTCCCCCAGCACTGTCCATTTACCTGAAAAATTCATTTTCTTAACAGGTGAATAATATTCCATCATGTCAGTGTCCCACATTTTCATTATTCAGTTATCAGTTGGTGGACGTTCAGGCTGTTTCCAGTTTCTGCCTATTGAATATAAAGCAGCAGTGAACATGGATGAGCAAGTATCTCTGGAGCAGGATGTAGACCATTTTGGTTATATGCCTAGGAGTGGTATAACTGGATCTTGAAATAGATCTATTCCCAGCTTCCTGAGGAACTACCACACTGATTTCCATAGTACAAGTTTACTTGTAAATGTCAGACAACCGGTCACGGGACTCCACTTTTGGAGTTCCATGCTTTCCCCTGCTCATGAGATGGCTTCCCATTCTTAATAATCAGTCTCTATTTCTAACCATGTGTCTTGGTATAAGCCTTTGTTCTGCTCTATAAGACTGTACACTTCAACAGATATCCCTGGGACACTGATGGGTACCCAGGGACTCAGGTCCACACCTGTAACATGAGCTGTGTGAGAAGGGGCATCGTCTACGTGAAGGAATGACTTAACATGCCTTCTGGTGGGACTGTAAACTTGTACTATGGAAATCAGTGTGGCAGCACTTTGGAAGCAGGTGGGTCTCTGTCAGTTCGAGGCTGGTCTGGTCTATATAGTGAGTTCCAAGACAGCTACGGCTATGTAAAAAGACCCTGTCCCCAAACAATAGTAAAAAAGAAGTTATAGAAATGAGATGTGTGATTGTAGGAGCTGTAGAAACAAAGGGCAGGACCATAGACTATGTGACAGATAACGATTGAACAGGCCGCATCTGCAATGGGATTGAGCTAAGCTGAATTTCCTGGGATAGTTGGGAATTCTCTTCCTGTCAGTCACTTAACTCACATTCGAAAAATTTATGACAGGTTAGTGGAACCATTGCTGTCTGTTAGGTGTTCTTCTCCTTGTAGGGTTCAGGTAAGTGTGTTGCTCCCTTTACTTAATCTGGTAAGTTCTAGGGCCTGGCTTTCCTGATAGTATTATCATATGCCAATATGTTCCTTCTGTCCTGATTTACTTTGATAAAATTATAGGTGATGATAAATTTATAGGGGTACCCATCCTACTTTTAGAAAAGAATTAGTTATAGATCTACCTTGTGGGTAGTGCCAGGCAGATGGTATTGTTTATTTGTGCTTCAAGGTGCACAATCCTCCTTTATCTTCAAAACAGAGTCTCAAGACAAGGCACAGCCTAAGGAGGATGACAGATCTCTGTAACAATATGTAAACGGATCTTTAAATCTATTTCTCTTAATTGGAATGTTTAGACCATTGACATTTACAGTATTTTATTAACATCTTTGGACCAATGGCTACCATATTCATTACTATTTTCTAATCATTATGTGTTCTTTGTTCTTTTCTCTCCAGTTTTCTTTCTGCCTTTTTGATTTCTAGTGAGCCCTATGGTTTCATTTTCTCTGCATTAGTGTATTCATCTGCTCTTCACCTTTGTTAGCAGTGGCTGTTGAGTCGGTAGTCACGGTGATCTGTGTTCACTTTGAGTCCATGCTGCACCTCTTTCACGGGCGCAGTGAGTGTCTTGTTCAGCACAGCATTCCTGGGCCTCCCTCCACTTGAGCCACTGTCAGCCACTCACTCACACTTGGCTTGAGTTGTGCACATAATACTCAGGGAGGCATAATGACATTACTACTGTTTTTGAAAAAATTGTAATTTGTGAAGTCAATTAAAATTAAGGAAAAGGTTTTTTCTTTATTATTTCTTCCCCAGTGCTCTTCCTTCTGACAATGTAAATAGAGGAGTTTCTGCCCCGGAATGGGATTTTCTTTGAGGAATTTTTTAACAATCCTTGGAGAGCAGCCCAAGCAATACATCCCTTCAACTTCATTTGACAAAATATTTCTTCATCACTTCCAGCAAAAAGATAATTTTGCTGGAAATAGGATTCTAGATAGTGTTTTATGTTTAGTTTTATGTTTTGTTTTTGTTTTGCTTTTCTTTCGACACTTTTAGTTTGCTCTGCCCTCTTACATAGTTTCTTAGACATCAGAGGTAAATTTTATCTTTTCTTCTCTGTGGATGAGATGTGTGGTGGTTTGAATTGAGAAATGTCCGGTGGTGATAGTTTGGGAGTTTAGGGGGACAAGCTCTGGGACTATGCAGACATGCTGGGGCACAAGCTCTGAGAGTGTGGAGCCTTGCTGGGGCACAAACTCTGAGACTACGCAGACATGCTGGGGCACACGCTCTGAGAGTATGCAGCCTTGTCCAACTTGAAGTGTGCTTTCTTTCTTTGTGCTTGTGATTGAGGTATGAGCTCTTAGCTTCCTGCTCCTGCTGCCATGCCTGCCTGCCATGGTGGACTCTTACGCCTCTGGAACCTTAAGGTAAATAAACTCTTATTTCTTTAAGTTGCTTGTGTTCTTTAAGTGGCATTTTATCACAACAACAAAAGTATCTAAAGGTTTCGTTTGGTTTTCCTTTGGCTTCTTTTGGGATTTTTGTCCTGATTTTCTGAAGCTTGCATATGCTTACATATATTTTTTGTTATTTGTCCTCCTTTTATTACTGTTGGTATTATTCACATAGAATATCTTTCTGTATCTTTGACTCTATAGTGAATGTCTTAACAACACAGCATATAGTTGAATCATGCTTTCCACTTTTTCTGACAATCTCTGTTTTTTAATTGGAGAGCTCAATCCATATTAACTTACTGTACTGATGATAAGGAAGGACCTCTTTCATCTTTCTGTTTTCTGTTCCTTATGCCAGTTTTCCTTAGTGTCTCTGTTACTGCCTTTTCTGTTGGAAATATACTTTCAGTGTACTATTTTAATATTTTAAATTACTTTTCTTCCCAATATCTATGAGCTACTTTTACAACTCTTGATACCAAATGAGAAGATCACCTAAGTTATTATTCCTCAAGTGCCACCCACCTTTGTGCTTGTGGGTACATGTGTGTTCATATTTTGTGTGTGCATGTATGTATGTAGAAGTGAAAGTTAGTTTCAGGTATCTTCCATACACTCTGCCTTAGCTTTTCAGACAGAGTCTCTCACTGAGCCTAGAGCACATTGACTCTGATAGAGTAGTTAACCAGGAACTACAGGGATCTGCCGTCTTCACTTCTTATTTCCTACCCCATGTTCACCACAGACACATGCTCCTGTGCCCAGTTTCTACTTGTGTGCATGTAAAACCCAAACCCAGGTCCTCATGCTTCTCTAGTAAGCACTTTACCAACAGAACCGTCTCCTGGGCACCACCACCTTCCCCGTTCTTTCTACCACATTTTCCTCTACTCCAGTTTCTTCCTAGCCCACCACTATTCCCACTCTTCCTGTAACTTCATGTAGGGTTTTACTGTTTGTTTTGCTTTGTTTTGTTTAACCCATTGAGTCCACTTAGCACACTCTTTATGTGTGTGGGTGGGCATAGCCATCTGCGGGAGCATGTGTGGCCTCTCGGGCCACATCCTTGAGGAAAACTGACTTTCTTCTTCTAGCAACTATCAGTTGTCAATAGCTGCTCTGCACAGATGAACTTCTCTCATATCTGCTGGGATTTTGTAGGCCTGATCTGATGCAGGTCTTGTACACAGTCATGTCCACTGAGTTCCCATGTGAAACAGCACTGTCATATCTGGCAAATAATGTTTTGCTGAAGATGTTCACTACCTCCAGCTCTTAGAATCTTTCCATTCCTTCTTCCATGGTGACCCCTAACCCTTGGTGAGGGGGTGTGACATATTGTCCCATTTAGAGGTGAGCGCTCCACAGTCTCTTATTCTCGTATTACTTTCCAAAGTCTGATGCTAACTCACTGCATTACCCAGACTGCATGCAGAAATCAAACTGGTGCTGTCCTGGAAAATCTGTCCTATTGGTGAGTGTGTATAGTGCTAGAAGGTGCTGTGCACACTTCTGAAAGAGAAAAACAGCCAACAGTCCTTGCCTGGCTATGTGCCCCATTTTTCACTAGCCAAGAATTTCCTAGATAGGCTAGTCTGGCTGGCTAGCTAGCCCCAGGAATCCATCTATCTCTGCCTCCCCAATTCTGGGATTACTAACCTTTTGTTAGACATGTAGCTGACAAACATTTTTCCCCATTCTTTGGGCTTCCTCTTCAGTAAATTAATAGTTTCCTTTGCAACTCATAAACTTTTGAATCTCATCAAGTCCCACTTATTGATTGATGGTCCATTTCCTGGGTGACCACTGTCCTATTCAGAAAGCCTTTACTTGAGGCTGTATCCTGGAGTGTTCCCCCTACTCTTTCCTGTATAACTTGAGACTCTGTCCTGCAGTATGCCCTCTACTCTTTCCTGTAAAAGTTTCAGTTTCAAGTCTAACATTGATCTTTGATTCATTTGGAATTGTTTTATGAGCAGGATCAGAGAAAGGAATCAAGTTTTATTTCTCTATATGTAGATACCCAGTTTCTCCAATACCATTTAAAGATGCTGTCCAGCTTGGTTATTTTAATACTTTGCACTCATTGTTGATACTCTCCATTTAATGAGAGCTTGTTCCTCTTACATTTTCTTCTAGTTCTTTGTCATGGTTTCCTCTAGCTTGTTGAACAAGCTTTTTGTCTAGAAATCTTTATCAAGTAGTTTCTGACTTCAGTGGGGTTGTTTTTGTGTTTTTCATTTTTCTTTTGTAGTCAGTACCTTCTTTTGTGTTTGTTTTGAGACAGAGTTTCTCTGTGTAGCCCTGGCTGTCCTGGAAATCACTCTGTAGAACAGGCTGGCCTCAAACTCAAAGATCTGCCTGCCTCTGCCACCCGGATACTGAGATTAAAGGTATGCTCCACCACTGCCCTGCAAGTCTGTACCTTCTTATTTCTCTGCATCCCTTTTGGTTTTAGTTACAGCTGGACATTTTGGATAGCAAGCTTGGTAGCATCTCTGGAAGTCAGTCTGTCTCTCTAGTCAGTTGGATGTATTGTTCTTGAGCATTAAAGTTGTCATTGTTTGGTGGCAGTTCTGAACAATTTCTGTGAATTTTCTTCTTTGTTGTATATGACCCCTGAAGTCTGAGTTTAGTTAGCTTATTGATTAGTTATTAGTCAAAGATTGTCATTTGTATGTGGAACCAAAAAGTTAAAGGCTATGTATGCATGCCTCACTCAGCAATAGGTAAATATAAGCATCAATCAGCCCTTTAAGTTTCTTGATCACATGTATTTCTTGTGAATGTGTCAAGAAATTAAGAATAAGTTGAATTTTAGCCTGTTAACAGAGACATTTTTTAGTTATTTCTAGTGGACTTCTGTTTAATGCCGGGGCAATAGTGTTGGTGGCATCTCATGACATTGTTATTGGTTGCCAGTTGTGCTGAGTAAGTCCCTCTTCCAGGTTACTTTATAATAAGAGCCATTCTAGGCTGGGAATATACCTGGGCCTGTGGACACTGAGATGTTTCCTTTTCCCTTGCAGACCACACCACCTCAGAAACAGATGTACCGAGACCTCGGCCAAAAAATGCTTGGTCATGGATGCTGATGATGAGGCTGTCCTGAACCTTATTGCTGAGTGTGAGTGGGACCTAAGCAATCCTCCTGGAAACATGAACTCCAGCCAAAAGGAGCATGAAGCTGACCTCCATTATGCCCAAGGTGCGCTTCGTAGCCCAGTGAAGGCTCCGTGGTTCAGACAGGCCTGGCTTGAGCATACTCTATGATGTTTACAGTATTGACTCTGAATGCTAGTATGTCTACTATGGAATTACAAAGGAAAAAGTTAAAATTAAAAAAAAATTAATGGATCTAAGTTGAGTCTAGTCATAGTTGCAGTTGTTTGAATTTCATTCTGTCTCAGAGCATAGGGAAAAAAATGTCTGATTTAAACAAGAAAGCTAGATGTCTACAGCACCTGTGAGGAGTAGTCAGCACTCGGTCCTTTTGAAATTCTGGTGCTCAGGAGCCAATTCTACCAGGATCTCAAAACTTCTCAAACCCTGTGAACTTTCAGCAGAGACTTGCTTATAAGCTTGCTTACAACTTAACGTCTTGTACTCCATGATGAGTTTCCCAGAGACATTCATTGCTGGGGCCGACTGCTCTTGAGCCATCGTCTCCCAATACTGCTGTCCTCAGTCCTCTTAACCCTAGTTCCTCTCATGGGTGTGTGGCTGTGTTACAATTCTAACTTGCCTTTTCCTGGCAGGTATTGATACAGCGTTGTCCATCTATATCTTCTCTTGTAATATTTTAAAGTCCCCCACCCTGTTGTTTAATAGTGTCTTTCTTTTCTTTTCTTTTCTTTTTTTTTTTTTTTTCTGGTGTTGAATCATACAAATTACATGTGAATTTTGGATCTAAGACCTTTCTTTCACTCCACTGATTCATTCCTAACAGTGCTTCAAAGAACTACTAAGCCAAATTAGACGTTTTTTTCTATAATAGAACGTGTTTTATTGTGTCCTAATATAGACCTTTTACCATCCCATGCTATAGGACTGCCCAGGTTTATACACAGTCCACAGTTGGAGTCAGTACTGAGTGGGTTGAGAGTATTGTATCAAGACCACTCCTACCTCCAGTTATTCTGAGCATCTGTTGAAAGGAGAAATTGTGTAATTACTCTGGGCATTCATTGAGACAGTTGACTTACATCTATTTCCCAATCTGTAAATTCTGTCTTCTATACACCACCATTCCATCTTAGCAGGTATTACTCAATACCAAGTAACTAAGATGAACACTTCCTTGAACACTGCCATTTTCCTACCTGTAGAACTATCTGGAACTCACTGTAGTGTTGACTGCATATATTAACTACTCAGTACTTTTTGTCTTACTTAATTGATTTAAGGAAAGTATATTTTATAGATTACATTGCTCTCACAAACTTAAAATGTAATTTTTAATGATGACTTAAAATGTTTTTAATAAACTAGAGTCCAGACATCTGTTGAGTCCTTTGTCCATCCAGCACCAATGTGGGGACTCAGCAAGGCGAGGAGGCCATGAGAAAAAGAAAGCCACCTCCAGAGGGTGTCCAGGTCATTCACCACAGGACCAGCTCTGTGGGGAGCCAGAGGCCTGCCATATGCATGTACAGCATGCCCGCATTACTTCACAGCCAGGTAATCACCCAATCCTGCCAGGACTGAGCTGCTTGTCTACATAAGTGTTTACACACTATTCAGTGTTTGCTGTAACTCTGAAATTTTTCCTGATGTCTTTATACTTTAAAGTTCTAAACTATCTTTGGAAAACAATTATCACCTCAAAATTTTATCACACACCCGTATTTTGGATTGCTAGTTTGGAAATTTCTTGGTATTTTTCCATTGTGCACACACCCTCTTTCTCTGCCTCTCACATTTCTTCCTATCCCTCTTTAGTCCCATAGACACATGTTTTCTTCTAAACACACAGGCCAAGCTCATGAAACTAGCTACATTTTTAATACCAAAAATGGGGAAAATTAAATAAGTTAATTGAGGGTACCATGAACATCTACAGTGTAAGTATCAAAACTTCCCACATAAATGAACCTGCTATCTTGAGGTACTTGTTTCAGTACATTTGTGAGACCTTCAGAAGTACAATGCTCAGGTAATGTGGCTGTTCAGAGTTCTGGCTGTGGTTAAGGCAGGGCCATGCTCCTGTTCACTGCCTTCCCTGCTGTCATTGTTCTTACCTAGACAAGTCTGTTTGCCCTTCCCAGAGGGTATTAGTGAGTAAATACATGGATCTCCCATGTCATTGTATTATCCCAACCCATTTAATATCTTGGAAACATACATGTGTGGTGTTGTCTACAGAACTTTGTTGACACATCTATTCTGTGTGAGCTGATAGAGAGCAAGTACCGACAAAAGCCTGCTACTTAAGAAGAATGGATTCTGTTCACTCCATCCAGGCTCTTCTCAAAATCCATGTTTTACCACATGTGCTTCCTCATGTCCCTTTCACCTCCTTCTGACTCTTCCTCTCATGTATCTTTGTGTGTGTGTGTGTGTGTGTGTGTGTGTGCGCGCGCGCGTGTACATGTGCACTATAAGCATGTGTTTGTTTCATGTGCCTGTGTTTGGTGGACACACATTCACACTCGTGAATGTAATTTTTAAAATTATAAAACCAGCCTCCAGATCCCAGAGAATTCAGTCTAATAAAGGCTCTGCCCACTTTCTCTGTATTACAGACTCTGTGGATGTTGAGGACTGTGCTTCATCTTCTCAGAAGTCAAGTTTGTCATCACAAAAAATAGTAAATCCTTTGCCTGTCCCTGAAAAGTACAGGAAGCGAAGGATGCCTGGTGGGAGATTCCAGGTGCCTTCAGACCGGGAGTGTTTGAACTTCCTAGAGAGGGCTGACGGGCCCTCCAGCCTTGAGGACAGTCTAAGCAGACAGGATGGCTTGGAGGGCCAGAGTCAGGTGGCCTTGTCTCACTCTCAGGCTTTGGAGGCTGAAGAGCGGACATCTCATGGCACAAGTGACCCCAGAGTGGTGAGCAGCTGTAGCAGAGGGGTCAGCAGCTGGAGACCGGCCTTATTCCTATTAAGTGTGTTTTAGCAGCACAATTGTTTGGTCTCTTGCTTGCTATATCTTATATTTTCAGTGCTAATTGTGACCCCCACACTGAATGTTGCTTTTAAACAACTCTCTTGATACTTGATTCTTGTGCTCCACTGTTCTAATGCTCTGGTTCTGAGGCAAACACAGCTACATAGTAGGAGTGATTTTCTGTTATTTACATTTGTCTCCAAAGTTGAAATCAGGCTTTATGGCAGGCTGAGCCGTCAATGACTGTCATGAGGGGGGAATCCTGGAAATACATATTATGGTTTCCGAAAGATTCATTCCTGATGAGAGAATTAAGAGTTCTCACATCCTCAAGGACCCAGAAGGCTCAAGAAACTACTCCATTGTCTCAGTAGCAGCCAGCGGCCCCAGTTGGAGGCTTTGAGACTCAGGGTCCACCCACCAAGTTGAGAGCAGGCCATACTGACTCAAAGCTGCTAAAGCAGCATGGGGAAAATGGAAATTTTCTACAGCCAGTTGAAGTGGAAATGGAAAAATCTAGGAGGTAGAGCCATTTGGCTTAGAAGCCAGAGGGCCTTCAAGGTGGCTGATTCTTTGGCTCCTAATCTGAAACTGAGGCAAAATAAAGGGAAGCTGGCTATGGAATTTCTGGACCAAGCTAGAAACAGTAGACTGGTGCCTCTGACTGCTAGTTCTGGGGCTGTTTTCATATGTGATGTGATGGTGTCCATTTGCAGCCTGTCATCAGGTTCTGGACTGAAAGAAAGAAAATGGGGCAGGGGAATGCTTTGCTGCTACAGCCTGTGAGAAGCTAGCCTCACTGATGGGTGTCTTTGTTCTCAGCTTCTGGGCATGGGCTCCTTCAATTGTGGAGACAAGCATTTCAGACCCTGGCATGTTGTGTTAGAGACCTAACTTTTGCAGTAAGCTGCCAACTTAAAGCCATTCTTCATCACTGTGTTTTCATCGTAGCTTTCTCCTAAACTCTGCTCAGCAGTGATGCCTGAGCGGAGGTCCACTCTGGAAGTGGCACTTCTGGAGGCACTCCTCGACCTGATAGACAGGTGCTCAAGTGGCAGTGGATCCCTGCATGGCAATGAGGCCTTCCTTGGTGAGTCCTGGCAGCATCTGCTAGTAGATGCTGCTCACCTGCTAGGTTTGGGGCTCCCAGTGTTCATACAACCTGGGGTTCCAGAGAAGTGAATAATTGTCCTCATGCTAAATAATTGAAGTCCTCTTGTAAGTATTACATGCTGTATTACATGTCCTCCCTACTGTTTCTGCCCTTCTTGGTGGCTGGAGTGCTTTGTGATTATGGGCTCACCTGCCAGTGATACAAATGCCATGTCCAATACTGGTCTCTACTCTGTCTTCTTATGGGCATTTGGAAGTCTGGGAAACCATTTCCTGTCTTCTGATTCTCTGTGTGCATCTAGTTGAGTGCAGTGCCTTGGAGTCACAGAGCTTCAGGAATATGAGAGAAACCCAATGGGATTGTCTTCCCTCCTGAGGTCTCAGGTTTATTTCCTTCTGCATACTGGAAATACAGAATGAGAGTGTGCCAGGGTTCCTCATGCAGTGTTCTGCTCTGAGCCTGGGCAACGGCTGCTTTCACCAGTAGCCTGGGTTACATGTTAGTATCCTTTGTGAGCCAGGCCCATCAGCACTGAGCTGCCTAAGCCACTGCCTACCATGGTTCCTGTCTTAGTCAGGGTTACTGTTGCTGTGACAAAACACCATGATGAAAACAACTTGGGAATGAAAGGGTTTAGTCAGCTTACTCTTCCACATCACAGTTTACCATCAAAGGAAGTCAAGACAGTAACTCAAACAAAATAGGAACCTAGAGGCAGGAGCTGATGCAGAGGCCATGGAGGGGTGCTGCTTACTGGCTTGCTCCTCATGACTTGCTCAGTCAGCTTTCTTATGCAACCAGGCCCACCAGGCCTGGGTAGCACAACCCGAAATGGGCCGGGCCCTTTCCATATTAATCACTCATTAAGAAAAGGCCGTACAAGCCTGCCTGTAGCCCCATCTTATAGGACATATTCTTAATGAGATCCCCTCTTCTCAGATGACTTTAGCTTGTGTCAGGTTGACTTTAGTCCCAACATAGTTCCTGACTACATCCCTCGGGGTTGTGGCCCTTTTAATTGTTCTAAGATGAGAAACCCTGGGATCTGTAGTGCTGGATCCTGATATCTCCAACTATCTATCTTTAGTCTTTAATCAGGGCCAGCGTGTTGTTGCAGCAGAAGTGGTCCATGGTAGTTGTGATGGCGATGATGTAATTGCCATGTTGAAGTTTGCTGACCAAACTACCAAACATTCACCACATCTTTCTGATGTGACTACCTTCTCTTGGGGGTTGCCTTTTTTGTACATTAAAAGCCGTATCCATTATTGGAAAGCCAAGCAAGGTGATTTCAAGGTGCCAGTGTCTCTGTTCCTTGTAATGCTCTGCTCTCTAGTCGTCCAGCAATATACTTGTTGTTTGTTGTTTACAGTCACTCCTTTACCTGGGATGTACTAACAGCATTTCCTTTTGACTCCTAGCTCAGGCCAGGCATGTTTTATCATCTCTTCAAGAGTTCACAGCAACTCGGGACAGTTCAGCACTTGAAAAGGAAGGAATTGGATACCTGTCTCTTGAAAACAAGACTCTGCAAAGCCGCCTTGCTGAGCAACAACAACAGTATACTGCTACAGTGACCAAAGTGACAGCAGAGCTCAACAACACAAAGAAGGAGCTGGTGGGTGCTCTCTGCTGCTGTAGCTGTTCATGGGACAAGGGAAGACGGGTCCGGCTCCACAGAGCAAGGGCAGCTCCACAGCCACCTTGGAGCTCTCTTGTGCTGCTCCAGGGCCATGAAGCTTCTTCCCCTTAATAGCAGGTGCCTTCAGAGCTCCATCTGACTGTTTCACACCCAGGTCCCAGAAAACAGTGAACCTTTGATGGTACTGCTGCTGATTGCCAACATTTTGCCTGGTGCTCTCTTCAGAGTCTGAATGGAGGAGATGGGGGAAGAAGAAATGAACCATATTCATTCTGTTGGTTGCCTGGGCTTCTTAGTACTGGTGTATAAGGTTGTAGTTAGTTGGGTCATCTGTGTTCTTTGTCTCTGTCCAGCACCAACAAGGTGGTTTTGTCTGAGTCTAGGGAACTCTCTAACATCAGTTGGTATACCCAGAAAGAACCATACAAACTTAGACCTGGCGTCTAAGCTGATTGATTCTGTGGGGTTATATTGTGTTTAAAGTACTGGGGTATTCTCACTTCTTTTAAGTTTATGCTAATGGTTTACATCAAAGGCAGAAGGGTTGGGCTGAAGAGCTACCTACCAGTGCACCCACCAGAGTGAGTACTAATCTGATAGTTCTGTGGCTTTGTAGTACATAAATCCAAAATGAGCCTAGACCAACACGGTGTCACCAGCTTCTGCTTAGACTGAGATTAACTGAGCACAAATCAGTAGCTAAGACTCAGCACTTATCTGAGAGCCTGCTGGGTCAGGATCTTCTTCCAGGCTTCTTACCATAAAGTCTTGATGCTACACACACCTCTGTATGGACTACAGAGGCTGTATGATACCAAGAAGGGCATCACAGTCTGTCTCCTCTGCCAGTGTGTATTGGTCCGCCCCTGGCAAGGTGAGTACCCAGTGACCACGGACACTCTGCATTAGTGGGTCCCTGCAGCAGCTGCCTGGTTTGCCTCCTGTATTAGCTTGCCTCATTTGTAAAATAGATGAACATACCACACGGTTTCAGTGGGAAAGTTTAAAGTTGCCTCACAAATAATATCTTCATTTTGTGAAGATCTATACAAAAGATGACCCTCGGAACCTCATTTTGGAGAAAACAAGGACACTGAACTGACACCCGTGGTCTCTGGTGTTGGAAGCACTGTGGATCTCCTGCATGTGCACAGAGCTCTTGTAGCTGGAGAAGGCCCGAGCCGCCCACGGCACCTGCACCACAGTGCTAGGCAGAGTTTTGTCCATGTGGGATTGTGGGCCCCATGGGACACAGCATAGTCTGTTACAAGAAAGCAACCAGTAGTCCCTGTTAGGGCAGACACAGTGAGTACTAGTGAACCCTGCTACATCTGGAACAGTGAGACCCAGATAGACAGGGCCCAGAGGTCAGTATTGCCCTATGGAAGTGATGCACAAAAGTATCTGTGCTGAACTGAAGGGCAACCTGGAGTGCCAAGACAGGAACAGGCTCAAGTTCTCTGTTTCAGTGAGCTGAGCCATGCTCCTGGTTATCCAGCTGTGGAAAAGAAGGAGTATCCAGCAAGTGGATCAGTCCATACGATAATAACCATTTCCTGGGAAAGTACATGAGAGCCACCTTCCAGAATTAGACGGCATGGACCTTCTCATGACATTTAGAATTGTCTTGAGCAGAGGTTCTGCCCCTAACATGGTATTCTGAATACAGAGTCCAAGGCAGATGGATGTACCTTCCCAGTCTGCTGTATTCAGTACCCTGCTGTCTGTGCCACCACAGTCTGGAGTATGATTGAGGTAGGATCTAGCACAACCCACCACTGACAGCTAGTATCAGAAAGAAGAGCCTATGTAGGGGCCTCATTGCAGGAGGTGCTTTGAAAGGAAGACTTAAAGGTGAGGCTGAGAGAAATGGTTTGGGGTCTGGCAGCCTTTAAACAGAAGGCCTCCCGGCCTGGTGGGCATCCTCATGGGAGAGGATTGCCACAGACGTAAGAAATGCGCCAGTTTTCTGCTAACTGGGCTTGGTGAGATGCTCGTTCTCACTCCTCTTTCCCAGCCCAGCCCTGTCTAGAGCCCAGACCTTTATGAGTGTGCCCACTAGTGCATGAACTGTAAGCAGGTGCATACAGAACCTTGGGAACCTTTACAGGCAGCGCGCATGGCTCACCTGTCAGAAACCTGATGACCTGCAATAGTGCCTTTGCAATAGCTGTCATCACTGCTCTGATGGGAACCTTGATCTCTGTCTTATGTCTCAGTCTTAATGTCCTAGCTTGTGTTCAGCATTTTCCCTGCCTGTGAAGATACTAAAGGACTCAGGCCTCAGTTTCTACTTGTAATAAGGTACAGCTGATGGAATTCTCCACATATGTAGACTAAGACCCAGGTCATAATGGAGTTCCCATAGGAAGGATGCCAAGAACACTGAATAGTATCGAGGCCCTGGAACTGCTGTGTCAATGGGATCCCCATGGAGGGAGGACCTACCAGCTACCAGCCATTCCTCCTCTGGTATTGCACCTGAATTCCTGTGGTGTATACTCTGCCTCTCCTCACCTTTTCCTTGTGTCCTTTCTCTTCAAGTGGGTCAGACTAGGTAGCCTGCGGGTGGAAGAATATGCTTTAGAGTGTGATTTTTTTTTGTTTTGTGTTGTGATTCAGAATTATACTATGAAAACTGAAACTTTAGGCTGTGGTGAGTGTCCTGAGTTTTAATCCACTAAATATACTGACTAAATTTCACTTGTCTACCTTTGTTTTCTGTGCCTCTAGGACACATTGAGACAACATTTGGACAAATCATTGGAAGAGAATAGCAACTTAAAGTCTCTTCTGTACAATGTGAAAAAAGAAGTAAAGAATGCAGACACTTCAGCTGCACTGACTTTACAGATTGCTGGTAAGAAGCTGCACAGTTTATTTGGTAAAATCTGAGTACTTAAGAATACATAGAGTAGACTTTTTCCCAAGTCACTTTATGCCAAGAGTTTGAATCAGTAAGTACTGCCTGAGTGGGTCTGGAAACCCAGTCTAGTTGTTAATGGCTGCCTGTAGCAGCTAGTCTGGGGTGGTATGTGGAGGGAGCTTCTTGTCTGGCTGCTTCCACTGACATCAGGACCTTGGCTTTTCTGCTTTCTGAGAAAGCAGGTGTCTTGACAGCTGCTTGTGTTTCTTTCAGGTTCAGATAATTTTCACTTCTTTCTTCACGTTTTTGGACTGTTTTGTTTTTCAATTTTAAGAAAGGTCAGGTTCAGATGTCTAGGGTGGTGATCTGTGTTTTGGGAGGGCAAACTATTGAGCACACATTGCTCTTGTTTCAAGGGAAACTTTAAAGAACCAGGAGGTGCCTGCCTCCTGCATGACCCTTAGTACCACAGGGAGGAGTGCTACCCAGTTCTGACTCCTGGGTCAAGTGTCTCCTCAGGTCTCTTGCCGCTTGCTATTCTTGGACTGTTTTGTTGAGTGATAAGAGTTCTTTATATTCTTTTTCTTTTTTTAAAAAGTTAGAGTTTTTTTTCTCATTTTGTTTTCTTTGTTGTTTGGGGAGTATCATTCCTCAGATGACATCCTATCTTATTTATTTCTTTTCGAGATTATGATTATATCATTTCCCCTTCCCTTTCCTCCCTCAAACCCCCCCTCCATATGCCACTCTTTTTCAAATTCTTTTTTCATTAATTGTTGCTACGTGCATATATGCATGTGTGTGGTGTGTGTGTGTGTGTGTGTGTGTGTGTGTGTGTGTGTGTGTGTATTCATTCCTAAATGTAACATGCTCAGGCTATATAGTGTTACTTGTACGTATGTTTTCAGGGCTGACCATTTAGTATCAGGTAGCCAGTAGAGTGCTCTTCCCTGGGGAAGATTTTCTCCCACTTCCAGCATTTCTTAGTTGGCTGCAGTTGGCTGTATAGAGTTGAAGTTTCATGATCCTTTCCCTACCCACTTAGGCATGTCTGTTGTTCAGCTCATGTTTAGACAGCCATGTTGGTGAGACTTTATGGGTGTAGCTTCAAATTTTACCTGGAGGCACAGTCTCATGGCAAGCCTCCTGATCCTCTGGCTCTTAACAGTCTTGCCCCTCCTCCCCACCTGACCCCACTCTTCCACAGTGTTTCTGGAAACCTATGTGTGGTGAGTTGTTTTGTAGGTGTATCCACTGGAAACGAGCTTTACATTGTTGTGTTTGGATTGGTTGTTGTTTTCTGTGATGATCTCCTTCTGTTACAAAGAGGCATTTCCTTAATGAGGGGTGAGGACTGCATTTACCTGTGACTATAAGGCTGTGCATATTTAAAGTATAGTTAGGGATTATGCTGGTTTAGTAAAGTGGTGATTGTCGGTTTTCCTCCAAGATTCATGACTTCACTCACCCTGGATAGTTAGTTAGGTTTCCCTCTTGTTAAGTGAGTTCTAGGTCCACATTGAGAGCTTGTCTTAGGGTTTTATTCCTGTGAAGAAACAAGAAGACCACAGGAACTCTTAATAAGGAAAACATTTAATTTGGAGTTGGCTTACAGTTCAAAAATTTAGTCCATTATTGTCATGGCGGCAGCATGGTGGCATGCAGGCAGACATGGTGCTAGAGAAGAAGCTGAAAGCTCTACATCTTGATCCATAGACGGAAGAAGGAGATTGCACACTGGGCATAGCTTGAGCATAGGAGGCTTCAAAGCCCACCTGTGAAGTGGCACACTTCCTACAACAAGGCCACACCTTCTCCAACAAGGCCACACCTCCTAATAGGCCCAGTACCTGGGCCAAGCATCTAACACATGAGTCTGTGGAGGCCATACCTGTTCAAATCACAACAGAGCTGCTGTTACCAGGAAGGCATACATGCCACTCTGGGTCCTCAGGGTTAGTTGTGCATGCTGGTCATTTTTGTGAGACTTTACTTATATTGTCTTGGCTCTTTTTTCCTTCTAGTGTTGCCTTCACTTCTAGTACAATGCTCTTTATTGCTAAGGCAGCACAAGTTTTTCTGACATTCTGTAATTCTGGTTCAGGTTGCTCTTTATTTCTTGTGTCATTTTCTGTTTGTCTTATTTTGAACTGATGTGTGGGGTCGAATCTGCTCTGTGGACCTGGCTCTCAGAAGGTAGGACTCCTTACACTTCTGTTATGGCAACAGGAGTTTTCTGTCACTCATTTTCATGACACTTGTCCTTCAGGATTTCCCTCAGGAGATAGGCTACAGCACCTTCTCTGACTACATGGATCAAAAATTTCACTGCCTCCTTTTGGGCATCTCTTGGTTTCCCCCTCCCTTCTCTCTGTTGTCACGTTTTGCTCAGTCCTCCCCAAAGAAGTGGGGTTTTTTTTCCCAGTGAGGACCCTGTTCTAAATGGGACTGGGTTTCCCAGCTCCTTAGACTACATGGAACTTCTGGTCTCCCCTTCACTAGCAAGATGAAACCTTCACCTAATTTACCACAGTCCTGTCATTGGCCCAGGAAAATGGGTCCTTTGAGATCTTCTATATTGTATCTGTCAGATGCCCCAATGATGACAAATTGTTCCTGTAGAGAGTGATATCATGCACTTACCATACCGCTGGGGCTTGGCCTAGTCTCTTGGGTTAAGGACTTGAGACTCCTGTGGGGTTTTGGTTTTCATCTAACTTCTCTTGATATTTGGTTAAAGTGAAGTTCCTGGGAGGCCCTCAGACCAGGCTGCCACTGCTGTTTTCCCAGAATCCCTTTTTATCTGTGCTCTTGGGGAGGCTGTTGTCTTAACTGACATCGGCACGGATGTTTGTGTACTGCTGACTGGTGAAAAGAACTTTATGCTAGTGCCACTGTTGTCCTTTGCCACACTTGGCTTTCTGACTTTGTTGATGTTACTGATACTATATGGTTTCACAGCCATGTGTCTACATATAGATGTATCTGTATCGTTTGCTCAGATGTAGGGAGCTAATACATAGTATTGCTTTCCTCCCTTGAGTTGGAAACTCAGTAAAAGAGAGCATTGGCTCTAGCACTGGTAGGAAGGAATCGGTGGGTTCATCAAATATATGGCTACCGTAGACTTCATAATGCTTCACCCTAAACCACAGGCTCCCTTGTGAATGAATGTAGGTTGCTTCCTGAATAAGGAGACTCTGCAGGCAGATCCAATGGAGGACTCTTGTGCTGGTGCCAGCTTTAGGGTATCAGGTATCGGTAGCAGGAGTAGTAGCTCCCTAGAGGGAGGCAGATGTTGCCTTGATACTCTTTACCCACATCTTTGAGTCTCTAATATTCTTTCTCTGGCTTTACTAATTTAAACCAGAATGACCAAAATGTGTAGATGAACATCATTACCCAGTACTACTTCCTGTCTTCCTCAGGACTTCAGGCAAGTATGAAGCAGCTCTCCGGGGAAGTTGTGGAGCTGAAGCAACACGTGGAGCACTATGACAAGATCCAGGAGCTCACACAGATGCTGCAAGAGAGCCACAGGTCCCTGCGTCAGTGGGTCACAGGGGGAGGCTGAGACACAGGGTGTGAGGCACCAAGAAACAGCTGACAGTATCTCTCAAGAGTGGGTGTTCAGGACCCACATGCATTACCATGTTGACTTTGAACATGAATGAGCATTCCCTTGGAAAAGAGTAAGATATGATGATGACTGCAAGGAGTGTACTATGAGGTATAGACCTGAAAAGTATTCAGGTGAGGCCTGGGAGCACACTGAGGCCTGGGAGCACGCTGAGGCATGGGAGCACACTGAGGTCTGGGAGCACGCTGAGACATAGGAGCACACTAAGGCATGGGAGCACACTGAGGCATGGGAGCACACTGAGGTCTGGGAGCACACTAAGGCATGGGAGCACACTAAGGCATGGGAGCACACTGAGGTCTCGGAGCACACAGGTCTCGGAGCACGCTGAGGACTGGGAGCACAGTGAGGTCTGGGAGCATGCTGAGGACTGGGAGCACACTAAGGCATGGGAGCACACTGAGGTCTGGGAGCACACTGAGGCATAGGAGCACACTGAGGCATGGGAGCACACTGAGGTCTGGGAGCACGCTGAGACAGGAGCACACTAAGGCATGGGAGCACACTGAGGTCTGGAAGCACGCTGAGACATAGGAGCACACTGAGGCATGGGAGCACACTGAGGTCTGGGAGTACACTGAGGCATAGGAGCACACTGAGGCATGGGAGCACACTGAGGTC
>JANHMN010000014.1:72562732-72575224 GCA_030674055.1 Rhabdomys pumilio | reverse complement strand
GCACACTGAGGCCTGGGAGCACACTGAGGCATAGGAGCACACTGAGGTCTCGGAGCATGCTGAGGCATATATGAGCCAGGAAGTATGAACTAGAATCTGAGGGGTAAGTACATGTTAAGAGATGGTGAAGTCTAGTCCAGTGTTCTGCTCCCCTGGGTCATGGCTACTAATAGCATGTACTTTTTCCTCACTAGAGGCCAATGGTTGTTCACTCACAAACATGCACATTATATTTCCACTTGCCACTGTATGGTTAGTGAAGGGGGAGGCTAGGAATGTTAACATGGGCAAGGCAGACCCTCATTTTATTGAGGAAGTTTTTTCTGGGAAGGAGGCAAGTGCCTGAGTGAGAACAGGTCATTGGGGCAATAGCAGTCTTTGTTCTTGGAACCTCCTATGAGGAGGGCTCACCTGTAGTCACTGTTACCTTAGCTCTTCCCCAACTCTCCTGTCTTCCTTGTATTTATTATTGTTGTTGTTGTTGTTGTTGTTATTTCCTTACTAGGTAACCACATGTAAGGTCCTTCATGTACAGTCAGACTAAGCCAAGCTTTCACTTTAAGTCATTACAGTCCAGTAACTCCATTGGCCTTTGACAGGCCTGAGTTACAGAGTTGGAGGAAAGGCTTTGGGCAGAGAAGACTGCTGAGACGCAGGAGGGAGGAATGGAAGGAAGGAACCTGAGCTGCTGATTTAGAGCAGTGACAGGTGAAGGGATACACTCCTGGACTCCAACAGGCCACCTGTGCTGGGTCCGGGGACCGTGGTGTTTGTGTTTTCAGCATCCTGCCCAGATATGGGTAGAACGAGATGCAGAAGTTTGGAGACAGTGGGATCAGGCTTTTGCCCACTCATGGGCTTGCTGATGTTATTCAACAGCCATTTCTGTGATTTAGACAAACAAGGCCAGCACCTACCTAGTAGATTATTCAGTGGGGTGGCCATCTTCAAAAGTGGCAGAGGTTAATGTTGCTTTGCTTCATCTGAACTAGTGATGCTATTGATTATGTCACCTTGAGAAAAGTACTAGCGCTTCTGAATCCTCTGCACCATGCTGTTGCCACATGGTTAACCATGTGACTAGGAATTAGAAACATTGCAGTATTGGGTCATTACAGTCAGAATATGGATTTATTAGCCATAAAGATTATCATTGTCTTGCCGTAGAACTGTGGTATGTCAGGAAGACATCACTATTCAGTTCTTCAGCGTATTCCCAAGCTCAGCTCACAGTGGCCAGCAGTCCTTTAGGAAGGCTTGCTCAAGCCAGGGGCCCTAGTTGTGTCCATGTATGATTTGCAAAGGTCATCTAGAGGGACAGTAGCCAGTAAGAAGAAGATAATGGGCCAGGGATAAGTGGTTGCCTTGGCACTGCCACAGTTGGGAGCACCAGGCCAGTGCACAGGTGAGATACGTCTTTATGCTGGTGGACTTCAGCCAGGCTGTGGCAGTCGGGACACAACAGTAGGTGGTGCACTGGGAAGAACTTAGCAGTTACTCTCCTTTCATCCTCCAGCTCCCTGGTCAGCACCAATGAACATCTCCTGCAGGAGCTGAGCCGGACACGGGCACAGCATAGAGCTGAGGTAGAGCAGATGCACTGGAGCTTCCAGGAATTTAAGAAGACTACGGCCCTGATCCCACGCCGTAGCTCCCGACTTGGTGGCCGACAGTCCTGCTAGTGTTAGTGAGCTATTCTCCTCTCTGTCAGGAACAGCCCCGGGGTTACACCTGGGCATATATCTAGCTGAGTCCCCTGATGAGACTGTAATTACTTAGGATCTTCAAAATGTATTCATAAGCTCAGCTTGCTTGTGTCTCCTAAATCGATGCAGTCGACCCTGGGCTTCCTGTGAGTGAGAAGCTTTGTTAATTATACATCCTGTTGTAAAGTAGCTGCAGTATTTTTTTCTTCCCAAGGTAGGAAAGTTTTGTATAATTAAAATGTTTTCATGTGACAAGCATTCCTTATTTAAAAGAAATAATATATTTCTATGTTTAAAAAGTTAACTTTTTAAGTGGCTCTTTATAAATTATAACTGACTTCCATGTTGAATTCTTCTATAAAACAAGTTATACAACGTGAACAGAAAAAATAAGTTCCAAGTTATAATTAAAAAGTAACTTATAGATGTGACAAACATTTTAAGAATTTGTATGATATTAACATGTCACAGTAAAACAAATAAACAAAAAGCCTCCCACTTCTGCCTCACCATTTTGCTTTCAATAGCTCCTGCAAATAAACAGACTATTTACCTGAAAACCAGGGGAAGATTTAAATACACACTGTACAGAGTGAAACCCAGATGACTATTTAAAAGGTGCTCATTAGAAGGGGCAGGTTTAGTCCACAGGACAGTACTATGTAGAGTGAAGCCCGTGCAGAGAGATGGCTCTTACACACTAATGCTGCTGAGTACAGACACTCTGGAGGCAGCTTGGAATTGCCTAATGGACCTTGGTCTCTGCCTCACAAGGTCAGAAAGATTCTCCTGCCCTCCACTCCTGTGCTGACCCAGGTGGATTTTGTGTTCAAGGCAGGAAGTGAGTTTCAAGCCTCAACTTTGAGGCTTTGAGGGTTCTCAGCTGTGTTCTGCAGTTCCTTACCCCAAGTCAAGAGTTGTACAGCTAGCTGTCTATTTCTGTCTGAGTTTTTGTACATTGTGTATGTCTATGAATTAATTTATATTCCTTAATTTTCAGTTTACTTTTGGTACTGATAATCTTTTGTTAGTGTTTTAATAGCTTCAGGATTTGAAGTTGTATCGCTGTGTAGACTTGTGAGCACTTACTTTTAAGAGCTCACTCTGAGTAAGAAAACAGCCTCTGGCCATTGGCTCTCCCTCAGCTCCCACATTGCAGAGGTGCTCATCAAGCCAGTGAACAGGCAGGCCTGTGCTTCCCATCACCAGTAAGGTGAACTCCAGAGCATGCTGGTGACTGTCCTGAACTTTTCAGCTATGTACCTGGGGAACCAGCTTCCTGTCTTCCCTTCCTGGTGGTGTTGACCATGGCATTATACATTTTTCAACACCACTGATGTATTTCAGTGTATTGTTTCATCAGTTTTCCTGTTTTGTATTTGTTTTTGTTCTGTCTGCCGTCTCATTTTGTATATTTGCTCTAGTCTGTTTTGGTTGTTTTGTTTTGTTTTTCTGACTCAAGTATTGTCATTTTTATTTGTTTGTTCAGTTGGTGGTTGGTTTTTCTAGTTTTTTGTTGTTGTTGTTGTTGTTTGTTTGTTTGTTTTTCTTTTGAGACAAGGTCTATGTATCATGGGCTAGCCTGGAGCCCATGTAGGTCAGGCTGTCCTCAAACTCACAGACGTACTCTTGCCTCTGCCTCCTGGTATTAAAGGTGTATGCCACCACTCCTGGCTGTTTTTAGATTGTGTCTTTTCAGCATCTCTCCCCTGTTAATCAGGAAACTGGTCTGCCCTCGATACCTCCAAAGTACATAAGAGTCTGTGAGCACTAGCCTCTCTGTTCCCCTTTGGGTTTGTGTGTGATTTTTCTCATGTATCTTAAAGAAATACTTTTAGTTTCACAAAATATGTGCATAGCTCTTACTAATCTGAGCCACCTGCCTGCTAGTTCTCTTGTTTTACTTTTTGTTAAAGACATTTTGCTTGTGATCACTTTCTGCATTTTTTATGTCTACTGGTAGCAAATTATTACATTATCCAAACAGACAATCAAACAAAAACCAACCTTTTTTCCCCTTATGAGCAGCAACATCATGGATACTCTTTGCACTAGTATTTGAAGTTGACCTTAATTTAAACATCTTGATGATGCACCTGCCTTTGGAGTGCTGATAATTTGTGATGCAGTTTATAAGTAATTACCTTAAGCCTGGACTTCACCCAGGGCTGTACCAAAGCCAGCTCTGGCCTTGAATCTGACAGATGGCTGGTCTGCATGCATTCCTGCCTGAGCTAAGAAGCAGACAGCCTCTTGTGTGGAATGGACATGAGACTCTGCTTGTGAGCGCTGATGCAAGGATGACTTTAGACACCGCTGTGTTAATACCCAGTGTCAAGGCCCTGGCAGCCAGAGGATGTGGTGACTAGCATAGATATCACAGTACTTTAAGGAAAATAGAAATCCATATTTTAAAACCTTTATTCATCACTTTACCAACTTGACACACAATGTTAATAACAGCAAACACAATGAACGAAATGTTGATAGACACAAGCTGTTTCACTAAAGCAATATGAGCCAGGCCATATGTCCAACTAGGTGACTAGATGCCTTGCACTCTATAGGAGGGACAGACAGACAGCAGGGCCATCCTGACCTGACAGACATTCTGAGCAAGTGTGGTTTAGATGTCAGCACAAATGTCTTTCTGAGTCAGAACACCCATGGCATCAACATTACCCATCACACTGATAAAGTGATAAACTCCATATTCCCTAACATTAATAAAATAGTGTAAAAATATATATCACATATATATAAACTTAACTCCCTTTCTTGAAAAAAAAAAAAAAACTTAGTACAAACTACTAGTAGTAGCATATTATTCCTTTCAAGTTTAAGTTGTACAGGCTTTGTTGTTTGGCTTGGTTTAGTTAAGAAGTCTAAAGGAAGAGATAATTTAAGCGTCCCAAGATGGCCACACCCATGAACTGTAAAGTTCAGAATGGTCAGTAGTATGTTGGTGAAGAAGAGCAGTTTGGCTCAGTGTTGGAAGGATACTTTGTCTACTGATGTCTTCACAGTACAGCTAAATTGTCACTCTTGCCATTCTTAATTGGCAGGGCTTCCCCTATGTGCCCATGTCGTAGCCAGGTAGTACACAAGTCTACAGAGAGAGAGAGAGAGAGAGAAAGCCAGGCAGATAGACAGGCAGTTTTCCCTGAAAAAGGACAGGTGGCAAATACCATATGTATCTGTGCCATGGCATCTATCTCAGTCCTCCCAGCCAGTTGTAATACCAAAGCAGCTACGGAACAGTATGCAAATACATGGGTACAGCTGTGTGCCAGTAAAACTATTCATTGAAACAGGCAGCTGAAGCAGCTCAGGGCCTCTGGGAGTGGTAAAGTTGGGTCTTGGCTCAGGGCAGACACCTGTCAACTCCCTGGGACAGACTACAGAGAGGTGGCAGAACTGTCATGCAGCCCATTTCAAAACTATCTCCGTCTGTCATAATGTCCCTATGCCCCAATATAAGATAGGATACTGAAAGGTGTAAAAATACTCCAGTATAAATATAGATATTTTAACAGTATTTAAATACGTAATTTGAACTCTGATTTTGGTAAAGCATTTCCACTAACTAGTTGTTCATAGCATTAAATAGAAATAAATAGGGGTTCTACTAGAGTCAGTGTTTTCAGACAGCCTCCAACCTACCTACCATCGTTCTCTGACACTTAAGACACCATCTGCATGGCTCTTCCCTCCAATTTGTCCCTTTCTCTTGAATGTCACCTCTAACAGAATGTGTCCCTGTATATCACCCTCTACAGACCATGTTCCCAGGTGTCACCCCCAATAGAATATATCCAAGTATTACTCTGACAGAACATATCCTTGAGTGTCACACGCAACAGAACATAACTCTGTCACTCTGATCCGTGTCCCTGAGTGTCGTCCCTGACAGAACCTGTCCTTATTCTTTACTGTCATAACTCAAGAGAACTTGTCTCTGTCTCCTGAGTGTCTTCTTCTGATAGAATGTATCTTTTGGTCTCCTGAGTGTCGTCCCCTGTGAGAACCTAGCTCTGTCTCTTGTGTGCTTGTCACCTAATAGCAAATGGCCCTGGGTCTTGGTTTGCATGCTGTGCAGTTTTTGTTTGTTTTTATTCACAGACACTGAATTCTATTTATCCATAATTATTAATAGTTAATTGGTATCGCATAAAACATGCAACAGAGACAAACTCTACCTGTGTGTTCAAATCAAACTGAGGAAAATACACATTTGTTTTGTGCAGCAAAGTTGGATTCAAATCAGTTTCTATGTTGAGAGGGTAACAGATGACACAACAAATTCCATAGATACTTTAAACTGCCGGTATAGAGACACTAAGTCTTTGTGATCTAATTGTTACTACCCTTTCCTTTCTAGATGACATATATCATCTAGTGGGAGGGTTTATTTTCAAAGTTAAACTTAACACTGACTAGAGAAAGGTGCTGTGTGAGGAAACTCTGGGGGTAAGGGAGGACAATGAAGACCACTTGTCTGACATAGTTCTGGGTGCTGCTGAGGAACTACATGGGTGGGCCTAGGACTATCCTGCAGGACCCCAAGGGTGCTCAGGTCCTGTGCTAGGACAGTGAGGACCGGCAAGGCAGAGTGACCCAATTTTCATTTACAGAGTCCAAGTTGTGTTAGAAATGTTTTCTTAAGTGCTTTCCTGGAATGCTTTCCTTCTGAGGATCATACCTTTGGGGACTCTGATGGCAGTTCCGGTCCTCTACTGCCCAGGACCTATATGAGCTTGCCATTCTGAGCTTTTCTGTTCAGTCCTGAGCACATGGGTGAGGTGACCAGTTTATAGTGAAGCTTCCCAATGAAGCTGGGTGGTCCTGTAAATGTGGACACTTACGTTGTTTCCTAGGTGTTCCTAGGCTGTTAACCCTGGACTTGGCTTGAATCTTCATCTGGACACCATTCTGGCATCTTGGCCCTTTGAACAGAAGGCTGTATCCAGGGTTTTCAAACTACTATGGGGTCAGGGAAACATCTGACCCGCTACATGTTGCGGGGACTCTCTGGTGCCACACTAGCCTGCCCGCTCTGCCCTGGCCCACGTGCTGTCACCTCCTGATGGATTTGTGTGTGTTCCATTTTACTTGGCAGTTCCATTTACTAGGCTGTTGATAGGCAGTAGAGAAGAGCATCCTCAGACCAAGAGACTGCCAGCCACATGGGGATGGGGGTTCTGGGTGAGAGTGTGAGAAGTGCAAGGGTCCTTTTGTTTCCTCGGACCAGTGAGGTAAGATTCCAGAAAGGAGGCCCCACCACTTGCCAAGTACTGCAACTCACAAAACCTTGGGAGGAAGCTGACCATCCCCTGTGGAACAAGGCCACACAGTCCACCAAGTTGCATGCAAGGCTAGGGCTATGTTAATGCAAAGGAACAATTGCTGTGGGGCTCTTATGAGGATGGTGCATGCCTCCGGGCCTGGCTAAGTGGCACCCTTACACATGGATGAGCTGAGTCCTGACTTCTCTCTTGTGGCAGAAAAAGAAACCTTAGCAGACGCTGCAGATCTTTCTTGGGCCTAGTCTGGTGTCCAGTGGCCTGCACTTGCACTTGTGAGAAAAGTTAGGAAAAATGAACTCAGAGAAGGCTCCATAGAGCTGAAGACATAATTTTGAGCAAAACACAGCATAACTTGCCCTGGCAAAGGCTTCTATAACACACTGGTGGCAAAACTGCCCAGGCCTGGTCTGGACGAAGTGTCTCAGCATCATGTGTGTCCCAACCTGGTGATGGGACATGGCAGCTTGATGTCCTGAATCTCCCTGGGTCACTCTTGAGACCAAGCACATTTCTTATAACAACACTGAAGAAACTTCCAGCTTCACACTCCAAGTCACTCCCCTTGTCACCAGAGAGCTTCCATTTTCTCTTGGCCACTCTCAGCACAGACTCAGTTGGTGACTATGCATGTGCGTGTGTGCATGTGTGTACACGCACGTGCATGTGGGCTGATGTGAATTGTTCTCACATGCACTGGCACAACCCACCAAGTGGCCTCAGCCATGTGCTCTGGTCAAGAAAGATGAAGGGGCCTGTTTAGGATTACTGAATGCGGTTGGTTAGTTCATTAGCTCCTGCCGCCTTAGAAGTGCCTAGATAAGGTCAGCGTGAGTTCTGACATCTGCTCTGCTCATCCTCATTTCTGCCAGTACCCAAAACACCCCCCTTTCACCTGCAGATCAAGTGGCCAGTGTGGTATGATCCTGGGAGACAGTTTGGAAATAGCAGTCCACTTCCCAGGTGTAGACAGGGCAGGTATGTTAGGACAGGACAATGAATCACGGCCCAAACCTGGGGTCTGAGAGAGAAGTGTCAAAGCACCCAGCAGGAGGAGGCCTGGGCACTGCCCCCACCATCACCTAGTGGAGGTGCATTCTGAGTTCTGCCCAGTTAAACAGGAATGTAATGAAGTGCAATGGGTGTAAGTCCTGCGCCTGCCACCTGTAGCGTCCAGAGCTCCGGCCTGTAAGGCTACTTGCCCCCCTGCACCTTCTGGTCATAGGTGCCTGCATGCTTGTAACCAGGCACATAGCCTGACTCATCCACCAGGTCCACGCGGCCAGCTTTGCCCTTGCCCTTTCCTGATTGGTCGAAGCGCTCCTTGTGGGAGCCCGTGAACTTGCTTGTGTCTGTGAGCCGTGACACCGTGGGTGAGGACACAGCTTTCTGAAAGAGAGTAGAAGAGGTTGTTATAAGGCAAGTGATAGAACTAGGTGAGGACTGCCACAGTTTATTGCACAATTTAGGTGGGAGGTGGCAGGGGCTGGAGAGTAAGCCAGACAAAGAGTATGAACCTGCTAGGCCACAGACAAGGGGTCACCTCTCCTGGCTCTGGGTTAGTCGCACATTTACAGGACTAACAAGTGTAAAAGTTTTCTGAATCTACTCAGTGTGGCCTTCAGATACTACTGGGCCATGGTCTCCCCAAGGGCAGATGCAGTCAAGAACACTAAGTCCCACCCGTGCCTCACCCCCTCACCGTGACGCCAGAGATGACTGGTGATCGCCCCTCAATGAGCCTGTGCACCTCACGCACAGCGTCCTCGCTGCTCTTATCCTTGAACCGCTTCTTGGCCAGCTCCTCCAGTGCCTCCTGGAACTGCTCAAAGGTGATAGTCCTGCAGGACTTCCCTCTGTGGATGACAGGCCACGTAAGTCCTCAGGCAGAGGTCCTCTGGGACCAACCCCAGGTTTACCATCCCTTCCTGCACTCTGCAGTGACCCCTGCTGGTCACAGCTAAAAGTCACCAACCAGAGTGTCAGGACATTTCTGTATGTGGTCTCTCCTGGGAGGGAGAGCAGAGAGAAAAGCAGGAAAGATCCCGTCAAACTCTCCCCAGGGATACCCTAGCCCCGTCAAGGAGCAGAAGGATCAGAAGTGGCCTGGAAAGAGCCTAAAGCTGTGGTTATCAAAGAAGGCAAGATTAGGAGGAGCCATATCACCCGCCTGATCAGAATCCTAAGAGTGAGCAGCCTAGTCAGCTGGCTTGAGGCTGGAGCTCCTAATCACCATGGGTACCTGGTCACCAGTGAGCATCCTAGGTAATCTGTCATTTCACAAAATCCTCCTGCCAAAATATGTTGTAATTTTACTTTAAGACATCTTCGACTTGGCATTCACCCCCATCTAATCCAAATTACTGAAGTTTTCAATGTTTTGACATAATACAGAAGATACACAGGTCTGCATGTCCTGCATGTTGCTGGGGAATTTTAGTGAAGTGGTCAGAGAGAAGTGGCCTCATATGGCCAGGCATGCCCAGGCCCCAGCTGCAGAGTGCTAAGCACTCAGGGCTTTAAAGGAGCTGGCTGACAAGATCCCAATAGGGCTTTGAAGTCTCTCCATCACCACAGGATCCACAGCAGCCAAGATGAGTTTAAGAAAGCAAAAAAAGAGTGGTGGTGGAGCACATGCTCAGTAGGCAGAAGCTGGCAGAGCTCTCTTGAGTTTGAGGCCAGCCTGGCCTACAGACTGATTTCCAAGTCAGCCATGGCTCAAAAACACTTTCTCAAAACAACAACAACAAACAAACCAAAAACAGAGTTGGAGGGCCAAAACACCATTCGAAGTCTCCTGAAGGAGACCGGATGAGAGATACTGACAAGGTGTGAGAAGTGCAGCTCGACGTACCCTCACAGGCACCTAGCTGAACAAGGTCAAGGAGAAAGGACTATTTCAGAAAGCAGCTGGAACATCTGCTACTTCTGCAAAAACAAGCCAGCTATGATCCACAGCTCCCTCAGTCTACTCAGAGCATGACTCCAGAAATAACTTTCTCATGTATATCTGGGAGACAATCTAGGTAACCTTAGGTGGGCAAGGATTTCTTAGAAATGAGGTCAAGTCATCACATTCAATAAGAGAAAAGTGGGCAGACTAGACTTCAGAATATTAAAAGCCATGCTCTTTCAAATGACATGGAAGACAAAGAAATACCACGGAGCTACAGAAAATACAAACCTGAAAAGGGGCTTGAATCTAAAATATGCAAAGAATTTAACAGTAAGAAAAGAAAAAATGTCAAATGGGCCGAGTATTTGTACCAGACACCTCACCAAGGAAGATCCATTGATGGGGAATGACACACACAGGAAGTCGCCCATGGGGAAGCAGAAGTGATGAGGAAACTGACTGGGGCATGCTGAGGAGGATATAGCCAGCCTTCCTGGGGGGCAGGCTGCTTCCAGAGAAATGAAGATTGAAGCTCATGTTAGACCCATTTATGAATAAGGTACATATTTTATTCAGTCATTCAAACTTGGAAAACCACCCAAGTGTCCCTAGCAGTGGCCAGGTAAGCATTCTGTGGGCGGTCTTGTGAGGATGCAACGGTGGCAACACAATAACAGAGTGGGCCCTCGGTGGCTGTGCTAAGGAACCAGACGTGAAAATACTACTGTTCCCACTCACCCTGAAATTTCACTGGTGCCTAGAGGAGTCTCACACTTTACACATGTCCTGAATATATAGGTCACTTTGACCAAACAACCAAGAGAGCTGAGCCAAACGTTCTTTGAGAAATGCACAGGGCCCCATGTTGGGGGCTACCCCTACGTTTCAGGAGATTGTGGAAGCCACTAAGCCATTACACTCGGATCAAGGATACAGCATAGAAGCTAGAGGCACACAGCGTGTGAGCCTAGAACCTTGCAGAATGGTCTCTAATATGGGTAAAGAGCCTAAGTAGATGCCTTGGGTCTTAGAGGGTGGATTCTAGTCCTCCAGTGTTCTTAGCCCCAGCACTCAACAGCTACCCTTGAGATACTGGGCAATCTAGGGCATTGGAGCAGCTTGGTTTCACAGTTCAGTCGTGCCTGGAGCTGACAGCTTCCCCCTCTCTTCTAGGACCTTGTGGGGGGGGTGTTGATCTAAGCCCCCCCCCAAGGGCTGCTCTCTTTGTCGTGAGAAGTCAATGACACTCTTGTCTCCTACTCCCAACCCTTCCTGGGTTGACATGAGGATGCCAGGCCTAACGGCCAGCCTGGCAACCCGCTGCTGGGGCACACGGCCATTTCTAGGCAGCCTCGGCACCAGGCACCACCAGTATGAGTCACTGGGGGATGGGGTAACTGGAGGGGCTGTCCCAT
The DNA here is from genome assembly GCA_030674055.1 of Rhabdomys pumilio. Classification (NCBI taxonomy): domain Eukaryota; kingdom Metazoa; phylum Chordata; class Mammalia; order Rodentia; family Muridae; genus Rhabdomys; species Rhabdomys pumilio. The sequence continues at coordinate 72,563,904 of JANHMN010000014.1, read as the reverse complement.
CACAGACCACATTCAGATAGAGTTGGACGCCTGCTCCACTGGTACCAAGAATCCCTTTCTGGCCTGTGTCCCTACAAGTCTAACTGTTTGTTGGGGAGAAGGTCCCCTGTCTTGGTACCCTAGTTCACAGGGAACTCTCCCCAGGAGACGCAGGCACTTTTTGAAGCAGAATCCCCAACTAGCTCCGAGAAAACAATGCCCACTTCTTCCTCAGAGATGTGAAAACCTCTACAGGGTTCTCCCACAGAGCCTCTATCTAGAACTCTCAGTACTTAAGGGATATTCCTAGGGCTTTCGCTTCCCTGCCTTTGGTTCCCAAGCTGTCCAAAGCTGGTTTACCTGAAACCTGGGATTGCATCCCAGGCCCTGTCCCCATATCTGCATGCCACCTTCTCAGTCTCTTGGGAACCCTGGGACCTGGCTATAGGGGTCAGGACCCAACCTCCGCAGCAGAGCCCTCTGAGGACTAGTCCTCTATGGCTAATACCACAAACACTACCATCCCCCACCTCAGCTTTGGGCTTTCACAGAGCCCCTAGTTCAGCCAACTCAGCACTTTTCAAAGAGTCTTGTCAAGGCTTGTGTAATAAGAAAACATTTAAGAGGCGAAGGAATCGGGCACATAGGACAAGACAAGGATGCTTATGCTTCTTATTCTTATTTCCTGAGATTTACAGAAGCTGTAGCTTCTGAAGTAACCACCAGAGAGCAACCTTGTCAGCGAGATAGTATGCAAGCAGAGAAGGTGCTCCTGAGGAGGGAGAGCTATACCCTCCCTGTACATGTGGTGGTCAGAGAGTAGCTGAAGGACCTGAGCAGGGATGCCATGCAGGGATTCCACCTCATAGGAAGTCTTTCTTGAGGCTTTCTGTAAGGAAACAGTAAAGGAGCTGACCTGAGCCTGCTGAACCACAAAACAGCCTCAGCTACCATGGGCCTCAAGCTGCCTGTCACTACCAGTGTCTGGCTCTTTAGATGTGTTCAAGGGAGGTGTAAAAGTTTGGTCATTTTCTTCAGACACCAGTCTCTTGTTCCTTCCTCAGGACTCTCCCGTGCCCACTGACTTCCCAGGACCTAGGCCTGGGCTCTGTGCAGGAGACAATGCTGGAAGAAGAAAGAAGAAGAAAGAAGAAGAAGAAGAAGAAGAAGAAGAAGAAGAAGAAGAAGAAGAA
>JANHMN010000014.1:72465614-72562722 GCA_030674055.1 Rhabdomys pumilio | reverse complement strand
GAAGAAGAAGAAGAAGAAGAAGAAGAAGAAGAAGAAGAAGAAGAAGATAGAGGAAGAAGAACAGGAGGAGGAGGAAGAGGAGGAGGAGGAGGAAGAAGAGGAGGAGGAGGAAGAAGAGGAGGAGGAGGAAGAAGAGGAGGAGGAGGAAGGAGGAGGAGAAAGAAAAGGAGGAGGAGGAAGGAGGAAGAGGAGGAGGAAGAAAAGGAGGTGGTCTAGGCCTGTCAGTTCTCTGTACCCTCATCAGGTCCCATATTCCTTGGGAGCAGGTGATGTGCTCTCTGCCTAGAGGGGCCTGGATGTCAGCCACAAGGACTTTGCCCACCTCAGGAAATCAGAGGCCGAGTAGCAACCCTACTCTGCTAACCCCACTAAGCTGTGGCCCTACTCTGGGCACATTCCACATTATGTATGTTTACTGGCAGTCACCAGCTTGCCCAGAGGAAGCATCTGTGACCTGCAGCATTGCTACTTCCCTCTGTTGAGAACAAATGCTTAAAGCCCCTTTCTACTTGTCATTTTGTGTTTTCCGAGGGGCCTGAGACTGTGGGATAAACATTCACTAGCTGACTCAAAGTGGGTACATCTGTCTATCCCCACCCCCTCAAGACTCTGGTCTGGATTAAGTAGGGGTAAGCCATGAGGACGGGTGTACCTCCAGTTGTTCAGACAAGTTACGGATGTTAGGGTAAGTTTATTCTCTTACATGTCCTTCGTGAATTGGCCAGCCAGCTTCCCAAGGCAAGATGGAAGAGCTGAAGAACAGAATATGCTTACCATCCCAACGGCCTGTCACTTCAGACTCACCAGAACATATGCTGCTTTATCCATTAAGTCACTAGCCCAATGACTATCGGGCAAAAAAGCTCCATATGTCCTGTCTATCTGCCAACAGAGGTCAAAACCCTAAGTTTCCCAGCAGGCCGCTGAAGAGTCACTGTGTACTTCCATATACAGCCACTAGAGGGCCATGCAGAAGTAAGAATGGCAGCAAGGCTTCAGGTACCGGGATGCCTGAAGAGTAAGATGCATGCTGGATCTTGCTCCATTCAGGGCCTGCAGGGTCAGGCCACTCTTCCTGGAGCATATGACTGTTAGCCTCAGTCAGGAAGCAGAGCCTGAAGGAGGAGCTCCAGTGACATGTGTGCCATAGGTGAGTGGAACTGAGTGGGCCTCACAGCCAGGAACAGAGGCTACCTCCAAGGGTCCTCACATGTCTAGGATCCTAGGCATCTGGATTCTCTGAGATGTTTGGACAGGTAGTACACACAGAAACCCATCCTTCTCATGGTACCCAAAACTCTGGCCAGGATTCCAGACCTGTGGCCTGTTCCAAGGAGTAATGGCCTACATTAGCCCAGGTGGCTTCTATGCTGAGCCTTCTCAGCAGTATACGGACATCAGAAAAATCCCATCAGGCCTTACTGCTAGCTGTGGCATGTAAGGAACACAGAGCAGCTCATAGACTGAGCAGTGGCTGACAAATCCCCAGTCTAGACAGATCTAGACCCTGCTTTCTTACATGTAGGGACTGGCCTGGCTTCCTCTGACCTGTATCCAGACATAATAGACACCAGGCCCTGACACCCCAGCCAAGTTACTTTCTAACTCTGCACAGTGTTGGCAGGAATCTGTGCGTTTACTCTGGAGGGTACCCAGCACCCAGTCCAGGCCCAGGGAGGCCAAAGGTCTCTGGGCCTCCTTACCTGGAAGTATGGTGGTTAAATAAGGAGGTAGTAGGTAAGCCCAGCCCAACCCTGAGATCTCTGTACCTCTTCTGCCACAAGCATATGCAGGTACATACACAGGCACAAAGACCCCTTGCAAACAGTCACAGACAAATATAATGCCAGGGCCCCCAGGTATTTCTTTCTCAAGCTGCACCACACTGTCCTTGCTTCGAAGTCAGGTCTCCATTAACTGTGTGGAGACTGGCTATGCTGAGCCTTTTGCAGGATGGAGAGTCTAGATTAACAGTAGTCTACAATAAAACTTGGTATAGAGCTTCAAGAAATTTGTTTAAAATTTAACACATAGTAACATCAAAACAAACAAGCGCTGCCATGGTGACAGGGACCTAAACAAAGGCTGCAGATACCCCAGCTGGCGCCACGCCTGCAGAGCCATGGCAACCTGCCCCAAAACAGAAATAGTTCGACTTTTTTTTTTTTCCTCTCAAGTCCTGTCAGAGTCAGCAACTTCCTGGAGGTACCTAAGCAATTTCCTCCCAGGTCTCAAATTCCTATAGGAGGCAAATTGCTGCCCCTCAAGGGACCACAAACACCCAGACCTCAATGCAAATAGCACCACTACAGCTATGATTTTCCTGGAAATCTCAATCCCAGAGTTCCCCAGCCCTTTATACTGACCCCTTTAGCATTCCCTCACCACCCTGGTACTCAGAACACTGTCCCTCTACACTAGAGGACAATAGGACTCTGAATTTTCTGTTCACAAATGCCTCTGGAATAAGGATCTTCCTCCAGAATAGAAGTGTTCCAAACGGGACATAGTTCACAAGGAACCCGGTGGAGTCCAGGCTCTGAGCAGGAGTGAGAGTTCAAAGACAGTAAGAGATGAGGGGATGGCAGACTCTAGGTTCTCAAGGGCCCATGTGTAGGCAAAAGGAACATCAGAGTTTCTGCATCTCTACTTAGTACAGAACCCTCACCTGGACTTCCTCAGCCACCCAGTTAGACATCAGTGAACCCACAGTGCCAGCAAACCCAGCACTGATTGTCTGCCTAGACTGTCATAGCCTTAAGACTTCTCTGGGCTTGGGCTTGCTCTCTAGGACCTTGACTTTCAAGGCAGGGACAGTCCAAGGTTCCCAGGCAGCCCAGAATCTACAGTGAGGAATGGCCATGCCCTGGAGTTGGGGATGAAATGTCTGATCATCTGAAGTTCTGCATTCTAAAACAAGCATTCCCTTCACATGGCTCATTCCTATGGGTCTAGTGCCTCCCATGGCAGGAAGGACATGTGGATCTGGAGTTCTTAGTCCTCTGTGGCCCTCGTCATCCAAAAGACCCATGACCACATAGGGCCACCCACGGGAGACTGTAGAAACACAAGTTCTACATGGGGGTGCAGTGCACAGATACAGACACACAAAAGCTGGAAGGTAGCCACCTTCAGAAGAAGCTGGAGAAGCTCACTGACCTCTGGAAAGGTCACTTCTTCCTACCTTCCAACCATCCCATCTAGAAGCTTCCTCATAGACACAAGTCTCTGGGTCTCCTTATTCTTTGGTTAGATCTTGATTATCTTAAACATTGGAATTACTGAGACCACAGCGTCATATGGAGACCGTGATGGTCATGATGAACTCATTAGCCTGGCGTAAAAGATACCTTGTATGCTCCCAGTGTAGGAAAAGCCTCCAGAGCTTCTGGTTGCGTTTATAAGGGACATTTGCTAGTGGAGGAGAACCGTGAGGAGAGATAAAGTGAGGAGCTGTCCAAGTTTGTTTGCCAGTTTAGACACTGGAGGTGAGCTCCATAAAACCATCAGCTTTGACTATATACACATGGTAAACACAGCTTTAACTGTATACACATGATAGACATGGCTTTAACTGTATACACATGGTATACACGGCTAACCTGGCTTTTCTAGGTCTCAATGTTGCAGGTCATGTCCACTGGCCTAAAAGAAGCTCTTGGCACCAGGATGAGAGCAATGACTGTACCAGAGGGTCTGGTGTCCATCATTTTGCAGCCTGGGTCAGTGCCCCTCACTCATGACTGGCCAACTTACCAGAGCAACTTTGTTTACCAAGACATACCTGTCTGTCCCTACCTGGAACTGTCCAGTGGGACTCGAAAGATCAGTTTCTATGAGAAGGCTGCACATTTCCCAGTAGGTGATAGCCAGGACAGGCCATGTGACCAGCACAGTGGGCTCCACCAAATCTGGGAAAGCCCCTGCCCCCGGACAAGGCCCATAGTGATGTCAGTACCCAAACTCAGGGACAGTCACTTTGGTGAATGCTCAGGAACTATAACAATCGAGATTTCCAGGTCATCTATGAAGGAGCAGCAGCAGTATGGAGGCTCTGCAGGCTGATCTTGCTGCATACATATCCCTGGGTCTTTATGACCTGTTCTAGACTTGTAGACTCCTCATGGCTCTTGATTTCCAATGACTGTGCTGTTCTATTTAGGGACTTGGGAGAGAGAATTACTATCTCCTGACCCTTTGTCTTGGGTCCTTCCTATAAAAGCAATAGAATGAATACAGTGTTCAGTAGACCCTCCTCTGTGGGGGTCACATAGGGGTCATTGGTACCCAAGAGCATTGCACACAGATGAAGCTGTGGAGAAAGCAGTGTTGGCAGAAGTCCAAGGACCACAGTCTAGGAGTACATAGGAGCGCTGACCAAAGGCCTTCCAGGTAGGCTTGGGAGGAACTGGTATCAGTGTTATCATTATGGAACCAGGCCAGAGTAGAGGTGAGGGCTTCCATAGTGGGCATCAGGGTAAAGTGACCACACACATCTGAGTCACTGGCCATAACTTCCTCTATTATCCTCACCCACAACAACTGAGCTTCGGGCCGAGGTAGGTCTGAGATATAGAAACAGAGTCTCGGATGGGAGAAAGAGTTTAACTATGCACACACAGCATCTGCTTGCATAGGTTGAGGCTACGTGGAAAGTCTCTTCTCCAGCCTCTAATTGGGGTTGGAAGTCACATGGAGGTAGAGCAAGCAGAATAGACTAGTTCAGACTCCTTTTTGGAATCCTCTGGGATCAGCAGAACCTGCAGAGGGTCAGGATGTAGGACCCCTTTGGGACATGTTTTTACACGTCAGCCTTTACAGTACAACCATTCAAACCTAAGACACACTTCTGTGTGCTGTGTATAACAGGAAGTTCACTAGGGAGCACAGGGTTGAGATTTTCTTGCTTTGCAGACGTCTCAAGTTCCCAGTATACAGTGAAGTTGATATCAGCATTGGGAGGCATGGGGACAGCTAGACTCTGCCTCGGTAATCTCTACTGAGCCCCCCTCCTAGGGGACGGGACCTTGAAACTTCAGACTCAGCTTCTTTCATTTCCCTCAACCAGGATCTAGAGGAAGCTCCAGCTAGCTTCAGCTGGAACAGAAAGATGTCAATATCATCCTGAATCTGATAATCTGGGTTACGCCACCTCTTCCAACTGGGATGCATGTTAAATCCCTCCACCTTCCCAGGAATACTTAAGTTCCTGGCATGTGATATTCGTTGGTGTTCTCAGGAGCCATCTGCCAGGCCACATCTACCCTTCTGGCTGTTGCTCAGAAACATGCACCAGTACACAACCTAGGGGCAGCTTACTGTACCTGAAGAACACCAACAATTCCACAAAGTGGTGATTGGCAACCACAGTTATAAAGACATCGCCCACCCAAAGCCAGAGGAGGAAGCAACACTCAGCTAGTAGCACCCACAGAGATCAACCACGGGAGCTGATAGCACGTAGATGTAAGACAAAACAGTAGATGAATGGCCATTCTCTGATTTGTATCAGTTTGGCTGCACATGTGATCATTTCTCAAGTACAAAATTAATGGAGGTGGATAAGGGGCTGGAAGAGGGTATCATGAGCCGCTGGCATATCCTGGAAACAAAGCTACATAGGCCTGAGCCTCACACTAACCATAGACTCCGCCCACAGTGGATGGGCCTTTGTTTACCTAGGATCCTGATCATGTCTAGCAACAGTCCATTAACCTGGGTATTGTTTAGAGTTAACTAAGTTTTCTCAAGGCCATAAGCCCCCAACCTAGCCACATCCAAGGCCAAATAGATAGAGACAAGGACCACAGCTCAGGACATGGTCAAGCAGTCCCAAGGCACTTGTGACCAATGTACTGCCCAGACTGTCCCAGACACCACAGGTTCTGTGCCCACTTCTTAGCTTCAAGCTTTCAGCATCTGCAATCAAGATACTTCACAGATCCTCACAGCGACTGACATGAGTTGTGCTGCCTAAGCCTGCATGACACTTACTTGATCTTGCTGAAGACAATGTCCACATCAGTGACGGTCACATTCTTCCCATCGATCACGTGGCAGTCCTTGCACAGTTTTGACCAGTTCTTGCCATGCATCTCCTTTCCTGTTGCCCTGGTGTCCCCATGTACTGCAAACCGCCGGAAGGCCTCCTCCAGGGCACTGAGCTCAGGAGCTGCAACTGCACCCTCATTGGCACCCTCTGACTCCAGTGACAACCTCTTAGCAGCCTTGGCTGTGTCTCCTGGGGACTTGGGTGGTGTCTTGTTGGCAGCTTTAGCAGACTTGGCCTTGCTGTCAGCCATGTTGCTAGGGAAGAAGGAGAAGAAAGGGGTCATTCTGCTTCTCACAGTCCACTTGTGTCCCTGGTTCTTGATGTAGCATGTGGTACCAGGTAACAAGATAAGGCTGAAGAAGGGCACCCTTTCTGGGGTCTGGGACCCCTGGGAGCTGAATGCCAAACATGATCGTGTTAGTCCAGCTGTTGGACCTGGCACTGACCCTGTCAACCTGACACCTGCAGACTCTAGAAAAAGGAAACAAGGTCTGACACAGCAACAGTGGGTTTTACCTTAACCCCACCAGCCACATTTCTACAGCCTCCTCCCTCAGCCTCACCTGCTGTGGGTAAATGCCAGGAGGGATGCTTAGAGTCTACAAAATGGTGCCATCCTTAAGACCCAGGCTAGTCATGCTATGCTTACTGTCCCTCAGACCTGAGCCATCTGAGCAGAGGCTGAGCCATGCCCTGGAGTGGTGAGTGATCCTGGAGACACAAGGGCCTGCCCTGGGATCCTAGAACGTGCAGTACGTTGGCCCTTGGACTCAGAGGAAAGGACACCCAAGGAAAGGAAAGCCAGAAGTACAGTCATATTCTTTGGGATTTTGTGGGCTGTTGATACCTAAAACAAGCAGACATCCAGGAGAGCTAAGAAGACTGAGGAGGTGGCACTACTTCCCAGCAAGACTCAGAAGCACAAGGATATGCGATGATCCCACCAGAGCCACTGACGTTCCAGCAGGGGTAAACACATGCCATTTCCAGCTCCCAGGAAGCAGGAATGAGGAGCTACTAATTAGCTTTCTCTCTGGAAACTCAATGTTTAACGGCTCAATGCAAGGAGAGGAACTCCTGGTATAGGCACCCACCACTGACCCACAAAGCTGAAATTTGCAGCCCCTGTCCAGACTGGGGATCTCAATGGCAATGTGGTCAAGTCATGCTGTGAAGTGTGGCCCCTGCTGAACTCACAAAAGTATGAGTTCCCTAAACAGCCAGAATACACACACACAAAAAAAAAACGGTCAGCCACAAAGGTCAGGTCCCCTTCTGTCCATCCCCCTTGAAAATGCTAATAAAAGTATAACAGAAAAAAAAAATCAGCAGATAAGGACAGCAAGTCCTGTGAGAAACTCTAGTTGATCGTGAAGCCCAGGAAACCCTACATCTTCACAAGATCTGACTCATGGTGAATCAAGTTCATGCACTTGATGGGTTATCTGGGCTTCTGCCCTGGGCCCTCACAAGACACTGAAACATGAGAGGGGCTCTGCCTTCTGAGGACTTCAGGACACTGAGGCAGGTCAGAGCCTGGCAAGCAGCAGATTCAAACCAGACAAAAGAATTGTGAGCAAACCTGCAACGGAAGAACAGCACATCAGGAGTGTGAGGGTATGTCTCACGCTGGTGTGGCCACTCCATATCAGGCAGGTACAGACTGTGTTCTGCCCAGGTTTCTACAGCACTATGGACCCACAAGATAGTAAACAGGTACTGTGGTGGGGATGGGCCTCATGGGAAGGAACTCTCACTTCCAGCCTCTCCACTGTAGGAGAAAGACTCCTGGGCATGACTTCCACCCACATCCAGGGGATCAGGGGTTACAGAGATAGCTCAGAGAGCCTCCTGGTGACTTTGACACTCTAGGAAGATGAGTATTCAACACTGAAGAGTCAGGGCAGAGTGCAGGATGAAAGGTATCTGCCCAAAGGAATCAGTAGGAAGCTGAGGAAAAACCAACTTCTAGAAAGCAGAACCCATCTAAACTCAACCCTGGAATAAGTCATCCTGGAGCTTTTTTGGCCTCTGTAGCAGAGCAGCTGACAACTGTGACTTCACTGAGTAGCTGACAGCATGGCCACACTATTTTAAAGTCCCACTGCCAAGATCTTTCAGCAAGATCAGCTTAGTATGGGACCTACATAGCAACCTCTGAAGGGTGCCAACAACACACTTGCACAAAGGATAGGCTGCAACAGGGGGGTTGAGACCCTTCCCTCAGGACACACCTTGGGGACTGTAGTCAGGCCTCCAGACTCTGCACCCATCTTTGCTTTGTTTTACCCTGAACATGTACCACCTTCATATTACATCATAAAAACATTTTTAATATAAAAGTAACAGTGGGTTTGGTCCTAACTGTGTCTCTACAAAGATCACCAGAGTACCACTTGCTCTGTGAAAGAAAAAGAAAGGGTGCCGTGTAATCAGGGCACACTCAGGAGCAGGCTCTGAGGACCCAGGGCTCCTGTCCATGGGTTCTTTTTTAGTGTGAACTGATCCATTAACTCACAAATGCAGCAGTGAGGACAAATTGTATCAAGAGAGAACTGAGGCTGCAGACAAGGTATCCTGGAACATGGAGGTACCTATAGGCCTAGTTCCTTCACTCCTCCAGTATAGTGGAATGACCAGCTGTAGCCTTTTCCCACCCCACCCTCCATTTAAAGGCCCTGGCCTCCTGTTTTCCTGTTTTGCCTGCCCCACAGAATCTGAGGCAAACCTAAAGTTTAAGGACATCTCTGTGTGTCCCACCGTGTGACTACAATTTCCATCAGGGAAGTTAGCTCATTTAGAAGAGGTTCTGGGAAGGCACCTGATCCACCAAGTATGGTGATAAAGGGCAGCCTCTCAGGTGTGCTCTGCACTTCCAAGGTGTGACTCCTACACCTAAGGTATGTGTCCTAGATATGCCTTGTGCCCCTTTCCCAATAACCTGTAATTCATTGTCTCTCAGACAGCCAGAAGGATGTACCCCAACTACATCCAGTGGAGTCTGCCTATCAGCAGGTGCCCCTTCCTGAACCGGTCTCCTTCAGCAGTGATTGCTCTGGGAGCAAAGACAGCAGGTGTGGTGGAGGAGGGGAGTGGCGCCAGCTGGTGACCCAGCAATGACTGCTTATGTTCCCTGAGGGGTCAGGAGGAGAGGAGATGGTAACTTATCCACAACAGCACTGACTGTAGGGACAGACTATGTTACCAGATTTGCATCTTCAGACCAGGCCTGAAGAGGGCAAGGGAGGCCAGCTGGAGGTAGAATTACAGATCTTGCAGTAGGAGGGGATATGGACAGATGCCAGGGACAAGGCTTTCTGCAAACCCTGAGGACCCCTTTAGCCCAGACAAGATTTCTTGCATCCCATATACCCCTAACTTTTCCTTGCCAACCCCAAAAGATTGACTGTTCCCAACAAAGCCTATAGGTGAGGAGATGAGTTTGACTCCTAGAACCCATGTTTAAAAACAACAACAACAACAACAACAACAAAAGGTATATCAATGTGTGCTTTTAATCCTCCTATACACTGGGGAGATGGAGATGGGGCAACAGCCAGCCAGCCTAGCCTAATTATTGAGTTCTGAGAAATGACAGTGAGGTTGATTTCTGGCTTCCACATGTACACACACACGCACACACACACACACACACACACCACACACATCATGCACACATATAGCAACACAAAAAGAAGGAAATAAAAAATGCAAAGGCTAGGGGTGACAAAGAAGAGACTTGTATAAGCCAAGCATCAACTGCTACACACCTCAGGGTACAGCCCCATTGTAGGACTAGAAATGAGGGGATCAGTGGAGTGTCTGAAAGCAGAGCAAGGAATCGATTACTATAACCAGGACAGGGTGTCCCTGAGCAGAGAAGGCATTTATGAATGTGATGGATGTTAATGAATAAAGTAGAGGTTATGACTAGGCCAGGTGCCCGTGAGTGAGACAGATATCAGTGCATCAGGCAAGTGTCTAGAAACAGGAAAGAATACAGAAAAGAAAGAGAAAGCACGTCTGCTTCTCTGAGGAATCTCCACAGGAGCACACAGGCCAGGGACAGCTCTTACTCTAGAATGTTCCATGAACGACATTTCATCCTCATTACCAGAGGCTGATTGGGCTTGAAAGAAGCAACCTCCAGATAAATCCAGGGAAGTGAGACTTTTATTCACTTGCAAGACACATGCCACTCAATTCCTGGCCACCAGCTAGTCTGTCCTCAGTTCCCCAAGCCTCATCAGCAAAGGTGAGATCAGGGGCAGCCAATTAGAAAGACCATGACCTGACATTCAAGAGAAAGAAGTCTGTCCAAGATGGAAAGAAAAAAATGAACAGTATCCACTTGGAGATCACCTCTTCTTCCTCACTACATTCCACCAAAGCTTTAGTCCTATGGGACCCCATGTAAAACCAGGGTTACACAGTTACAGGTGACTGTGTGGGATCTAGACACATCCAACTAGCCCTAGAGAGGGCTCATCTGAGGATGGGACACAGACAGCCTCTCCTGTACAAGCTCTGTACTTTAGAGTGTTCTTATACACAACACAGCCTTTGATAATTGTTTCATTAATAATACAGCCATACACCCTGCTTCTCGTCAGAATACTCCATGTGAGTGGCCTCTTATCTCAATGGGAGCTGTCATCCCAGGCAGGGTGAACTCCCACAAAGTGGGCATTTTCTGAATGTGTATATCTTGCAGGCACAGAGGCAGTACCAGAAGCTCAAATCTATCAGGAAACCCAGCCAGGCCTCTTGTCACCCAGGCCCCATCTACACAGTGCACCTAGAAGCCTACAGCCCAGAGGATGACTAGAATTGGTGAGGATGGAACACAGTCACAGTCATCACTAAGATTGGAGTCCCAAGTCTGGGCTGCTGCCTACAAGCTGACCTGAGAACCAAACCCCGTGCTTCTCACTGTTTCTAGGTTAAACACAACACAGTTCTTCTGCGTGTTGCAGGGGAAGGGTAGCCCAGTGTCCATGTCAGCTCACTTCCTATATCCAAGGTCTGGGCTGCAGTGCAGGCAGAGCAGGACAACATGTTCCAGAACACTCCTTACTTATGTTAAGAGAAGGGAATCCTGGGTAAGGAGACTGGGTTATAGTTACAGTTCTATACATCTAGGTCCTTTTTTGTATCCAACATCTAGGGCAATAGAAACAAGCCCAAAACTCCCCAAAGCCATAGGCTGCTCTACCCAGCAACTCATACCTTCATGGAATTCATATTTCAGGCCTTACCCACAATGTTGCCCTGACTGCCCTCAGTAGGAAACGCAAGGATACAGTCACTTTCAGGAGTGACCATTTGATGTTCTGGCTTACAGTTCTAAAGGAATGAGGAATAGCCACCATTCTTGGTTATGGGAGTCACAGAAATACCTTCTAAAAATAATGAATAAGACAAACCCCTGTGGCTAAGTGGGAGCCTAAGACTGAGCATGTCGAAGAACCATGTGATATTCCAGAGTGTTCAGTGACTCCTTAAGGTTGTTCCCACTGTCCAGCTAGAAACCAGGTTTCTCTAGAGCCCAGGGTGGCTGCAGAAATGTGATTGGAGAGTAAGAGAGTGGTAACCTCCACATATCAAGCATTTAGTATGAGTTCCAGGCTCTAGACAACTGTCGAGGGCCAGTAGTGATTACTGAAATCAAGTCCCATCACAATCATCTGATCAAATACTATTTCTAGCCCATCCTCCAAAATATTTGCCAATACAACATCCTGCATGGATCCAAATGGATAAAATCAAGATTGAGAGGTATGTTTACTGTGGGCCCATGTTCTGGGATCCAGTTACAGCAGAGATGCTGAAGGCCACTTTTCTGAGTATCTATCTCACGGTGGCATGCCAGGGTTTGCCACCATGCCTTTAGAAGCTCCATGTATCAGGTCCAGATGAACTTGTAGGTGACTGGTTCCTAACACAACATCAACATGGCTTCATCATCACCAAATGTACATGGGCACTCCCAAGTTGCATGCTACACATCTCAGCATTGTCCTTGGATAGTGAGAGGGGGCTGCGAAGACTGGCCAGTAGGTGTAGCTGGCCTGGAGCCAGGCAACTACCTAACAGGGGCTGAACAGTAGCCCCTCAAAACATCTATCTACACCTTAATGCCAGAACCTCTGCATGAAATCTTGACATGAAGTCAACCTAGATTGTCCACAGTTAGAAGGTAAATTGTATGCTAATGTCCCTGTAGGACAGAGACCAGACAGCACTCTGTCTGCATGTATCCCTCCAAAAAGATGAGACTTTGAGGAAAAGGATTAAATCAGTTTCCTGGACTCTCCTGAGTAGAATAAGACTTCCCAACAGGGTTGTAAAAATTTAGTTGAAGCCTTTTCTCTGGAGTATACTCTAAGAAGGTACTATCTTGGAAGCAGCCACAAGAAGCCAAAACCATGGGGGGGGGGGCGTGCAGAGAGTCAGATGGGGCTACACTCAAAGGCCCTGGGAAGTCAGCCCAAGTAGACTGAGTTTTACGTGGAACTACATATGGCACTATCTTCTGTGACATGCACGTGTCTTACCTTCAATTGTTATGTGTGGGGGCAGAAAACAATGGAGGTACACGGAGAAGGGGTGAGCAAGGATGTAGCATGAGCACACGGCACACTTATAGGGGGATGAGGAGGCTGAGCTCCTAAGTGCTCTTATACCCATCTACCACTGTCCAGAGCCAAATACCCCCAGGTAGGGAAGATTTGCCACAGGACACACTCTCCCAAAAGGACTTCTGCTTATCAACAAGTGGTAAGAGACTAAAATGTCAAAGCTTGGAGAAGGAAAGATTCTTGTTATGTACAACAAACATGGCTTGTCCAATATATACAAAAAGCCTCTGTAGTCGATAAGTGGGGGAAAGGGAGATTACTCATTAGAACAAAAGACTACTACTTCCAGGGGAGAGTCGGAGAACACAAGGAATGCCAAGTGTCACTAGTGTAACCAGGAAGGTACAGACACAACCCCAAATCAGATACCAGACACACCTTGCCAGGTGGGGACATTTAAGCCTGTCCCAGGCAATTGTTGGTGGAAGGTAGAACACAGAGTACCGTGAGGGGAAGGGAACTGGTGGGACACTCTAGGAAGCAGCACCCCTGGCTCATTAAATCTGAAGGTGCACATGACCTGAAGCCCAGAAACTGCTGTTCTTCGGGAGCTTTTCGGTTTGCAGGAGAGACCAAGGCAGCTGTATTCTCTATCTCCCAAGAGGGAGGCAAAGACAGTTGACAGCAGAAAGAAAGGCACAAAACTAGAGCCATTGGGTGAGTCTACTTAGACCAAGACTGACCAAAGAAGATAGCCTAACAGAATAGCCTAACTGCAGGCAAGAGCTGAACCAGTGTTCAAGGATAAATGTTCACGGGGTGAAATTATCAAGACCCTTCCACTCCCACACTTTCCACCACAGGACAAAGGGCAGTGGAAATGGTTACCAGGAGAAAACTGAAATTACCATACTGAAGCAGGGTCCCTGTGGGAGGGAACTTCAGAGGCCAGCCATCTGGCAGAGCTCACTAAAGTCTAGCAGGTGGGAAAGGAGCCTGAGATACGATTCTTTTTGGTGGGGAAGACAGGGTTTCTCTGTGTAGCCCTGGCTGTCCTGGAACTCATTCTGTAGACCAGGCTGGCCTCGAACTCAGAAATCCACCTGCCACTGACCCCCAAGTGCTGGGATTGAAGGCATGTACCACCACTGCCCGGCTCTGAGACACAATTCATGAACCACCTTCCTCATACTTGCCTGAAAGACCAAAGAAACCCTTACATTTGGACCATTTAGAGAGCAAACCACAGCTTACAGCTGAGTTACATCACTGTACAGTTACGGAGACCTTGGACCCAAAGAGGTCTCATTCTTCATCAGGAAGTGCCATTCTGTCCGTGGAGTTTTCCCTGATAACAGTAAACCATTTGTGGGGCACACAAGTAAAGGCTTCAGTTTACAGAAACCACACCCTCTGGGACCCCAGCAGGACTGCTCCATTCCATTTCTGCCTGGGACAAGACACTAGGGGGAGGCTTTCCAAGTGCTGCAGAGGTACAGTAGCACACAGATCTGAGGGTACTATGGATGGATGCTGTGGGTCTTCCGTGGGGCTGACCTAGGTGGGGAATGCCCAGAGGAATGCCATTGGTGAAGGATGCCATAAGGAGACTCTTGAGAGACACAGGTGGAGCTGTCATGGGTGGGGCTACTTCGATTGGGAGGTGGTGTAAGTACAGAGAGGTTATGGACGAGGAAAGCCCTGGCCATAAATAGAAGATGCTAAGGTTGCAACACTGTGACCCTTCTGTATGAGGAAACTGGTCTTCCCAGGTTGAATCAGCACTAGGAGACCCCATGAGGGTGTTATGGACTGGCGGCCATGTCTGAACTCTGACTGTGGCTGAGCAGCTCCAACTCTTCCTTCAGTAGGAAGTGGGAAGCTCCATTCTCCTGCATGGGGTCTCTAGGCACAGCCTTTCTGGGCGAGGGAGAAGGGATGGACACGACTGCAAGGTTCCCTTTCCTGGCAAAAGTGAAATCACACCTCCTACAAGCTCCTCCTTCAGTTGTGCACTATAAATAGGACAGCAGGCCCTGCTGAGGAAGCTAGGTCTCATCCTCCGTGGAACTTAGCAGAGCTGTCTTCAAGGCCCCATTCTGCAGACTTCTCCCAACCCTCCACCCCACATGTCTGGTTTCAGTGTTCTTAAACAGAATTTTCTAATGCTTATAAAAATTTCCAAACCTTAGATGATAGTTAAAATAGCCATATACACAACCTCAAAGAATGGAGAAGGTGGACCCAAGGAGCACCAGGAGGAAAACATGCCACTGCGCAGGTCGCCCTCACTTCACCATCGGTAAAGACAAGGATTCTCAATCCTGTCAATTCAAATACGCCACTAGAATAGGGTACCTTCTGTAATGGTGGGTCCCTGTGGTAATCACGAGCTTTTCTGAATAGAAGAGTCCTTTAGAGACGCTCAGATTGTGCCCCTCCCCCTCGTCAGTCCTCCAGGGTCACGTGATGAGAGAGGGGCTGGCACGGGAGCAGAAACAGCAGCCCGCCGCCAGAGAACCCAGCTAAAGGCTATGTAAGCAGGGTTTCGTTCCCCCCAACCCCCAAAAATGCTCCAGTCCTGGAGAGCTCACGCCGCCTAAGAAGGCCACCTACGCGGACAAGAGAAGTCAGATACGCAAGTGGGTGCTGGGCCGAACATTCGCCCCAGGACACGCACAGGACCAATCACCAGAACACAGCCTTTCCAACGCTGCGCCACAAAGGGTACTACTCGTCTTCCTCACCTTGTTCAAGGCCTCGTTTACGTAACCGAAACCGCCGAGCAAGGGTCGAATCCTCCCTCTCCTTCGCGCAAACATGGGCATTCAAACACCAGACCCTGACAGAACCCTAACCATCTCGAGTGAGAGATGCAGGCTCGAAAGGAGGGTGGAGGAGCGAACAGGCGCTGTCACCTGCAGGACGCAACGCGCTCTGGATTCTGGACCCATGAACGCCCGCCCCGGCAGCTTCAGCTCCGGTATGCGCGGCTCCGGGCGGTGGCTTCTCTTTACCCCGTTTCCCACCAGGTTCCACGGACAGCGACCCGGGGCCCGGCGAGGCCTGGCACCTGAGACTGGTGGGGAGCCATGGGGTGTTTTCGGTCCACCGTATTAAGTGTCGACGCAATGAGCCTGGCTCAGTGTACACGCATACCCATTCTTGACACCACTGCCCAGAGGTCTCTGAGGAACCGCTGCTTTAGCAGCCGGAGCTGACTGATCTAGCCACTGCAGAGAGTAGCAAGTGGCCAGCCTCACAGACCGGAGGAGTCCCGAGCCTTGGCCCCAGAACCGCGCCTCGGACCACGGACAGCGCCCGGCGCTAGCCTACCTCCAGAACGCGTCCACCGCTGCGCCTCCGCGACTAGACGCGCGCCCGGGGGCGCTGAGCTCTCAGAGCAGTTGGCCCAGCACCGCCCTCCAGCACCGCCCACATGCCCCTCCTCCTCCCGCTCCGCCTAGGCGCGCACTAAGGCCCCTCCCAGCCGGAGCGCAGCGCACGGACACCCGAGGCAGCCACTGCCTTACAAGGCTGCCACAGGCACAGCCGGCCTACGAACGCAGCTCGACCCAGGGTGCGGTCGCTGTGGAGCTGTAGAGCGTGGGAACCGGGCGGAGGTTGGGGAAGAGCGAGTGGGGCACACCTGGCCCTGGGGCCCTGGGGGTGCGGCCAGTCTCAAATGGGGAAGCTGAGGCTGGTGGCGCAGTCGCAGCCTACATTGTGCTCAACTCGGTGCTGATCCCTACGTGCCTGTACTGCTTGATGCGCGTGGTGAGATGCTGGCCACTCGGGTTACCTGCACGAAAAGGATCCTCAGAGTCTCTGCTGATTTTCCTTCTTTCTAGGGACGCTTTGCCACGGAATCTCCACCCCGCTGACTCTGTGGTGAGGTCAGGGTCGCACTGGTGGCTCTGAAGAGGATTTTGGGGTTGGTAAGGAGGCAGTAGGGCTGGAAGATTTGGTGCAATAGACTCCTCGATCCTCCAGGTTCTGTCTCAGACTCTAGCCAAGTCAACCCCTAAGTGTGTGTGTGTGTGTGTGTGTGTGTGTGTGTGTGTGTGTGTGTGTGTTGGGGAATTTGCTGAGTGTCTGACAAATTAACTCATGCTTGAGGGAACCTTGTTTTGAAACTTTAGAAACGGGGCCCACCTGAACACTTGGAGCAAATTACCCTTCCCCATTGTAATCTCTGACCCTCAAATCCCTCAGACACTGCTTTCTTCAGCTACTCAAAAATGACTAAAAAGTCACTTCTAATTCTTGCTCTTCAGAGAATTCCCACTCACTATGGAAGTCGTGTGAGTTCAGGACTGTGGAACTATGAGGAATGGAAAGCCAGACCCAGGCCCTCTCCTTTATTATGGGGTCCTGACTTGGTCACTTGCCTTATGTCCCACAAAGCCCAAAACCCTGCTGTGATGGTTTGTATATGCTTGACCCAGGGAGTGCCACTATTTGGAAGTGAGTCCTTATTGGAGTAGGTGTGTCACTGTGGGCATGGGCTTAAGACCCTCACCTTAGCTGCCTAGAAGTCAGTCTTCCACTAGCAGCTTTCAGATAAAGATGTAGAACTCTCAGCTCTGCCTTCACCATGCCTGCCTGGATGCTGCTATGCTCCTATCTTGATGATAATGGACTGAACCTCTGAACCCGTAAACTAACCCCAATTAAATGTTGTCCTTTATAAGATTTGCCATGGTCATGGTGTGTGTTCACAGCAGTAAAACCCTAACACACCTCCTATCCCCTGAAAAATCAACAATGTAAATGAAGTTCTGAGAGCTGAAATTCATGTTTATATTTCTATTAGCATGCTTTCAAATGGTGACTCTATGTTTAAATTTCATTTTTCTTTATTGTATGTGTATATGCCTGTTTGTCAGTATGTGCACCACTTGCATGCTGGGTACCCTCAGAGACCAGATGGGGTACGTTAGATGTCTTAGGACTGGAGTTACAGGTGATTGTGGGACTCCTGATGTGGCTTCTGGGAATCAAACCCAGGTCCTCTGCAGACTTGTATTAATATAACAAAGTTCTGGAGGCCCTGCTGTTAACATCCATGGTCCAAGATGTCAGCTTGATGGGTTTGGATAGTGTCTTCTGACCCCACCCTCCTACAGCAGAGCAGCTGCTGAAGTTTCAAGGCTCTTACCTACAGACAGTCTGTATAAGGGACCTGCACCAAATCTGAGTGGATGTGCCTCTGTCACTCTGAGGGCGAGTATCCCTCATAGTGACCCACAAATTCACTACATTTGGGAACTCAAAACATGACTTTATGTATAACAAGTCTCGGGCTGGGGATATACTTCAGTGGGAAAGGCTTCTTTTCCTGCTTGGATCTCTAGGATCACAAAAAGTCCATGAGGGGCATCTGCATATGAAATTGTTGTGTCTTCAGATGGGAGTTTGTCCTGGTTTACCCCAGTGGATCCTAAATCCAGTGACAAGTTAGCATCCACGTGACCCTGCAGTATCAGAACCTACCTAGGCAGACCACTATATGCAGGTTCAGGCTCCTGAAGATTTGAATGCTTCAGACCACAGTAAGGTCCCCTGTCTTTTCTGTGACCCACACTTAGGGGAGATCTGCAGACCAGGGCAGTAGCCTGACCAAGAAGGGTCCTGTCTGGGGATAGCATGGAGTTCAGGGAGGGAATGAATAAATGATTATTGGCAACCTTCAAAATCTGAGAACAGTGGCTGGGGGCAATGAGAGCTATGCTGAGTTCCAGGTAAGAACAGGATGTAGCGGAGGAGCCTGAGACACTGACAGGTCTAGATGGTTCAGGTGTTCCTGTCTCCTCCAGGGAGGGGACACAGCAGCCCATGTCCTAGGAACCTGCTACAGAAGCCTCCATCAGAGTTACACAAAGTCCAGAAGGTACAGACTACTGCAAGAGCCTACTAGGTATAGCCCTACAAAGAGGCTTGGAAATGCAGCCCACCATGGGAGAGCAACTAGTTCCTAGCAAACAGCTCCAGAGAATTGTTACTGCCTGGCAGGAGTCTTTGTTGATAGCCTTTGTTTCTCTCTGAAGTCCTGAGGAAGGTATATAAGAAGTCACTTCTGCTGCTGGCAGTCCTAGTCTAGACCTAGCCTGAATTCTAGAGTGACTTCTGGTTAATTATGAAGGATGTATGTCTTAAAAACCAAATTATAACCCTTTGTAATTGTGAACGGGTAGTTGAGGTTTGGTAAACGCTAAATATTCAGCTGAAGATGCCAGGGAGGCCTACCTATGGCCCTCACTAACAATGAGCCACAAGCAAATTTCAGTCCCTCTATCAAACATGAACCAAGCCTGGCAGCTAGACTGAGACCAGGGACCTCATAGCTCTGGGGCCTGGGTCAGAGGTTAGACTCCAAAGGAAAAGAGAAGTGCCCAGCCTTGGGACCTTGCTACCCCTCTACTCAATATAATCTTGGTAGTGTCTTCAGAACCAGACAGGGCTGGACACTGCCAGAGCCTTGTGAGCAAGCAGACATGAAGATGGCAAAACATTCTACTTTCATATCACCCTATATCTTTCTACCTATACAGGGCCAAATTCAGAAACTCTTAAACAAGGTTCTGCTGATGGCCTCGGCTTATTTCTATGCAGCACTGGAAGGCTCCATGCAGAGAGCTTGTCTCCAGGAATCACAACAGGGTCAGGTTGTCACTGAGTAGCCCAGCCAAGGAGTCACAGAAAATTCTACTAATAAGTGAGCTTCTCTAAGCCTGGGGTTCTGCTGAGTGTCCCTCTTACCAGCCACAATGATACTTCTAGTTGACTTTAATCTGGTTGCCTTGAGACCAAGAAGAAGCATATTGGAGGCATTTGGCCCATGGGACATAAGACATGGGCAAGTGGCTCTTTCCACCTGGAGGCATCTAATCCAGCCCAATAAGCCCTTCTCAGCTGGCCAGTGATTCTCATTGGACTTCTCTGGGACAAAGCTTTGTTAGTTTTCTATATTCATCACATATGAAAAACATGTACACATTCTATTAACTATAGTATCACATTTTATTTTTGAGCTGTAACTCTACAAATTTGCTATTAAAATGTTTCAAGTTTTAAGAGCCTGAAGTTTTGCTTCTTTTGACCAAAAACATTCTTGACCATATAGCAACCTCAAGGCTAGGCGTAGTGTCTCCCTCCACAAGAGATAGCTTGTGTGGACTGAAATTACAGCCCGTGGAGACAAAATGTGGCTCAGATTGGCTGTAGACATCCATCTTGCCTACAGGACATGTTAAGAGCTTCCTTCTTCACAGGGGCACACACTGAAATTTGCCTGTGCAGCTTTGTCCTGGAATTCTAGTCACACACAATGGGAACTTAGAACTAATGAAAGATGATACCCAAATGGAGCTGTGGTAACCTCTTGTAGCCAGAAGTCTCCATCCCCGTAAAAGGAGAGACATTATCAGCCCGTTCCACCTTTTCCTTCTAGGCTCATGGTGGTGATGCACAGAATGACATCTCTGGATTTTATCCATATGATGATTATCTACTCACTCCTGACTCGAGGGTACCGGGCTGAAGGACCCTGTTGTTGTATGAAGTATGTGTTCACAGCCCAGTCGATAACAGGGGGAACCTGAGTGTGTCTGAGAAGTGCTTTTTGCACATAAGCAATATTTATAAAGACACGTAGTGGTGGTACCTAGCATGTGAGTAACTGTCACAAAGGGCCTCCCAGCAAGATGGGGTCCTCTCTCTCTCTCTCCCTCTCTCTCTCTCTCTCTCTCTCTCTCTCTCTCTCTCTCTCTCCCTCTCTCTGAAGTAACACAAAAACAGATGTGATGTCTGAAAGTAAGATGGGGACTATGGTCTCTGAAAAATGAAGACCCAGCTCTAATCGCTTCCCTGCTGTGGAGTAAAGGGGAGAACTCAGGAAGTGATCTCCACGTTGGAAAAGCCATGCAACCTAGGAGAGGGAACTCCATAAGGTCCTTCAAGTGTTCAGCAGAGCACAGATCACTCAGACAAAAAGAGGAAGCTCTCTAATCCTGGACGGGTGGGGAGAGGGATGGGAGGTGAAAACATGCCAGAGAGGACAAGACTGGCACATACACTATTGTGACATGTCTAGGACGCTCAAAACTCAGAGTCACTGACTAAAACTAAACTGCAGAAGTCTGTGGCTTCACAGAGGCAGTGGTCACCCTTGAATGAGCTCCACTCTGGTCTTATCCATAACTTAATAGCAAAGTACTAAAGGACCAAACTGATATCAAACAATTATATCACAGAATAATAATATTGAATACAGAAATATTTAATTCCAAGAAAAGGCAAGCTTCGCGTTTTCTGGTATCTAGCCAGAAATATTAGGCAAAGCTGCAAGAAAAACTGACCTATGATTAAGAAACAAACAAATGTGCTAACCCCAAACCAGAATAAGTGCATTTAAAAAGTATAACTATTTCCTCTCATTTGGAAAATACAACAATCTAATCAGATTTCTGACGGTGAAAACTGTATACACACGATGAACACACTGAGTAGGGTGAGTAACAAGAAGGAAAGACCATCCATGTGAGGTCAGAGTTAGCAGCTTTGCACAGGAAAAGATGAAGAGAACATACCTGGGTGGTCAGTGATATGTCACTAAGTAGTGATATGTCACTTCAGCTGGTGTTTCAGAAGAAAAACAAAGTGGATAGATCTGAAGTTGTCCTCTGGCCTACACACACACACACACACACACACACACACACACACACACACACACGCACGAGAGGGGGAGCAGACAGACACAGAGACACAGAAGATATGAAAAAGAATGAATATAAAAGCATTGTAGTACACTGTTAAGTGGAAATCTTAAAAGTAGCCATGAGAAGGACGTAAAGTCTTTACCTGAGCCTGGACATGAGGTAAGAAAGACAGTCTGTACCGTGACAATGAGCAGAAACCAGCTCTGATTAATAGACTTGGGGTTCTGCACATGTCTTGATCTTTTTGCATATATTTTGGTTGATCTTAAAACTCTAGGTTTTATCTTTCAGTTTATCTTTCTATTAGGCTGAGATCACACAGATTCCTCCTGCTTTAGAGTTCAAGATTGGTACACGGCTCTATCCATTTCAACTTTCAGCCAAGAAGCTCTATCATTAGGCTGACCCCACTTCCTTAAGCTCTCTCTTCTCCAGCCTCTAGAAGGCCTCTTCATTTACTCTAGATCCCAGTGCACATAAAAGAATGCTTTTATGCACACGCTCATAATTCTATAGCAAAAGATTTATTTAAAAAGATTTATTTGTTATTTATTTATTTAACCTGGACACTCCCTTTTAAAAATCTTATTTCTTAAGCCTTTGTCCATGTTCAGGTTAGATACTGCAGAGGACATCTGCCACCCTTTCTGATATCTTTAGATGACTAAAGATATCAGACGAAGCTCACCTCTTTCTGGAGAACCTTCTATTTGTAAGTTCTGAGATCACCCTTCTGGAGGCCAGAGGCTGGTCTCTTCCTGGAGGTTGAGTTGGAAGTGAGCCAGCCCTCAGTCTCTGGGCTTCTGTGTGCTCTGAGGGTCGCTTGCCGTGAGCAGGGCAGCAGCTGGGGCGGTAGGCAATAGCCACACATTCACTTCTCTGTTACTCCATCTCATCCCTCCACCCTTCCTCCTCTCCCAGCTCTGGAGGCAGACAGGTGGATCTCTGTGAGATCCGGCTCCCATATACTAACTCCATCCTTTGTGCCTTACATTTGTATGGATGATCTTTAAAATGTACCTTAGGCCTGTGGTTGTATAGAAGCCATATGACTCTTTGCCTGGAGCCCCTTTTCTAGAGTTAGGAAGTACTGAGAAATTACTGAAAGACTGAGAGCATACTCAGAAGTTCCCAGTGACTCATTACGAGGCACCATCATAATGTCAGTCATTTAAAAACTGAATGGCAGCTGTTTTGAAAACAAGTGCTTAAGAGCATTCTAACTTTAGCTAATGAAGAGGCCAGGAGGTTTTTTGTTTTTTTTTTTAAAGCAGAACTGTGTTATTGGACATGGGGGTTACATCCTGTGTCCCAAGTCATATCTAGCCACCAGTCCCCAATAAACCAATAAAAAGAGCCAAATTAAAAGAAGAAAGCAGAAAAAGATTTATTCAATATGGTCACATTGGGACGAGGGACAAAAAGATCTAGCAAACCCCTCAAATATATCTTCCAGGTCCTGAGGTAAGATCAAGGTTTAAACAGAGACCTATTTAAAATGAAATGTCTTTCCAGAAGGCAAATTTTCTCCCTGGCTGGTATCCTTTCCTTCTAGAATGGGATTCCTGAGAAAATCTTCATTTGAGGAGAGTCTGTTGTTTAATAGTCTGATAGTCAGATCAAGAGAGACAAATGTCTCTTTAGAGTCTCTTCATCTCTGCCAGGCTGGTTATAGCTTTAGCAGCATAAGTCACAAGTAGCCTTGTTTTTGTTAACATGACTATTTCATCTGACTCTGCTCTCTGAAACCTTTTTGAAGCCAACACACACATACACACACGTGAAGTGTATATATGTGTACACACAGGCACAAAAATGCACACACACACACACACACACACACACACACACACACATGTTTCTTTGCTGGCCACACAAGAGGATGGCTTCTGTGGTAGCCAGCCAAGAGATATTGTAAACAAGGGTCTGGCCCTGTCAGCCCACAATGCTGAGCCACCTCACAGAAATACAGTCAGCAGTACAGAGAGGATGCAGCAGCTTGTGGTTGTCCCATGAACATTCCATGTGGGGCTGGAGAGATGGCTCAGCAGTTAAGAACACTGATTGCTCTTCCAGAGGTCCTGAGTTCAATTCCCCAGCAATCACATGGCGGTTCACAACCATCTGTAATGGAACCCAATGCCCTCTTCTGGTGTGTCTGAAGACAGCTACATATACATTAAATAAATCATAAATAATTTTTAAAAACATTCCATGTGAGTTCAAGCTATTGCTTCCCAAGTTATTCTCTGCCTCACTGAGACAATTTTCTGTGGTGTTATTTCTATCCTCTGAAGGTGTCAGTTTTGCTATTGTGAGCTCAGTGTCTTCCATTCTTTTCATATCTCCCCACTTTGACTTCTGCTTATTAGCTTCTCAGCTTATCTCTTCTGAATATGTTCATTCCTGCCTCCTGGAGACCTTATGTTGCATATCTCACACACTGCTCAAAGGTCTGAGGAGAGATGGTTGGATACAGGTCTGTTCCTTCTCTAGGCTTAGATGATAAATAGATTATCCAATTCGAATTTTCCCAGAGCATTTGCAAAACCCAAAACCGAAGTCTCTGTCTCTCTCTCCAGAATATGGCTCAGGTTTGCTCACATGTTCAGGTTACGTAGCTGGGAAGAGATGCCCATCTGCCAAAGGAGTCTGTAGCACCCAAATCCAGAGTGAGAAAGTTTGTGATGTCTTTCCTGCCTGTCAGCTTGTTTCTGAAATGTAAGAGGGTTCTGAGATGGAGTGGCAGGGTCAGGAACTACTACCTCTGCCTTGGAAAGCCACAGTAACCAAACAGGAGAGGACTGAAACCTCACTTTGTGGTCCAGCCATACTTCACAGTTCTTAACTGGAAACAAGTGGCAAGGAGATTAAGAGTGAGCTCTTATTTTAGGTGGCCAGTTTTTGCTAGCTAGTTTTATGTTAACACAAGCTAGAGTTACTGGAGAGGAGGGAGCCTCACTAAAGAACATGCATCTATAAGATCCAGTATGTAGGCATTTTAATAGTGATTGATGGGGGAAGGCTCTGGGCTGGTGGTAATGCTGGGTTCTAGAGGAAAGTCATTAGTAACAAGCCAGTAAGCACATTGGATGCCCTGGAGCCAGAGTTTAGATAGTTATGAGTGTCCTGACATGGGTGCCAGGAACTTGGGTCCTCTGTAAGACAAGTATATGCTCTTAACCACTGAGCTGTCTCTCCAGACCCCAAGAAAAAAATATTTAAATGCAGAGATAATGTTACTTCAATATGAATTTGAATTCAAAGAGAGAAATAGACAATTCTGCAATATGAGAATTTGACTATAGATTTCTAACACACTTGTTCACAGTCCTTGCAGAAACTTCCAGAAACAGTCGCAAACACTACATCATGCTGGTGACACAGGGTCAGGGATGCAAAAAAGAACAGATGAACATACCAAGCATGTTTCTGAAGGGGAAATACAAAAGGAGAAGCTGAAGCTCAGAGATGAAGACCCTGCTACAGGGTTACAAATAGAGGTGGACCCTTAAACAATGATAGTCACCTTTGCCACAGAAAGCAAGAAACAGTTCAGACCTAGGGATATAGTGACAGCAGGGTCAGGAATAAAGGGTGATAGATGGGCTGAGATGTGAAGTTGAGCACAGGTTTGGGAGTAGAGGCCCATTGTCTCCGTGCAGAACATTTAGTGAGGGCTGCACATCTAACAGACAGCCTCTTTCATCCTGTGGGAAACAAGGAGACTCTGCTGTTAGGACACAAGAGAAAGGGAGCCTCCATGGAGAAAAGAGACTAGAACAGTAATACTGGAAAGTAAAGGCCCTCCTGGAAGACATTCTTGCTTATCAAATTTTAGGAGGCTTAGACTATGGGAGGACTAGAACAGGGAGAGACAGGCAGAGAAGTGGTATTGATCAAGGAGGGTAGAAACAGAACTGCACATGTATGTATGTGCACTCTGATGGAACAGAAGTGGGGAAGACTATCCACTGAAAGGAACAGGACAAGATGGAAATTGGGTACAGAGGGAGTCAGACCCCTACTTCATAACCTATACTCAGATGGACCATAGGGAAAGGGCTTATGCCACAATACGAATATCGTTAAGTATTCCTGCAAAAGATAATCACTATTTTTCTTTCAGGTATTTGAGTAGAAAGACATATTAATCAGACCAAAAATGTGTTATCTATAAGGTTAGTTTAAGTGTGTGTACTGGCTGGTTTTGTGTCAACTTGACACAAGCTGGAGTTATCACAGAGAAAGGAGCTTCAGTTGAGGAAATGCCTCCATGAGATCCAGCTGTAAGGCATTTTCTCCATTACTGATCAAGGGGGAGGGCCCATTGTGGGTGGTGCCATCCCCGGGCTGGTAGTCCTGGGTTCTATAAGAAAGCAAGCTGAGCAAGCTAGGGGAAGCAAGCCAGTAAGTAACATCCCTCCATGGCCTCTGCATCAGCTCCTATATCCTGACCTGCTTTAGTTCCAGTCCTGACTTCCTTTGGTGGTGAACAGCAATGTGGAAGTGTAAGCTGCATAAACCCTTTCCTCCCCAACTTGCATCTTGGTCATGATGTTTGTGCAGGAATAGAAGCCCTGACAAAGATAGTGTGGCTGTACTGGCACTTGTGGCTCTGTGATGTTTGTGCAGGAATAGAAACCCTGACAAAGATGGTGTGACTGTACTGGCACTTGTGGCTCTGGTTCACTGGATGGTGTTAAATGAAGAACAGTCCAGTTCTACACCTAAAAACTCCACCTGTAGTTTACCCAGCTGACAAAGGGTGTGTCTCAGGTAATCCAGAATCCTTAAAGAAAGCCAGGTGTGGTGGAACACTCCTATAGCCTCAGCATTTGGGTTTGAGTGTGAGAACATTGGGGCAGCATGAGAAACTGTCTCAGAGAAAAGTTTTATTTTAACAGGAAGGGCGGATATGTAGGAGGAGCTAAGGTGGGAGGAGTAAGGAGAGGAAAAGGAGGGGTAAAGAGAGGAGGAGCAGGAGAGCAGGAACTAGGTGACAAGAGAGAGGGTGGGGGGAGACATGGAGGCAGATGTTCGAGTGTCTCCGCCAGTCAAAGGTAGTTGGTATATCTAGGTTGGGTATTGGGTAACACTTCTGATTGTATGGGCATCTTGTTATTGAGCATTACCAAATTTATAAAGCCTTTGATTAACATTAAAAAATAGTATAAAAGCAAAAAGGAGAAGGGGGATAGGGGTTTCCTAGGGAGGGGAAATGGGGAAAGGGGATGGCATCTGAAATGTAAGTAAAATATCCAATAAAGATAAAAAAAAAGAAAGAAAGAAAGAAGGAAGGAAAGAAAGAAAGAAAGAAAGAAAGAAAGAAAGAAAGAAAGGAAGAAAGAAACTGTCTCAGAGCAGGGACTATCCCAAAAGGTGTTGCCTGTAAGTGGGTTTATGTTCTTCTAGCTAGGCTGCCTTGCCTGGCCTCACTGTTAGAGGATGTACCTAGTCTCACAGAGACTTGATGTGCCAGGGTAGGGGGATACCCAAGGGGGCCCCCACCCACTCAGAAGAGAAAGGGAAGAGGGATGGGGAAGGATTTGGGGAGAGGGTGACCAAGAGGGAGCAGTTATCAGAATTCAAAGTGAATAAGTGAAATAATAATGATAATAATAATAGAAACTGTCTCAAACAGGCAAATGTGTTCAGCCTCATTAGTGATGGAGGAAATGCTGGTGTTGCCCATCCACAACACTGGCAAGACTGGGGTGTTCTAAACCATCAGCGTGTTCTGCACATTACTATCAGAGTGTAACCTACATGACAACTTTAGAAAACAGCCTCATTTGCACGGCTGAACATTCGGAAGTCCAGCAGTTTGACTGCCAAGAACAGACCTAGGAGAAGCCTCCACACATCTGGCATGGCAGCATATTTTGATATCAATAATACAGAGGCCATACCAGTGCCCATCAAGAAAAAGGACCACAGGATGTCAAGTACAGGACGATTTGGCAATTTGATATTAAGTAAAAAGTACAATTTTTCAAAAAATTCATAGAATTAGGTAACAATGAATCACATGTATGTCTCTTTTTGGAGAGTATATGTTAAGGTATAAGAAAAAGAGAAAAAGGAACACAAGAGAAAAATGTGGACAAGTCTCAGAAGATAAGTCACAGAAATTGATGCCACGCTGGACCCCTCTCTAGCTCCAGGCAGCAGGCAGTACACTTTCCATTATCAAAGATAAGCAATGTGTTAGTCAGGGTTCTCTAGAGGAACAGAACCTATAGAATAGAGTGTATATGTGGTATTTATTAGAATGGCTTATATACAGTGTATATGTGTATATGATGTATGTGCATATGTATATATAACTTACCAGTGAGAGCAAGAGCAATTAGGCAAAAAGAATAAGCTTTCTTCTTCCATGTTGTTATATAGGCAGATTAAAGGGGTCTCTTCCCACCTAAATAGATCTGAATTAAAAGTGGGCCTTCCCACCTCAAATGATTTAATTAAGAAAACAATTCTTCACAATTATATCCAGCCACTTGGGTTTTAGTTAATTTCAGAGGTAGTCAAGTTGACCACCAAGAATAGCCATCACAAGTGGCTAAAACATGGAGGGTAGGGTCTAGAGAGATGTCTCAGTGGTTAAGAACACCATTTGCTCTTCCAAAGATCCTGAGTTCAATTCCCAGCTACCACATGGTGGCTCAAAACCATCTATGATGGGGATCTGAAGCTCTCTCTGGCACGCAGGTGTACATGCAGATAGAACACTCATATACATTAAATAAATCAATCTTTTTTTAAATGTAGGATACTTAAAAGCAAGTTGTTCACAGAGTCTGTCTCTAACCAAGAACTTCAATTCCCATTCTGTGGCCCAAAGTCTAAACAAGAGAGGAGCTGCAGCTGCATCCCCAATCCTCTTTGGTCCTCTCACACAACCTATTTCTCAAGCTGACTGTTACAGGCCCTTATTTCCTGACGACGAAAAAGGAGACCAGGGAACTTTCAGAAACTTGAGTTTGTAGACAATAACTTCCCAGTCATTCCTGGAGTGAGGTTCTTTGTGACACCCAAGTCCATGAGTATTTTCTGTGCTCACCAGTCTCCAGCACAGGAGCTCCAGAACTGGGCCATCTGAAGAAGGGAACAGAGATAGCTGAGGACCTTAAGCAAAAGGGATAGATACAAACCCAAGCCTGGGGCCCTGACCACCTTCTTTCACTCAGTGACTATGGCTTCCAGGTTCTGGGCCACAACTGGACTTGCTGGTGTCGTGAAGGGTTTTTCTAGGTAGGTGTTTTTGTAAATCTGTCCTGTAGTTTCCCCAGAGGAAGCATCTCAGCTATCTGACTGTGAGCGTTGTGCTCCCATAATTCCTGTTTTTTTTTTTCCTCACAGTATGGTTCTGCCCACCATACTTGTCCTCAGATACTGCCTCATCAACATCTTGCATGACATCCACAGACTCATAAAAGATTATGTTCCTAATACCTGTTCGTGAATGAATTCCAGCACAGTGGCAGCAGTAAGCTGTGAATATCCTCTACCTACCTTCCCAAGTAGCACTGTGGAACCGCCTTAACAGCTGAGGATGGATACAATCCATGACACAGCTTTTCTTCTGTATACTCCCACTACAATGCAAACTGAAGGCATGTAGATTAAAAAGTAAAATTATCCTTTACCCCAGTCAACATGATCCAAAAATATATAAAAACATTAATAAAAATAATAATAAAGCACTGTACAGTGGTGGTTTACACCTTTAACCCCAACACTAGGGAAGCAGATAATAATGCAAGGTTATAGATCAAATAGTATACAGAACACAGAGACATATATAAACACTATTTATATTTGCATATATTAAGTCAAAAAACTAAAATTATTCTACTCATAATACCATTTAAGACAATGAATTTAACAAAACTGGCACAAAATTTGTACAGAATCTAAAAATCATTGTGTCTTAGTTAGGGTTTTACTGCTGTGAACAGACACCATGACCAAGGCAAGTCTTATAAGAACAACAGTTAATTGGGTCTGGCTTACAGGTTCAGAGGTTCAGTCCATTGTCATCAAGGCGGGAGCATGGCAGCATCCAGGCAGGCATGGTGCAGCCAGAGCTGAGAGTTCTACATCTTCATCTGAAGGCTGCTAGCAGAATACTAGCTCCCAGGCAGCTAGGACAAAGATATTAAAGCCCAAACCTGCAAGGCCATACCTATTCCAACAAGGCCACTCCTCCCAACAGTGCCACTCCCTGGGCCAAGCATATACAAACCATCACACATTGTTAAGAAAAATGAGACATCAGTCTATAGTTCATAAATTGAAACAGAAAATATTGCTAAAATGGGAGACCTCCTACAATCCCTATTGAATGTTCTTTAGGCTTTTTAAAGGTAAAACTGAGACGTTGACCCTAAAGTGCATTATGGGAATTTATAGTAGCCAGAATGATTCTGAGTGCAAGTCAAGGGCACAAGAATTCCAGTTTCTCTACATTGCTACCAATATTTGATATTTTTCTGGGCTTTATTTTTTTTTAAATATGTAACCATCCTAATGGGTGTGATGGGGTATCTCATTATAGTTTTAAAATAACTGTTACTTTGTTCTTTGACAATGTCATACAAGTACACCCTGATGATTGTAACTCCAACCAATCTAATCTCCCTTCTCTCTACATAACAACCCAGGCTGACCTTGAAATCAAGGATCCTCAGGCCTCATAATTGTTTTTTAGAATCTTAAGACAATTCTATATTTCTGCAATAAATTTTAATCTGTCATTAGCTTTTAATGCTATATTAATGGTGCCAGGCTCATGATAATTCTAGTTTATTCATTTTTCAACAGCACTGATGTTTCTGTTCATGTAAAGTACAAGCAGGTTAGAGGTGGAAATAGCATGGACGCTTCCATTCATGTAAAACACAAATGGGTTAAAGATGGAAAGTTAAGTTCCTTCTGTCTTAAGTCACCGTGACCTTCCTCTACCAAGCCTGAGACACCTGCACTTCAGTCCCACTGAATATGAAAAACTGTCTGTGGAGGGTGACCTGGAAATGATGGGGTCACTGTACCTACAACACCCTCACAAAGCTCAGGTGTGTGGTACTAACCACAATACAGGGAGGATGTGGAGTGCAGGGGAAGGGTACAGTAAGAAACACATGACCCTTCCACTCATGACACCCCCCTCACGTTCACTCAGCTGAGGGTTTCCTGCTCACCACACACACTCAGGGAAACCTGCAGAGGTGGGTTTTCCACGTTCACCACATTCTCAGCGGTTTGTCTTTGTGACCTTAACCGAACCCAGTTTCCCATTGGTATTTTCATGAAAAATACTGACTTAGGGCACTTTTTATGACATTTTGTGAGTCTTTGTGTCAAAGGAAAACAGAATGAGCCGGAGTATTTTCATTTCTTTTCCACTTCCTGAAAAGGCTGTTACAAAAGTATCATTTCTTACATTTTTGTTTTGTGTAACTCACGAGTCAAGTCATTAAGCCAGAATTTTCATTGGGTGAAAAATTCAAATCAACAGTTTGGTTTCCTATTATAGACAAGATTTTCTATGTTTTATTGAACCTGCAATGATAATTTGTGTTCTTTGCCTTGTAAAGCGCCTTGTGTAACAGAGATATGGTTAACTTGGAAAGATTTAGAACTAGATAGAGATTTATGAGGCTGGATGAATTAACATCACTGTGCCTACTTTAGAATATTGCTGTCTGTATTTGGCATTCATGTTTTTAAATGCAGATGAAAATTTGTCCCCCAGCAAGTGAAATAAAATGTGTGAGCACTTGGGCCTTTTTCCAAGTGGATAGGTGTGGTTGGTTTGAATAGGATTGGCCCCCATAAACTCATGTGTTTGAATGTTTGGTCCATGGGAAGTGGCACTATTAAAAGATATCATCTTGCTGGAATAGGTATGGCCTTATTGGAGTAAGTAAGTCACCGTGGGGGTGGGTTCTGAGGTCGCTATATTCTCAAGCTATGCCCAGTGTGGCTCACAGTCTCCTACTGCCTGTGGATCAAGATCTAGAACTCTCACCTTCTTCTCCAGCACCATGTCTGCCTGCATGCTGCCACATTTCCCACAATGATGATAATGGATCAAACCTCTGAACTGTAAGCCAGACGCTTTTAATGGCTGATCTGGGGTAGGTCAGCCTGGCCACAACATTGTCAGCAAAAGTCCAGAAAAGAGTCACTGAAGACTTTGCTCCAGCCTGAGGGTCACTCCAGGCAGCTGTGAAAACCCGTGGAAATTAAATATTCTCTCTGAAGTCAACACAGACTGAAGCAAAGTGAATTCCTTCCCACAACATGAAGCCCCAGTAACCTTCAAAAATTTCAAAATTCATACCTCTTTAGCCATCACCACCAGGAACCCACTAGCAGCTGCCCCCAGAGGTTGAACACAAACAAAAATGGATCTGAACCAGTCAACTCTCTTGGCCCATTCCACAAGGAATGAACTGAGATTCTGCAACACACACACACACACACACACACACACACACACACACACACCACCAACACCACCACCACCACCACTACTACATACTATATACATCAAATACCACATATATCAAACACTGCAAACATACATCACGCAGCACACAGATACAGTGTACATCACACACCATACAGATACATCACAGACATATCGCACACCTCACAGATGCATCATACCACAAATAAACACACACAACATATAGCACATATCACATATAACACTCTACACAGATACATCACAGACTTATCACATACAACAAAGACATATAGACATATAGACATACAAAGCAAATACAACACACAGCAGACATCATTTAGCACACTCCAGACACACCACAGACATATATCACAGATGTCTCACACAGCACACAGACACACAACATTCCACATCCTACACAGATACAGCAGATACTATCGGTACCGTAGACAACATATCACACAAAATAACCACGCACACATTACACACTATACACCGCATTACACACAACATAATACATGAACTTTTTCCATGTTTATTTTTACCAAGTCATACATCAATATTTTATTGTGAAAATTTTCAAACATCTAGAAAATTTGAAAGTGAAAATGCATATGTACTTAACACCTAGGTTCTATCATTGCTAACATTCTTCTACGTAGATGATTCTTGAATGACAATGGGGTTTGCATTCTGAGGAACTCATCATAAATCGAAAATATCTTAAGTCCAAAATACACATAATACACATATTGTACTGAAGACCGTGGTTCAGCAGCGTCACGCACCATGGAGTAGAAGGGTCTCCTTGTGATCTAGGGCTGACGCATTGATACTTCCATCGTGAGAGAGGGGCTCGTCCTTGCCACTAGCCTAGGAAGAGACCAAAATTCCAAATTACAAGTATGGTTTCTAGTATTCATTTGGTACCATAGCAAAACCAAAGTCTTCTAAGTCGTGCCATCATGTCAGGGAACATTACTGACCACTTAACCATCTGTTTTCCACACTTAACTGTAAATCTTAGTTCTCCGTGTGTGTTATGACCGTAGCCTTCAGAGTGCTTCACTGACACTTCTACATGCTACTTCCATCTGAGTAGCTTCATTTCTGTACTGCATTCCCCACCCCTGATTCTTCTTGTCCCTCAGACACCTCAAGCTTAAGAATTTCTGTCCCTCCAATTTTCCTTCTATTTCTCACTTTTGTAGGAACAAAATTTAAAATTTTAAAATTGCAAATTTCATCTTTGAGTACCATTCTATAACTGTGAAACAGTATCAGTCAGGCAGGAGCTCAGTACATCGCTCTTTCCTCGGTTTGGGGGAACTGTGGATCTACAGGGGATTTAGGCCTGTGTCCTAGAGGCCAGGTCAGCACTCACTAGTCACCTTCACTGTGGTGGAGTCTTTGGAGGTGGAACCGAGAAACACATATTTGACTGTGTTGAAAGAGTAGGCAGCAGGAACTTCGGGGTCTCCACTCTAAAGAGGAAAGACAGACACATCAGCTTAAGAAAGACCCCATCATTGAAGCCAAAGAATTTCAGATTCCCTCATCCTAGAGCAATAGCTATGTGTACTGCACAACGGGGAACAATGATTGTTTTCTAGTATGATGGACCCTGACTTCTAGTCAGTGGTATATGCAGAAAGGTGTGGGGAACAATGATTGTTTTCTAGTATGATGGACCCTGACTTCTAGTCAGTGGTATATGCAGAAAGGTGCATCCTCACCCTGCTCGGGCCCTGTGTCAGACCCAGTGTTTGCAAGTGGATAAAAGGTCACGCCACATGCACCCTGCATCTCCAACTTATAGGAGTTTCTTGCAGCAGATCCAGAAAGCTAATGTAGGAGGCTGGCCTGGAATATCCAGAGAGTGCTAATGCTAACCCCATTAAGCTAGAAGAAGGCAGAAGAACTCAGAGACTCAACACATGAGAACAGCAATGCCGCTATGCTGCCTACAGTGTCGAGGGCAAAATCAGGAATCTCTGGAAAAGTGAATTCCAGAAGCTTCCTGAAAGTACTTAGCCAGACTCTTCCTCAACCCCTCTGGGCAATGTTGACAGATAAGAGGCAATGGGACACTGGAGAGCCCAGCTGTGAGTGGAGACAATGAGTTTGTGTTAATGTCTTCTGCAGCACCAGAAAACCAATTCAAGCCACATGGTAGGCAGCAGCTGACCGGAACTCCCTCAAAATCAGACAAGAACATTCTTCCTATGTGAAATCCCAGTCTTTGTTCCTGTTTTCTTCCCTGTTTCTATCCGTCTATTTCATGGAATATTTTACAACAGATACAGATGCCAAAGGAAAGTCCCACTACGTAGTCTAACAACCATTAGAAAAAGTGCTCTGTGGGGTTGGGGGCTGGAATTCCCCACTAAGCAATACCTGTGATTGAGACTATAGACCATGGACACTTGCTTGTACTTATGACTAGTTCAGTATCACATAGGACAAAGTCAATAACCATACTCTCTGAAACTTGGGCTGTGATGCACCAAAGTAGACCAGTGTCTGTTTATTATCTACATACACACTGTTAGGTTGTCATAGAAACAGTTTCTGTATCTGAAAGTATAAGAACTCAAGAAACCCTGGAGTGTTTCAAGTCCTGATTGAATGTGTGTGTTGACACAAGCCAGTCATGATAAGGATCCCAGAGTCATGATAAGGACCCTAGCTTCTCTATAGAATGAGGTTCAGAGTGTTCAGATGTCAAAGTGTTCCTCAGGGGACTGAGCACATATGTTGATGATGTATGCAGAATATGTCCACTATAGCTTTCTCCCTCCTGGATGGATGATTATGGTATGAAGTATACCATGCCCCACCCCATGGAGGCATCTCTCACTGATATTAGCTAAATCTGTACCTTTGATCCAGATATATATCATAAACTCTGCCTCTTTATTATCTGTATGTAGTAACCCTGTCTCCTTAACTAGCTGTATGCAATATCTCCACCTATTTGTCCAATTCTATATAGTAAACACGGTGAGCCTCTGGGCTGCAGCTTCTCCAGAAGAGAGCCTAGACCACCTGATGCCAGCTCTCTGTACCTGCCTGTTTGTCTTTTCTTCATTACTTCACCACCCCCGTCAGATCCAAGTCCCTGGAGCCCTGCTGGGTGTGGTACAAAAGAGCAGGTAGTATTATATTGAGTATTGCATTTTGAGAGTTGTGACTATGCCCTGTGGTCTGTCAAATGCACACACGCTGAACTTTCCAATACAAGGCGAATGCATCAACATACTGGAAAAGAACAAATACTGTAAAGTAAAGGTAATATTTCAGAAACGAGGCATGTGTATACCCCAAAGATGGAGTCATTTCTACCCACAGAACATGATTAGTTTTCTTTTAACCATGTTGACAAAAATGTGGAGTTTAAGAAGTAGGTCCCAAGAGTGACAGGTATGATTACAGTTTGATTAAACAGAAGATTAAATATCTGATGAGAGAGAACTAAAAAGAAAGGCCGTGGAAATGCCAGCCGGGCTTCTGGTAGGCAGGAGACCTGGGCAAGGGGAATTTTAGGTTTACTTAGAAAATTTGCAATTTGAATTTTTATCTATAATATGCATCCACTTGGTAGTCAGAAACAAAATGAAGTAATTGGGGATTTGGATTGGAGCTCAGTTAGGTTTCTGCCAGCATGACAGGAAGAGAAACAAAAAGAAACACTCTGGAAGTCTGCTTACAGGATTAGGTGATATTTCAAACCGACATTCACAATGATTTGGTTACACAATAGTACTGCCAATCAAGTTTCTAAGAAACCAATTTAGAAAATAAATAGTTATTTAAAAGGAAATGATTCTTTCCCAGAATAAGCTATCCTCACTGACCAATAAATGGAAAAGCCTAAAGCAAATCTCAGTATTTGCATGAATGAAGTGTGAACCTTCAGCTATGGTTTTAGTCCCAGGAATACCTCTAACTCAGCACTGTAGGGAGAAATGGGCTGATAGGAGAAAATTTCTGCAAGGAATAAACTTCATGAGCACGAAGGATGGGAAGAGGACACGGGGCCAGCCTACTCTTCACCTGTAGAGACAGTCTAACCAGAGTCTTCACTAGCCAAACACTAGCTTCTCCTCAAGAAAAGGGTGCATTTTAATGCAACCCCAGTACAAAATTTATATTTTTCACCAAAGCAAAGTGATTTGAAAGTTTATATGGGAGAAATAAATGGTGAAGGAAATGCCAAGAGTAGAGCAAAGTCTTAGGAGAGAAGAGTGCTGCTGGGGATTAAAACAGAGAAAAGAAGATCTTATAACACAAAGGCGCAGGGGTGCTAAAGAGCCAGGAAACCACAGACGCACATAGGCTGAGATGCCAGCCAGTGTGTGAGGGAACTGGAGCACTGGAAAATGTGTATTTGTAATGAGGTGGCAACTAATAGTTACTTTGTTGAGATATGATAATCTTGCCTTGTATGTATCATCGAATTAAAAAACTAAGATAACTTAAAAATAAAAATGTAAAACAATAAATAAAACTAGCAAAGTGTTTTGGGATATTAGCAAAAAAAAAAAAAAAAAAATCAGCCAAGTGTCCTGGAGGTATTTAGACAAACTTGGGTGAGAATGACTTTTATTTTTAAAGCAAAACAGAGGGAAATTTTGTAGCTTCCAAACTTTATGGCCTCCACAGTGTGAGAAGATGCCATAAACACACTTTGATCTACTATCCCCTTAGTAGGAAAAGAACCACTGGAAAGCCACCTTTTAAAAACAATAACAACAAGAAATTCCAACTGCCAAAACATTTTTAAAATGTTTGTTCTTAAGTCAGGCTCCATGACATGGGCTTGTACCCTCACTTTTAGGTGACAAAGGCAGGGATGGATCCCTTGAGTTTAAAAGCTTGAGGCCTCCCTGAGAGATACGGTGAGAGACATGAACTCTCACACATGAACATTTCTTACTGTTCTCATTGCTACTAAAATGAAATGTGCCAAAATAATACACATTTCATCTGGATAAAACTAAAAATAATACTGTTAGTATTTATTAAGTTTGACATAAATTTGTCTGTACATGCAAGTAATAATGTTTGGCCCAAAACCATGTCTATTGTGGGAACAATTGTAGCCTAAGAGCACATTCAACTGACACTCAGCCGGTCAGGTGCCAAGAGCTGCCCACGAGACTAGATGGCAGCAGTGAAGCCTATCTCAACTAACATCCTGTGTAGGTAGGGGCTTTCTGGGCCATTTAGTTAGCCCTGGCTATGGCCTGATTCTGGAAGCACTATCAAAGCTGAAAGAGACCTGCAAAGGTAGACTGGCACTTTGTTTTTGGACAGCTGAAAAGAGTGGAGTTGAAAAGAATGTGAATTGTTCAACCTTTGTGGGAAGATAGGGAAGAAACATAGAGAGATGCAGAATGAACATCTTCCAAGCTACCATTACCTCTGCCTGACAAGCAGTGCTTCATGAGAGTGTTAGCAAAGTCGATCCCAGACACAGCCTGAACACATACTAGGAGCAATGTCTCACACAAAACCATGCCACAGTCCCAGCATGGGAGGGTAGGGAGCTTTGTCCAGAAGGGACTGTATCCTTATATAGTATACTGAGGGGGCATCTGTGGTATTTTCTGAAAACAGTAAGAAGGATGCTTCAGACTTGTGAGGGATTGAAATATTTTATATGATTTTTTTCAAAGATTTGTTTTAAGTATATGAATGTTCTGCTTACATGTATGTATGTGTACCACGACTGTGTCTGATGCCTATGGAGGTCAGAAGGCAGTATCAGATCTCCTGGAACTACAGATACAGTTGGCTATGAACTACCATGAGAATGTTTAGAACCCAAGTCCTCTTCAAGAGCAGTAGTGCTCTTATCCATTGGGTCATCTCTCCAGCCCTATATATTATAGGATGAATTTGTGTCGTTGTTTTGATTTTTGAGACGGGGGCTTATTCTGTAATCCAGGCAAGTCTAGAAGGCACCATGTAGCTAAGGATGACCTTGGATACATAGTGGCTTTAAAACCAGTCAGAGCTACATGCTGTGTTCAAATGTTATCTTGGCATGTTATTAAGAGCAGACATGAATGTTTTTATTTAATGGGTAGCTCTTGTGAAAAGTTGAGCAATAAGGAGATATCAGTTTTAATGTCTAAGAATCAAGTAAGCATTAAATCTTCCTATCCACCATATGTGAATGTTGTCTGATAATCCGTGACAATTAAATTGGCAAGAGGGAGCCTAGTGATGCTCTCTGACTCATTATGTAGAGAACGGGACATTGGCAAAATCCATCACCAGCCTGTGCCTTGTGGGCCCCCAAAGAGACCTAATTTTCAGAGAATCACAGAGAATGTATCTTTCCTCTACCAAATGGAGAGGAAAGGAATGGAGAGTCTCTTTTCTATTTCCTATTTTGTCCCTATCTCTGGGCTATCACCTCTTTGTACTTTCCATGGAGAGGCCTTGACTTTCCCCTCAGAATAATAGCCTCCTGTGCTTATGACAGAGCCCCGCCTCCATTCCAAGGCTTGGCCATCAGGGAAGCAACTAGAAAAACCTCAATGCTGATCTAAGACAGCCCTGTACAGGGCACTGACCTGTAAGGACAGACCTCGCTGACTTAGAACAGACTAACTGTTTCTAGCCTTCTCAGCAGACCCCTATATCACCTGCTATGTCTTGGCTGGGGGACCATGATGGAGGGCTGGATAGGCATATGCATATGTGTGTCTGTCTGAAGAGGCTCGAGTGAATGTCTAATTATTTTTTTTCTTTAATTTGTATTAACAGACCCTAGAGGTGATAGAACCGAGAGGGTCAAACATAACACCCATAAACCCGAAAAAAGGCTTTGTGTGTTAACTGCTTAAAATACGCTAGCATTTGTACTTATCCTGTGATGAGGAGAGAAAGCACAGCAGAAAGCCAAGGTGGGACATTCTGTTATTCTGTAACCACGTCTCTGCTACAACTTTTCTTGGCTATATAAAAACATGAGAACAGAGTACACTATAAAACAGGAGTCTCTCCTCTGTGTTGAGGCCAACGACATCTGTCTTCTGGTTCTAGTAGCATGTACCTTGCTCTTAGGCAGAGCTGTTTCTTGGAAGCATTCTTACTCAATACCTCCTTGACTCAAGAATGAATTTGATGACAAAATCTGACTCATAGGATCTTATAATCTAAGCCAGACACTGTTAGAGGGTGACAGGTACACAGCTTCCCATGTATACATGGATGCAGGAAAATAAGCAGACAGAACCAAGGAAACAGCTTAGTGGGTAAAGCACTTGCCCTGCAAACATGAGTATGGATTTCATCTCTGGCACATGTGTAAAAAGCTAGACATGGTAATGGGTGCCTGTAATCCCAGCACTGGGAAAGTAGAGACAGAGGATCCCTGGAGTTCCCTAACCTGCCAATCTAGCTAAATCAGCAAGCACCTGGTGGGCTGTGGGTGGGGAAGAGAGAGAGAGAGAGAGAGAGAGAGAGAGAGAGAGAGAGAGAGAGACAAAGAAATCAAGACACTGGCTTGCAAAAAGCAAACTGGGAAGCAATCAAGGAAGACATCAATCCATCTCTGGCCTCTGTGCACATGTACATACACACATGCATGAACACAGACGCACACAAAGCAGTTTTATTCTATGCTTACCAATGATAGCAGAGTTATGAAGGAAACTTGGCAGTTTGTACAGCCACATAAACTGCTATGGATGTCAGTAAGTTGAGGGAAACAACTGTGTTTTATACTATGCTATTCCGTCATTAAAACATCACACCACAGATGAACTATTTTCTAAAGCCCTCGAGCCGTTTTTTTGTTTTTGTTTTTTTCAGATAAAATACCACCAGGAGGCTGCCACTCACCTGGGCGGGGACTTAGGCCAGGTCAAGCTGTTACTCTTTTCCTGTGGAGCAAAAGAAAGTACAGAGCTGAGAGAAGAAACTACTTACAGCAGGCTTCCTGCCTGACTTTCACAACTAGAGCCTGTCTTCAGCTTTGAGAGACAGCGCCTAGGAAGGACACTCGGAGGACAGTTCTCTTCCTTAGAAACATGTTTATATACACATGTGTTTTCCTTTCTCCATAGCTCGGTGGGAGAGGGCCTGACAACTGGCCTGAAAGAATATTTATGCAGCTTTCTAAGGACTGCCTACTGTGCTCACCACTGGTGAATTTATATTTCCATTTCACCCTCTGCTCCTTGGGGCAAGCCTTCTGGTCTCTCTGCTTTGTCACTAACACAGTTCTGTCAGACATTTTGATGGAGGTAAGCTGGTGGGTTTGTGGGTAACTTATCGTGGTCTCACCAAATGTCTACCATCTTCCACAGTCTTCCTTGATATCCATATTCTCCTTAGTGAAGGATTTAATCAGATTCAGGTCCATTTCATTTGAAAGCTGTTAGTATTTTGGTACAAGTGTGTGCTTTAGAAACACCTTGACAATGGCTTGTATTTCATTTTCTTAATGACAGTTTTGAAAATAAAATTTTACGTTTCATAAATTTCATTGTCTCATTTATCTAGACATTGATTCCACTGTTATATTGGTGGAAATTGCTGAGTTTGAGACCACAAGATTTCTTTTTTTCCTCTCTAAAAATGTTATAATTTAGCTCTTGAACTTAGACCTGTGGTTGGCTTTGGGTGTTAAATGGTTTTCAACCTTGGCTACATTCAGCTCAGGACCAGCCAGGGAAGCCATCTTCCCAATTAACCTCGCTGTCTTTTCTAACACAAGCTGATCAGAAATGAAAGGTGTAATTCTGGCTCTTTGTTTCATTTATCTGGTACAAGGCTGTTGTAAAGCTGTTAAGCTACTAGTTTACACATTTTTAAAAAGAATTATGTTGCCTGTAAACAGTTTCCTGTTGTTCACTGTATGCCTTAAGCTATCATTGCACTGGCATTAGTATGATGTCAAAGGTAGTAAGAGTGGATGTCCTCACCTATTCCCAGCTCAAGGTCATGAAAGTGACAGAATAAAGAGATCTTCATAGTTTTCATGTTATTCTTGGGCTGTGGGTATTTTCTTTTTAACCAAAAGTGGGGTTTGAACATAATCCACATTCATTTTCTGTGTGGGTTGTTGACTGGATCATAAGGTTCTTGATCTTTATTCTATCATTATATTATTACATAATTGATTTACAGATGTTAAATAAATGCATTTCTAGAATAAACATTATTCATGGTGAACAATCCTACGTCTGCATTTACTACTGTGTTGGTTGGACAGTGTTTCATGTGTTTTGCTTGTGTTTTCCCGAATATCTTTAACTCACTATAGTCCTCTCTTTTGCTGATACTGTCTGGCTTTACTATTAAGTTAATTCTGGTGTCACTCGATGGGTTCCTCCTGCCTCTGTGATCTGAATTTGTGTGAGACTTCTTTCTTTCTTCTCCTGTCTCTCCTCCTCTTCTTGTTTTTATTTTTATTTATTTGAGAATTTCATACAATATACTTTAATTATAATCTTTCCTCTCTCTTCCAGATTCACCATACAGGCACATGCACATACACATGCACAAACAAACAAACAAACAAAACACAAAGTATGATTTGTATCCTCAGGATGATGCCTGCTCAGGAGTGTGATTGGTACAGAGATAGTGCACCACACACCACACAGACATACCACATAAATACATAATACACTTCACACACTATGTAGTCATACCACACATACCATATACCATACTCCAGACACTATACACCACATAGAAACATCACACAAACACAACAACACCTCACATACATGTACACATGCGCACATCACAGACCACACAGACACACACACACACACTCACAGACCTAGCACACAACTCACTATACACTCCACTTACAACACAGGTATACCCCATACCATATATATCACACACCACACAAACATAACTCATAGATACATACCACACAGATGCATCACATACCACATACAACCTACAGACAAAACACATACCACATAATGCGCCATATGCCAAATAAACACTACACATGACACAGAAACATCACACACCACAAAAACATATAACATACCATATACATATATCACATATTGTACACATAGAGCATATATATATATATATATATATATATATATATGATTGTCATGCATAGACACACATACATTGACACAGTTAAACTACACTTACATCATGCATCATCTATATTACATACCACACAGAAACACCATACATGAAAAGACTGCACATATTCATATACACATTATACACTATGCAACAGATATACTAAGTACTACACATATACAGACCACACTATACCACACACTCCCAATGAGTCTCAGGACAGTATCAACAGTGATATCAGTGCAAAGCTGGCAGGTCTAGGGTACCTCCACACATTGACCTCAGCCCTTCCATGAGCATGCTATGAAGGGACAGGCACACCTGGGAAAGGCTTCCCTTCTTCTGTAGAGGTATCTCTTTCTTCTCTGGTGGATGTGGATTCTTCTGGTATCGGACCTGCATCATGTAGTCAAATGTGCTCATGTTCTTAACAACTACAAAGGGGAGGGCAGGAAAGGACAGGGTCACCCAGCAGACATGCAAAATATCATACAGAATCTCATGTGCAATGTGCAGTCCACCTTGCCAGAGAATAACTGTCCTGCCTTGCATGTTCCAAGAAGAGGAGGAGGACCAGGTATATCAGGCCAGACAAGCAATGCTCTTGCATATTTTATGTGGGACAGGACCTAACTGTTCCCTTTTGCCCAAGACACAGCATCTAATTTAGTGTAGAAATTTGGTATCGCAGAGGAGTTGGACAATGGTGCTTCTCATGGGTCCCCTGCTTTCTGCATCATGACAGACTACTCCAGAACCTCCTGAGACGGCTCTAGGAGGACAGGCTCAGGAAAGGCTACTTTGTCCAAGGTTTGTGGAAGCCTATCATCTACCTCGGGGCAACAGAAGTCCTGCTGGTAGAAGTAATGGACCCCTGAGCTTACCCTACAGTCTATCCACCCTATGCCTGCTTCCCCCTACCCATGCAGCCACTTCACCCTAGGTGTTCTTACACAGAGTGCACAGGGCTACCAACAAATGCAAGACATGGCAAGCAACTCCAGCACAGGCTGGGGCTTTGGCAATCACATCTAGCAGAAGCCATTTGGGTTACTTCAAGAAGATC
Organism: Rhabdomys pumilio; assembly: GCA_030674055.1. Taxonomy (NCBI): domain Eukaryota; kingdom Metazoa; phylum Chordata; class Mammalia; order Rodentia; family Muridae; genus Rhabdomys; species Rhabdomys pumilio. The sequence continues at coordinate 72,519,734 of JANHMN010000014.1, read as the reverse complement.
TAATGTGTTTTTGAGAAAAGAGTTGTGTCTATCTCAGCCCCACACTTCCAGGGAGGGGTCTGCCTTTTCAAAACCAACTTACATGGGTGCAGGTGGTTTGCAAGTATTTCTCAGGAGCTACAGGGGCACCCAATCTTCCTATCTGTAACTCAAGTAGCAGATGAGGTGAGTTACCTCATTCCCCAAAGGTCCTACAGGATTTGGCTTTATGCTATTAAGAATGATGAATCTCCCTAGGCCCACCCAGCTGTGAACCAACAAGTCTCATTAGCTCCCAGCATCTATGTCAGAGTAAGCCCGTGGGCCTCTACTTCCTTACATTCTTATTAAAACATTACTTCTTCCCAGGGAAGGAAGCCAGTTGATGAGCATGTCCAAGGATGAGTAATGTCCCTGTATGTCCTTTAGGCACCAACAGCTAGCTCCGGCAATGTATGGATTCTGCCCTTCCTCCACTGGATTCAGCACATTGTTTCTCACCCAGCATGACCATACTCTCTCTCATCCCTTCATTGCAGGAGCCTCAGCTTCCCACACTTACTGGACATTGAGCCCTCAAATCTCCAGCCCATCTTCAAAGTGGTGTCTGATAGAAGGCCATCCATATGAGTGCCTGCCTGTACCTTGAGATTCGTTCCTTGAGTGTAGGCTAGATCTACAGACTAAATTTTCAGTGAGCCTTATCTACAGCCAGGGTATTCTACTGTCCTGTTCCTTCCATGAAGCGAGTCACTGTTGTGAAGTACTTTGCAGTCAGTCCATCAAGAAGCATCAGAGCAAAGTGGTAGATCAGTGACTCAGAGAAGCTACATCTGCCAGTCATCTTTCAGAGAGTTTAGAAGAGGAATCTGAATCCCAATGTGAGTGCCCTAAAGAGGACTCAGTTGAGCTGTGTTTACCCTGGCCCTACAGTGATAAGTGAGAGTTACAGTTTGGGGCAGGCTTACTAATAATTAACAATAACCAATATGCCCTGGAAATACTTGGTGTCTAAACTCAACATGTTCAGTCTGACTCTAGTCCTTCCCTCTCAGAGGAACACTTTCTAGTCTCCTCATACTGAACAACCCTATCCTTAGAATCACACCAGGTCCAGCTGCCACTGGTTATAACTTGTCCTGCTCTCAGCCCTGTGAGCCCATCCCGAGTGTCATTAGGAACAGTGGTGGCAGCAGTTCTCAGTGGCTAGCTGCCCCTGACTTGTTCTCCAGGGTGTGGCATAGCAGATGTGGTATCACCTGCAGTACACTTTGACATGTGTCAGTAGAGTGATGTCCACATAATGTGCCTCAATGTCATTGACCCCTCTCTACCAGGATGGGAATGACTCCTGACCTCATCCACAGATGCAAAATTGCTCCTCCTTACCTTGGGTTGGCATGTTAGGCACAAAGTCCTTGCTATTAGAGTGGAAAGGGAAAGTGGCTACCACCAAATTTGTGTTTCTGGGCAGTATGGATCGGTAATCTTCAGGGCCTGTGGGTGGAGGTTCTGTAGGGAGGACTGGCATGACACCAGGTACTAGACCTAACTCTGAGAGATAGGGAGGGACATTAGATAAAAAAATGTGTTCTACATGAAGTCAAGTGCTAGGAAAGATGGCATTACTGATAAATCTGAAAGCATTTAGACATGAGAAAAATTTCTAGATAAGCTTAGAAATAATTTTTTTTAACTCCTATTTATAAAAGTAGTGGAGAGCTTCAAAAGTAACCCAAAAGATATATCATTCTGAGTGTTTAAGTCACAGAGAATGTGAGGTGCCCTCCTAGATTTGTTACTGATAAAATAGCACATGGTGTTCTCTGTTGAAACATAGGCTCAGCTGAAATAAGTTTGAGGATTGGTTCTTTCCCACTCTACAAATACAACCAAACACACATAAATATAAATGAACCAGGTCATTCCTATATACAACCTAAAAATATAAATTCAAATTATAGCAACAAGATCCAATCCGTGGGTCTTCACTATACTTGGAAGAAGAAGAAGGAGAAGGATGAGTGAGAAAAAGGAAGAAGGAGGGAGAGGAGGAGGGGAAGGAAGAGAAAGAGGAAGAGGAGAAGGAAGGAGGAAGAGGAGGAGGAGGAAGAGGAAGTGGAGAATGAAGGAGGAAGAGGAGGAAGAGGAGGAGGGAGAGGAGGAAGGAGAGGAGGAGGAGGGAGAGGAGGAGGAGGAGGAGGGAGAGAAGGAGGAAGAGGAGGAGGAGGAGGGAGAGGCAGAGGAAGAGGAGGAGAAAGAGGAAAAGGAGAAGGAGAAGAAGAATCTAAGTCTCAAGTCATCAACAATGCTGAAGTCAGGAGTGTGTGTTGAACATACTTGTAGGCTAAGAAGCATGTTCTTCAGGTTTATGGCACTGCTGCTAGTAAGAACCATTGGTCATAAGTGGGGTTTTCCCATGGGAGAAGGCTAGCACTCTCTCAGGTACTGTTATCACAGCCTCAGGCAGGGTCTGTACCACCATTAAGGTCTGGATAAGTGAAGCTGGAGGAAAATGACACTGCAAGAGTAGCCAGGCCTACCATTACAAGAGACCGAAGAAGTCTCCCTACAGCAGAAACCATGTGTACAGAAGAGGTGGCTCTACCTCAACACTTTCTTAGGGAGATGGTCATAATAGCATAAAAGGTGTCTGATACACATTTGTGGATAGAGTCTCCTCTTTGTATGAGGGAAACCAGTCCTCTGAGCTTAAGTTCCATTGTTATAATTTCTGCTTGTTGCTTTCCTAAACCCTGCTGCTCCTAGTGTCCTATTCTTGTAAAATAGTCATACTCCCTTATCTCTGTGTATTTTAGCGTCTCCTGTGCTTTCTGTGAGTTTCTGAACATGAATTCAGTTCCTTGCTGGACTTGCTGGCCTTCGTTTGGTCTCTCTTTCCTGTAGTCTGTCCTTTTTCTATGAACTCATTTCTAGCAAGGATTCCCAAGGCACTGTCTACCTCAAGAGAGGAGAACTAAAGTGGCAAGACTAGAGTGGTACATACTCAGGTAGACGTGGAAGAGGAACAGGTGCCCGAGCAGCACAAAGCTGGCAATGTCTAGCAGCAGTACCATCACCACGATGCAAAGGGCCACAGAGGTCTTCACAGGCACAGGCCACAGTGCGAGGAACAGCAGCCATATGTTCTCAGAGCTGATCTCTATGAAGACAGAGAGATATGTCCATCCAGCACCTATCCAAACTGCAGCACCTGTGGTCAGGTAAGCAGAGGGATAGCACTTGCTAGGGTGAGTGAGGACAGCCAGCCAAGGGATGGGTTTTGCCCTGCGTTTGCCCTAGTCTATGGACCCAGTGGCTGTGGCTAGCACTACGATGATTCCCACTTTATGTATTCAAGATGATAGAAGTTCCTGAATACTGGATTGCAGAGCCAGCCCCTCTCCTCCCCTTCTCCAAAACCTTGACCTTTATTTCAGATCAATCACCTCACAGACATCAGTGAAGACCAAGCCCTCTTGGTGCATTTCTTAAAACACTATTCACTATGGCCCTCAAGATCAAGACTATGGATATGGGGTTTCCAAGGCTGTATGCAGACCAGTGGAGGATCAGACTCCAATCCCAAGCATGTTGATTCTTATCACATTCTAGAATGGTGCAATCTAAAAAGGGAATACTATATGCTGCCTTGTGGACTGGGTCACTGGATGCCAGTTCACAGATGTCCCTTACTCAGTGATGGCATGGTGAACTTTAGCCCACGAGGTGCTGAATTCAGGCCATGGACTCTGTAGGGCCCTGCAATGGCAAACCAGGAAGTGACCTCCACTCATACTCAAAGAATCACAAGTCTACTCCTAGGAGAGATATGCTTCACTTCTCTGCACCACATCTGATGCCATGGTCAGTGGTCCCAGTTGGGTCACCATACTCTGATTTTCTTTACTCCCTTCCTTTTTCTTTCCTTTACCCTTCTCTACTTGCTCAGCATGGCAATTGTTTAGGGAAACGTAATAGCATTATTAATGAAGGGGCCATTTTGGTGGTTTTCAGAGCATGCTAAAGAGTACCAAGAAGCCCTAAGTAGTTACAGGGGATACAGAAACTGAGGTCCTTCTACAGAAGCTGAGGTCCTTCTACATGGATCTCACAAAGCTCTTTCTTAAAAGAACATTTCATCATGTTGGCTCCAGGAATGCCCCCAAGACAAGTGGCACACAGGTCCTAACCTCTCCTGTAGCAGGACTTGGGTAGATGCCTATAATACTTAAAGAGGAGGTGGAGTGACAGCCCCTGGTCCATATGATAACCAGCAAAGAACATCCCACTTCAGTCACCTGTGCCAGTATCTTGGGGCTTTTGTAGCAAGTGATCATAAGCTGGTGGCACTTAGGCTATCCAGGAATTCTCTCGTATCTGTAAGTCACCAGCCTGAAATCAGAGCATCTATTCTGTGGTTCTAGAAAATGCCCCTTCTATCCTCTTCCTGTTCTGAGTGCTCCTGGGCTTGTGGCCATATTGTCCAGCCTATGAGTCCTACCTCCATAGGTCCTTTGCAAGTCTGTATTTCCTCTTGTTTCTCCTGAAGACATTGGCACTGGATTTGGGCACATGAGGGGCCTGATATGAGCTTCTTAGCTCAGAATTTCTAACCATATCCACAGAGACACTTTTTTCAAATAATGTGCCATCTCATGTCTAGGACAGAGCACTTTTTGGTGGCTATGTTCAATCCAATCCCTTTCCTTCTTGCTTGTTTCAGACATTTATGTCATGGTCTTGAGCTTCTGGACCTATTTAATCATAGAATCATTGAGCCTCTCCTCAGAATTTGTGGCTAAACATATGATAGCTTCGCTTTCTTCTGTCCCTGCCTACAAATAGTTGTCTCCTACAAGATAGGCACCTGTCTTCTCCACCCAGCTCTGCTAAATAGTCCACTGTCTAGGTGCCCAAGACTGATTGAAAGGTCAGGGTACATATCACTCTAATCCCTGGTCTCAGGTCAACTGGAGAGAGAGAAAACATACAAGGGTTGAGGTGAGGTCAGGAAGCCTAATGCTCGGCACATGAGAACCAGGCAGTAGCAGTCCCTGAGTATCAGATGGGTACCTTTATATAGAGGATCCGTGCGAAGCTCATCAGGGTTGACAAAATACTGAATGGAGATGTACAACAAGATAATCATCAGACCAAGAAGCCCAACTGCAGCTGAGGCCACAGAGCAGAAGAAGAACCTGCGTGAGAGAATACTTCTCAGAGATGAGCAAGTCAGAGGTTAGTTAGCACAGACTAACACCCAGCTGAGTACATGAGATCAACACACAGGTCTGGTGTGGTAATGTGGAATCCCAGAACCCGAAGTCTACTGGCGTCTTCTCCACCCTTCCTACTTGTGTTCTTTCTATGTTCTTCACATACTCTAGGCTGATTCTGGCTCATGATTATATGGCTCCACATTTCCCATAGCCTTCTACCTCAGCCTTCATGTCCTTCCATTCTGCAGTCTACACAAGAGTGTCATTCCCATCCAATAGAAAAAGTCAGTCCTCAAGATGGCAGACTAACACCTAGGTGGACAAAACATCTTCCAGCAAGTGTGTTCTAATCATGGCTACTCAGGAATCAAAGCCTTTCTTGGCTTTTTGTTGTTGTCGTTGTCGTCTTTGGTTTTGTTCTTGTTCTTATTGATGCTGTTCCTCCTCCTCCTCTTCTTCCTCCTCCTCTTCCTCCTCTCCCTCTTCTTCCTCCTCCTTTTCCTCTTTCTCTTCATCCTTCTCCTCCTTCTTGTTAGCCTTCTTATTCTCCTTGTTCCCCCTCTTTTCGTTCTCCTTCTTGTTCTCTTCCTCCTCCTCATTGTTGTTGTTGTTGTTGTTGTTGTTGTTGTTGTTGTTGTTCTTCTTCTTCTTCTTCTTCTTCTTCTTCTTCTTCTTCTTCTTCTCCCTCTTCTTGTTCTCCTCCATTCTTCTTATTTTTCTTCTTCTCCTCATCTTCCTCCTCCTCTTCCTCCTCCCTCTTCTTGTTCTCCTTCATTCTTCTTATTCTTCTCATCTTCCTCTTCTTTCTTCCTCTTCCCTCCTCCTCCTCCTCCTCCTCCTCCTTCTTCATTCACTGCCTTCCCATGCACTGTGTTTAGCTTCTCCAGCCTTTATTGTACCCCATTCTGCAATATCCATATGGCTTCCTGTTTATTAGGACCGTGAGACATGGACTTCTATTGAACTCTGGGGGTCAAATTATATCAAAATGTCATTGACGGTCAAGAGAGATGGCTCAGTGGTTAAGATCACTGACTGCTCTTCCAGAAGACCAGGGTTCAATTCCCAGTATGTACACAGTGGTTCACAACTGTTTGTAACTCCAGTTCCAGGGGGATATGATGCCCTCTTCTAGCCTCTGGGGGTAAGAGATGCCCAAACATAAAAGTAGACAAAACATTCATAAACATGAACTACAAATAAAAATGTTTAAAGGGTTTTTTTTAATGCCATTGCCCCCACTCGTGCTTTTTTGGGCCCTGGAGAATGAGGGGACAAAAAATAAAGATGCTAAGAATCAGTGCTAACTAGTGAGAATGGGTGGTACCTCTATCACCCTCTGCTCTTCCCTTGACCCCAGTTTTGGCACACAAAGGCCATGTCTCAATGCCACAGCAAATGTGCTTTCTTCTGCCCTCTCCCCACTCATGGATAGACCACACTTCATCTTTTAATTTACCTTCCCAGAAACTGCTTGGTTAGACAGAAAAAAATCTCATTTCTCTGTGACCAGGCAGTATGAGGCGCTCAAAGGGACAGTGGGCAAGGATCTCCTGGCTAATCCAGTCACTTCCAGAACCATGATGATCACTTGAAGGCCACACTGGAATGCCTAGTAACAGCAGTTGTTCCCTGCATGGATGGCAGAGACATCATAGCCCAATGTGTTGTCAGGGCAGGGGAAAGAACAGGGTTGGTGTAAGGGGTTACTATATCCTGTTCCTCTTCAGGACTCACAGGGCTGATGGACAACTTTGGCCAGTGGTTCTCAACCTGTGTGTCAAAACTCCTTTGGCAAACTTCTATTTCCAAAAATATTTATATTACAATTCATAACAGTAGCAAAATCACAGTTATGAAGTAGCAATTAAAATAATTTTATGGTTGGGGGTCACCACAGCATGAAGAACTCTATTAAAGGTTTACAGCATTAGGAAAGCTGAGTACCCTGACCTGATGCCCAGAAGCTCTCTGGATTCTGCATTCACGAGCAGGATAATGCCTTAAGATGGCCTAGATGCTTACTCCTGTGCTCAAGGGTCTAGCCACTGTTCTTGGATTGATGGCCATGACGTTGAGAAGGTCGTGAAGTAAGTTTAGAAGGCTAGACCAGGCCTTGACCTACTGTTCATGATGAGCACTCTAGTTATGGACTTTGTGAGTTTGAACTTGACACACATGTTTAGGAGCAGCCCCACCAAACACATATCAAACCTGGCAGCACACACGCACTAAGCTCTGCCGTAGTTGGAAACACAGACATGGCCCAAAGGTCATCCTTTCCCTGTGTTGTTTCCCAGAGTCTATGGCCCCCTCCACTCCATCACTTGCCACTTATTCCTAGGAATCCCAGGGCCACAGATCCGTTCCCTAGGTCACAACCTTGACCGGCCCTGAAAGTGCCTCACCAGTAGTTTCTCTTTCCTACACAGTTGTTCAGCCATTTGCAGTGGTGGTCAAAGCCAGAGATACATTTGTTGCAGGAGCTGCAATGTTTGGCTTTTTTGCTCCTGGAAAAGAAATTGGGAGAAACAGCTTGTTAACCCCAAATGCATCATGGGAACTATATGTCTACCATGAAATGGTGGGCGGGGTCTCCATCTGAAGACAATGGGGAACTGGAAGCCTGTAGCAAAGACAAGGCCATCTTGGGCAGAGAGATGAGCCTGTGCCCCTGGGCATTGTTCCTGGAAGATGGACCCAGGACTTCCCTGTAAGTAGGCTTGTTTGCTAGATGGGAGACTGGAAGTTCTATCTAGGAGTCGAAGGCTGGTAGTTCACCCAGTGCCTACAGAGCCTTCCTGTAGCCAAGTCAGTGTGCTGCCCTGCTCAGGTTCTGGAGACTTTGGACCTCACCAGGCATCAATTGAACTTGCCTTCCCTCCTCCCCAATTAGAAATGTGAGGTTTATCAGAAAAACCACAAGGAAGTAGAATGCTTGCCCCCACCCACCACCACAAAGAAGGGCCGGTGTGTACAAGATGACCTGAGAAAGACACCACTGGGCCTCAGATTGCAGCTCTTCACACCAAGGGAGAGAGTTATTGGGAACCGGGAGGTAGGACTGTCAGCCTATAGAGTAGGGCAGTATAGTGCGGCCCACTAGGAGGCTGTGAGTACGTGACTGAGCCCTCCACGGAGTGCCACAAAAAGCTAGTGCCCAGCAACACCAGGCTCATCTGGGCAACTGTGGGGCCATGGGTCAGCAGGACTCTATACCCAAACTCCTACTCCACTCACACGGTAACCTGACACAGGTGGCAATACTGGTTCTGAATCACATGTGCATGTTTGGACCTGTCGAAGGTCGGCATAGGCTTCATGTAGTCCTTTTTGAGTCGGACATTGGTGTCAGCTGGATCGATGGTAATTGCGATCAAGTGCACGATGAGGTGGAACGTGAACACCCCACCCATCACCTGGGCTGTCAAGGAACACACAGCCCTGAGCCTGGCTGACATGGTAAGAAGTGTCTCCCAATGTGACACACAGTGTCAGAAATTAAGGAAAGACCCTGGGACTCCTAGTCGTTGATGTCTGCAGCATCTGAGAGCATATCCCACAGAGTCACTCACTTTGGAAAATCAGACAAGCCAGCTAACTACCGGTCACAGTGTGCACAAGCCCTGAAATGTCTTATGTGGCCAGGGACAAGGAAAAGCCTTCAAAAAGAGAAGTTTATACCTTGATGATAGCCTCAGAGGCCCAAAGTGGTTCACCTGGTGGCAGGTGTTTCCCAGATGGGAAAGTCCTAGGATACAAGTGGGACAAGGCCAGGCCAGACCATGCAATATATGTGGGTTCCATTAGCAATAGAGTTACTGTTGGCTACAATACAGGAGAAAGCTATGTTTGCCAGAAACATGAAGGTTAGGCAGCAGTTGGAGGGTACTCTCCAATCTCAGCTTGAGTTAGAGATTCAGGGGTCATGAGACTCTCAGGTACCTTTGGACTTTGCCCATCTAAGCCTACATGACCACAAGAAAAAAGTCTTTGTCCCCTCCATCTCTCCTCCTGTCCCTGGGATAATATACAAAAGGAGGTATCAATTACAGAGGCTTCCCTCTCTTGCACTGATTTCTGGGCCAGATAGACCAGCATTTACGGCATCTCTAAAGGAAGCCAACAAAGTCCCGTGCCCTACAGCCTAAGCTTGTGCCAGCAGGCAGGCTACTTTGTGTCCAGGCAAAAGAAAGGCCACAGGCACACACAAGAGGCTCTGCAGAGATTTTAACAGGACATGGACAGTTAACTCAACAAGAAACCCCTTTTCCCAGCCCTTCTAAGAGCTCAGGGTTGTTGGCCTGGTTGTAGTGCTGATTTCCAAAGCCATCCTGCATGCTAGGGTTGGATTTTGTGGACGACATGTGTTGTGGAAGAACCCTAATGAAGGTCCCAAAAGAATCAATGATGCAGGATAAGCCTGTAAGAGGCCTATATGCTGACCCAAACCCTGGTGTGGGCCCTGTCTTGCTCACCTCATCTTCCAGCATGAACTGGCCAGTATGCAGGATTCTGGGCATGAACACAGGACTAAGAAGCAGGTTCAGAGCACAGAGAAGTGAGTGTGAGGAAGACAGAAAGCTATATTCCAGGAGGAGCTGGTGCAGGACTGGATGTGTGTGTGGCAGAAGAGGCTTTCACTACCTGTTCTATAGTAAAACAGATTGCAGCTATGGTATAAGCCAGTGGGGATGGGCACAGGGTTACTCACAACTGTTGATACTAGACAACATGTTGATACGTGACAAGAACACGGTCCAGCAGCTGTTCCCACTCCTTGAAGCTAATCTGAGGGCTAACGTGCTTCCCTCATGGTGACAGGTAGTAAGGAGCATGTTCAGAGCCTGGGACATTGGTGGATGAGGGCCAAGGACATGGGAAGTCTTATACTACTGCCTGGGTGCTGACTCTAGTGTTCCCTGTAACACTAGAACAGGCCTGTTCTAATAGAAACCAGTAGGCAGGTAGAAAGTCCAAGAGGCATTTTGAGGAGCAAATGAGGTAAGGCTGAGGTCAACCGCCCAGGCCCTCTGTGACCACACCTTGTGATACCTTCATATCTTCTCCAAACTGCCAGCATCCATACCCATACTGTTGGGGACTCCTAGGATACAGTCCAATCATAGTGGGGCGGGGTATGGCTGCAAAGTAGTTCTCAGCGTACAACTGAGCCAGGTTCCCTTGAACCTGAACCTGCCAAACAGACCCTAAAGGACAGTCAGTCCCCAGTCATCACATGGAGTACCAGGAGGCCACCCTAAAAGCATTTATCTGTCACAAAAGGGACTCAGATCTCAGACTCAACCTTCAATCTGTCCCTCTAGGACATGGAACTCTCCTACAAAAGACAAAGTTACAGAACATCTTTTATCACATTCTCCTGTGCAAAGCTGGTCCAGGAACACCTTGCCAGCAATTTTTTTTTAACCACTCAATGATATCCCTGTCACCCATAGGAATCATGCTGGTGACCTTACTATACTATATTTTGTCTCAGATGACATGGCTGGTCACTTCTTACCACACACCAGGGTGACATTCCCAAGGAGGAACCCAGAAGAAAAACTTCTTCAGGATCTGCCCCTGTCTCCTCTAGAGCCTTGTCTTGATGGATAGCTAAATACGAAAGAAAGAAGCAGGGTGAGGCGTCCTCCATGAGGGCCTCCCTCCAACTCCCTCTGGAAGTTTCCATGTGGGTTGCCTATGAGAACCACAGCTGGCTGGAACATTCCCTAGCAACAATCTGTGTTTAGTAAACAAACAAAGGAAGGGCGCCAGCTCAGGACACCACCCTCCTCAGCCTCCTCGAACTAGTGACCTCTCCCTTGTCCTGTTTCCGCAGGAAGAGGGGAGGCTCAGGAGGAGCCAACATTCTGGTACTGTCTGGACTCATGATTCCTCCAGGGCAAATTCTGCGGCTGAGCTACAACAGCAGCCTAAGACATGTTTGATGCCCCCCCCCCTCTTCTCAGTTCACATTGCCTTGGCACAACACAGGACTCAAAAAAAGATTTCTGGGCTAAAGGTTTGATACTGCACCATGGGTACTGTTGGCTAAACTGTGTTTGTTATCTATTCCCTTGTCAGCAGGAAAGGAGTCCCACTGACAACAGGACCCTCACAAGCTACCAGCCTGGTGCACCCTTTCTCATCTGAACCACAAGAAGGATCTTCAGGCTTTTCTCTGGCCTCGGGGTTTCCTCAGATCCCCTCCACAGAAAATCCTAGCTCTTCTAACCCAGCCCCTCACTTCCCAGCCCCTCATGGTGCCTAGCAGGTGCCAAATGATGATGCTGCCCTCTAGTGGCTAGTACTAAGCACTGCTCGTTTGAGCATGATGCCAATTCAGGCTAATAAAAGAATTTCAGAGGCAATAATCTGACCTGAAAAGCCAAGGGAGGACGCTGAAGGAGCTCCAGTGTCTCTGGACAGCTGAGACTGAGCTATCAAGTGGGTTTAACAGGGCTCTGGGAAGAAATAGAGTTCAAGCATCTGGGTATGTGGCAGGAATGGCCCACTGCAGCAAACACAAAACCACCAGAAAAGATCCAGGGTCAAACAGGGCCATGTTAGAAATAAAGAGAAGAAAGCAGTGATTATCAGACAGTGTGTGTCTCCTAAACATATCCACGTCCTGACACCAAAGTTTTCAGACCTCATTTGCAAAACAAGAGTCATCACAAACCAGGAAAAGGAGGCCACCGGGAACAATCTGATCCACTGTGGTCGCAGACCTTATGAAAATGGCAACTGGAGACCAACAAGGTGATTCAGCAGTTCAAAGAGCTTTCTCTAAAAGCCTGACAACCCAGATCCTGTGGTAGAGAGAGAGAATCGGCTCCTGAAAGTTGTCCTCTACAGGGACGGGGTAGAGAGCTGTCACTGACGGTGTTGCCTGCCTGTGAATCCCGTTCTAGGCTGCCTTGTCTGGCCCCAGTAGGAGAGGAAGTGCTGGGTCCTGCAGTGATTTGATGTGCCAGGGTTAGGGGTTGGTACACTGGGGGGGTGGAACTTCTCCTCCTTCTTGGAGGAGAAGGGGAGGGTTGTGGGAAGGGGTTGTGTGAGGGGGGCTGGGAGGAGAGGGGCAGCTGCAATCGGAGTGTTAAGTGAATAAATAAATAGAAAAAAAGAAAAGAATGTTGTCCTCTGAACTCCACATATATACAGGAGACTGAATTCCCAAGGCAGAAGATGAGCCAACACTGGGAGAAGACTGCATTCCCAGGCCAAGGTAGTACCAGGTGACAGAGTACTACCCATTGGTTTTGGGGGGCGGGGGGGGGGAGAGAATGTGGCCCTGGGTCAGTTTCATTTTAGACTGCTACCCCAGAACTAAGAGAAATACATCATCTCTCACCCAAGACACCTTGGGTAGCTCTTTTAGGACAGCCATATGTCTCACACATATTATTCCACAGTACTGATGGAAAGATATAAAAGAAAGAAAGCAAGATAGAAGGCAGGGAGCAGGGAAGAAAGTCCTCCTTTATAGGGCACAGGTGGACACGTTCAGGAAGAACGGCAGATCTAGAGATTTAGCACTGACTGTAGCTAGGCTCCCACAAGTACTACACCCTAATGGCAGTGGGTTGTGCTAACACCTGTATCATACTCTTGCTGAAACTTCCTGGTCAACCTGACAGGCCACAGGCTACCTAACATCTCAGAAATGCTACAGCCAGGCTCAGACTGGAATCTGCCATGCCCCAATAAGGAGACTAAGAGGTTCTCTCCCTACATTCAAGACTCAGAGCTGACTAGACTCTGGGTTTTAAAAACTTGTATAAAGGACATTTGAGAGTCATTAGAAATTGTTGAACTACTGCCTGTTTTTCATCCATGCTAAGGCATTTAGTGAGGGTGCTGTGTCTGGTGTTGCATAGACAGAAGCATGGCGTTGAGCTATGAGCTGATGACTTCAGTATTGTCTCTTATCCCTCATCATGGTTGCAGGCCCAGGAGGCCAACCGCCTACATTAAAAAGCACACAGGAACTGATGGCATTGGTTTTCAACTCTGCAGACCTAGGGGGCTGAGGACTCTTGGTTAAAGGAGGCTACCCAAGACAGATGCTATTGGAGAGCAGAGGGCCTGGGTGTCAGGATACAGTAGAGGCTCAGTAGGCCAACAACAAGGTCTGGAGATTCTGGAGGACCAAGTGGGGTACAGCTGGGTTTGTGGGTTCCATACTAGGTATAGTGAGATCAGAGTTGGAACCTGTCACCCTGATGAGAAGACAAGAAGGTTGGTGGAGTGCTGTATATTTGAATAGCATGACTCAGGCAGTTACATCTTTCTGTCCCCCTCCCTTGTGAACATTTGAACTTCCACATGGCTGCCCACTCTGTTCTGGTTACTGGATAGAACCTGGGCTTTATAGCAAAGACTCCTCTTGGAAGAGGGTGCTGCTGCCTATATGGATCCTGGGCATGAGGGTGGGGCAGGGATCTGAAGCTATTCACTACACCTGTAGTTGATGCCTGCAGGCCACCCTCAGCCTGTCTCCCACAGACAAGACTTGATGTTGTAAGATCGATTGAGTAGAAGTGTGTCCAGGGTTAACATGTCTGAGATAGATGTGCCTGAGATGTGTGCATACCCAGGGTGCATGTATCAGGGTTGTGTGTGGGAGAGTCTTGTTCACAAGTGTGCTTTGGGATGTACATTTTCCCAGAGCGTGTATATCTTGGATATGTGTATATATGCCTGGAATGTGTGTGTGCCCAGGATGCATGTACAGGATGGAGGAAGTCTTCCCAGAATGCATGTGTACCTGTGATGTGCAAACTGGAATGTATATGTGCTCAGGATGAATGTACCTGGGATGTAAGTATCCAGGGTATGTGTTCCATGATGTGTGTCCCAGGATATGTATTTCCAGGGTTGCACATTGCCAGGATGTCTGTGGGCTCACAGTGTACCTGCCACAGGCATCTTTGGTTTATCTCTAAAAATAAGTCTCCTATTGCTAGCAAGACTACATGAGCAACTGGTGTTGGCCTGCTCTGGGAATACAGGCATGAGGGGCCTTCTTAGTTGTGATTTCTTTTGCTGTGATAAAAACATCATGACCAAAGCAACTTGGGGAATAAAGGGTTTATTTCACTGTACATTTCCAGGTAATAGTCCATCACTGAGGGAAGTCAGGGCAGGAACTCCAGCAGGACAGGAACCTGGGGGCAGGGACTGAAGCAGAAGCCATGGAGGAACACTGTTTATTGTCTTGCTTACTATGGCTTGTTCAGTTTGCTGTCTTATACCATCCAGGACAACCTGGTCCAAGGAAGGCACTGTCCACAGTGAGCTAGGCTCTCCCACGTCAATTATCACTAAAGAAAATGACCTACAGACTTGCCTATGGGCCAATACTATAGAGGAATTTTTCTCAATTAAGTTTCCCTCTCCAAAATTACTCTATCTTATGTCAAATTGACAAAACTACCCAGCACAGGACTCAAACTTTCAGGGAAAATATAGTAGCATAACTCTAAGTATATGTTGAGGAAGCCGATGACCTGCATTTTCACTTAAAGGTGAGAACTCTGATGTTAGTTGAAAGAAGGAATAATAAAAATAAAAGCTGGAAAATTAAAGATAGAAAGAGGCCAACAGTAGAGAAAAGTGGTAAACTGTAAAGGTGACTCTCTACAAGAAAGCCAGAATGGTTATGCACACCTGAAATTCCAGCACTGGAGAGGCTGAAACGGGAGGACTGGGTGTTCACAGTGAGCCTAGGTCACATAGAAAGATCCAATTTAGGGTAAAAAGAAAGAGGATGGTCATGGAGGGAGAGAGGGAAGGAAGGAAGGAAGAAAAGAGGGAGGTAGGGAGGGAAGGGAGGGGAGGGGAGGGGAGGGAGGGAGGAAGGCAAGCAGGCAGCCAATGAAGATATTACTATATGTACTGAATGTAATACACACCTAATTCTAACACTTATGCTGAACCTGGAGGATCACAAGTTCACAGCCACATTGGACTATACAGAAAATTCCATCCAAAAAAATTTACATCCTTCAGAGATGAAATGAAAAGCATAGGCAATATTGTGAATAACTTTATTCTAAGAAATTTGACATTTTAGAATACTCAAATTTCATGAGAAACATACCTTACTAAAATGAACATAAGATGAAGCAGAAAACCTGAATAACTTTTTACCTGTTACATTGAATTCATTCTCAAAAGCCTTCCCACAAAGAAGTCTCTACCACTATGTAGAAAAGAACCAGCCACAGCTGAGCTGGGAGATACTCTGCTCCAGTGTCTTCAACCAAAGACCTAGAGGTACCACATTGTGGGAAGCTTCATGGTGCTGCAATTACAAGTTATGGTACAATAAGTGCCCTGGGTTCAGTCCCCAGTACTCACTGCAAAATAATAAAGAAAATGTGGTGCTGGCAATAGGGATATTAGAAGATGAGTGGTAGGGTTTGCTGTGTGCTTTTCCAGGAAGATAATAGCATAGTGGTTATGAGTGTAAGAGCCAGGCTCTGCTATATACCACAGCATTTACATGTGATAGTTTCGACATCTGAGGGTTTTTTTTTTTTTTAAAGATGCAACCCTTAACATGCATGTGAAAAATGAAAGACTTGTCAGTTCTAACTGCTGAAGTGGGTGACTTTGAGATACTACTGTATCCAGTCTCTGCAAAACAGACCCCCAAGATGTGGCAGGACTTGCCCTGGCTCTTCAACAGTCACTCAGTCCTGTGTCCTGCAAGGTCTCCTTCCACTACATATGCCTAGTTCCCCTAACTCCTAGGACCTGCAAAGCAAAGTCCCCTGTAGAGCTTACACCCAGAGTATGTCCTCACTAAGATAAATGCCACCCAGTCCTCGTCTATGACTTATAGATGCAATTTTCTAAGCATAGGTCCACTTTGCACCAGCTTGGTACTGGCTCTAAATGGACTTACCCCTAAGGGCCTGGTCTCCTTGATCAGATGCCCACCCTGATATACACCATGCCATAAAGAAGTGAGTATGGATACAGGTCTTCCCATTGCCCTGGGGAACCATCTCTAAAGGCCTGTCCAGGTGCAGGGCTCCTGTATACTTTCCATGCTTTAGGAATGGGCGCTATAGAGCTATCCAAGCACACCAGCAGGCTGTGGGTCAGTGGCAGCCACGTATATGCCTCTGAAGCCCTTTCTTATTGATTTCACTACTCTGTGAGTCAACAGAGAAGGGCCTCTTTGTACACTGTAAGAAAGATGTGACTGCAGTTTATAGCTGCTTCTCTTTCCTTGGGTCACCATTTCCAGGGTCCGTCCCTTCTTGTCACCCTATATCTAGCAGATTCTAACATTCACAATAGCAAGAGCACCTTCTATCAGGCAATGTGGGGTCACAGGGCTGACTTCAGCGCCACAGGAAAAAGTAGTCTAGGCAGAAACAGAGCCCACTGCATAGGTATGATAGGGCTCGGGACCAATTCTCTTGAAGACCTTCAGAAGCCCTCCCCCTTCCAAGAGACATGTAGCCCAGGAGCCCACCCTTCTAGTACAAAGGATACAATATTGGCAGCATGTTTCCAGGTAGTTTGCAGAAAGGGGATGAAGATCCCAAAGGTGACAATGGACATGGTGAGGTAGGTGGTCCAGGATAGTGCCTGAAAGGAGTGGAGGGGTGTTGACCAGCCATTCACCCTAGACAGAGGGCGTGGTTGGTGCTTCTTCACATTGTTTTCCTGGGCTTCTGGGAGGACCCGGTTCCGGTTGATGCCACAGACGTTCATCTGAGAGACAAAAAGGGACAATGCTGTGTATTCCTGGGCATAGGATGAGTGTCTCGCAATACCACTTGTCATTGTCAGGGGGGTCACCAGAACCTGAAGCTGATATCTACATGACTAGGGCTGGCAGGAAATCCCTATCATGACAGGTAGGCTTGCAGCTCCCAAGATAGTGGGCACAAGGCTGAGTGTGTCTATCCTACACTTCTGTGAGGCCAGATTTTCATGAATAGACCCCTTGGTTAGGTCAGACCTGCTAGAGTACCACTTCTCTCCATGACACGATTCTATCCCAAATGTTCAAATGGCACATATTAGAAAAGAAATAAAGAGAACTACACGGAGGCCTTCTGTAGAGGCCAAAGGCATCTATTTTCATAGAACCCTACCTCCCACTATACTTCCTCCTAGAAAGGTGCTGCTGTGGAGGGAGAGCACTAGAGAAAGGGCCCAGGACAAGGAGAAGAGCATGGTACAAGGAAAGGGACC
Organism: Rhabdomys pumilio; assembly: GCA_030674055.1. Taxonomy (NCBI): domain Eukaryota; kingdom Metazoa; phylum Chordata; class Mammalia; order Rodentia; family Muridae; genus Rhabdomys; species Rhabdomys pumilio. Next base: position 72,502,305 of record JANHMN010000014.1, on the reverse strand, counting down.
TGGCAGTGAGCCAACAAGATGACCCCCCCTCATCTTCCTACCAGTCCCAAAGTTTAGCTTTGATAGTTGCTATGTGGGAATATACATATCACACAAAGCCACACACCACACATAGCACATACAGCTAGCTCCACAGTACACAGAAAACACCACTCCCTACATCACACGCACGTACCACTCAATTCTTAGGTCCCCCGGCATCCTCCTTTTTGCTCCCTGGCTTCCCAAACTATCTCCTCTGCCTGTCTCTGTCTATATTCTGCCCATGATACCTGTTAATACTCTGGCTTGACTCCCTCAAAGTTACACCCCACTGTCTGAACTGGAGTTTCTTCATTTACTCATTTCATAATAGCATAATTGATCCTCTCAAAACTTGACTAAGGATGTGTGTGACTCTGGTAAGCTTTGAATTGTGATTTTAGATTCAAGAGTCAGTGGTGCTGGGAGCTTCTAGTGTCTGTGACTATTTGGCTCAGTTCTCTTGCTTTTATATTCTTCACTGTCGGCTTCAGTATAGGATCCTGCCATGACTACTAACACAGCTATAGCTAACACTCCCAAAACGTACATGTTACTCGCAGTCATGAATTCTCTATATGCAGCCTTAGGTGCCTCTCATAATTCTCTTTGAACTGTCCAACCCTGCTGTTACCCATCCTGTTCATGATTTCCCATCAGTGCCCTTATTTCTCAGGAGGAGCCTTCCAAGTCTTGAATATGTACCCTTGGAGAGGTTCATCAGACAGAAATCTTGCCAGCTTTAAGAAACCAAACAGGCTATATGATAGCTGGCGTCTCCAATGGGCTGAGTCTCCACCCGTGAGGCTCTCGCCCAGGGAGTTATGAGATGAAACATCACTGCCTTTGGTGAATGTCTACTCTGCATTCTTACCTCCCACATCAGATTGAGCAGCACAGGTCAGGCACTTCTTGCTCAGTGCTGACATGTTAAACAGTGGTGGGGTGTTCCTATGAACAAAGCAGATACGGAACACCTCGCAAAGGAAGGTTCCACGGCTCATAAAGCCACGGCCCCTGGAACCAAGGAGACTAACTACTGCTGGCTGTGGAACATAACAGAGGTATCAGACCAGTGGGTAGTATACATAGGATGGAAATGGGGCTAGTTGGTTCCCACAGGTGTGGACTTTAAAAGGCAGAATTCAGCTTCACCACCCACTGAAGAGACTGAATTTGGTTTTACATGAGTTTTAACTAGAAAACTATTGCAATCTATTAAATGAAGGTCATTGGCTTGTGTGTGGGCCTCTCTGATATGCACTGCCAACTCCAATTTCTTTACACTTGATCTCCAAGGGTTTTTCTGTAGAAGCTGAGGTGCGCATGCTTCATAGAGAAACACAAAACTCTAAGCCTGACACAAACTACCCTGCAGACTGCTTCTCTAAGGTGGTCATGGTCTGGATGGCCAAGTAGCACTTCCTAGACTATGGATGCTGAGCAGTGAGTTGATGAAGCCCCATTCTCTCCTGAGAATTTCCAAATACAATACTAATGAAGTTTTCTCCCTCAACACTTCAAATTTTAGCTTAAGAAATGTTTAGGTCCTATTTGTGGGCTTCCAAGATGATGTGGGTGCTCCCAGAGTGGGCTAACTGGGAATGCACTCCTGGGACTGAGATAGGATAGACAGAATACATCTCTTTCCATTCACAGTCCCTATGGTGGCATGCATCACCACTAGAAAGCCACCTGCAGGCAGGATGTTGTGATAGTTGCTCTGCTGAAAGCCCAGGATTTACAGTCTAACGTGAATCTGCTGTCCAGAGTGTGCAGGGAGCATGTGATTAAGAGAATGAAATATACTGAAGACACTAGGTAGAGGAGTAAGAGCATGGTAGAGTTTGACTGGAGGGAAGGGCAGCCTGGTATGTTGGGATTCAGATGTCTACTCTGGACAGTCTGGGGCTGGGATGGTGAGTCATATCATGTTCTCCTAGGTCCTACATGTGTTGCTGGACTCTTGACAGGTGACAGCAAGCCTCCCAGAATGCATCTCCCCTCACATCATTATTGTGTGGTTCTCAGTATTCCTCCAGGTATTCATGACATCTTTGCAGGGCTGGACATGAGTAGTCTTGGTAAAACTTTCCCATTCTTAATGAAAACTACTGCCTCCTGCTGAACCTTGAGGTTCGGGTAGTATTCGCTAAGGTCTGCAGTGGCTGGTCCTCATGTTAGATCAAAAGGTGGTGCCGGTGTTGCTTGACTCTTCTTCCCTTCTGAGGATTTGGAGACAGTCACCCTATGTCATATGCCTGACTGCACATCTTCACCTGTACATCCCACCTCTACATAGCCCATGTACACACTTCATCTGCATACCTCTCACTTGCACACATACTTCACATTCACACACCCTCTTCTGCACACATTGTACATACCTCCACCTGTGCAATCCTCACCTGCACACATGCATGCCTATACAAACCTTTACCTGCACACAGGCCTCTGTAAGACCTGTGATGTATATACATTCCAGTCTAAAGAGATGCAAAGCGGCTTTCAACTATCTTACATTTTGACCTCACCTTTCTTTCCTGAGATGTTGGTAGTTTCCCCGGAGTGAGAAGTGGGTACTGGACAAGCCCATGGGTGACATCCAGACAGTGAGGTTGAAGATTCAAGCCTGTACCTTAACCAATCAGCTGTTGTGTGTTTCTGGTTTGCCCAGGAAATGTCTGGCCTCCAGGACCTCCCCAGTACCCAGTATTGCACAGTGGCCAAGGAAGGCTACAGTGTCTGGTGAGGAGGTCACCTAAGTGAGGCTGGCCACCAAGATGTAACAGTAAAAGGAAACAGGAAATATCCTGCTAAGGCGAATACCCAGAATTGGCAAATCCAGAGAATTAACTGGTGACCTCAGTGAGCATGGAGTTTCTTTACAGGGTGATGTTCTAAAATGTAATGGGTGTAGTGGCTGCATAATAACAGAAATGTAGCAAATGAATTATATAATTTAAATGGCAAATGGTTTAAGTTTATGCAGTTAATTTCACCAAATTAAAGATATAAGGTATTTCCACAGTGAAGGCACTGGGTAAAGCTTTTCTTCCTTTTCTCTGAAATGGGAGCTGGATGATCAACTGTCAAAAACAGCCTGTGTGCCTGTGTACCTCAGGCTGAGGGCCAAGAAGCAACAGCATCTCCCAAGGCTCATGTATAGTCCTCCCACTATGGGAATCACAAAAATGGATCCCCCAGAGCACGGCCCAAACGCCCTGTGCTGGCCCAGGCTCCCATTCCAGATCATCACACTGAGGCCACCTTGGCTATGTGTAGAAGACCTAGGGCAGTGTACCAGCGAGAAACAGGCCCTGGAGAAAAGCTGTGTTCCTAGGAGGCGTCCACGCAGACATGCTGTATAACTGCCTAGGCTTGAGAGAATCCTGCAGGCTGGTGCAGCACAGTGCATCTCCACGATGCTGCAGACCCAGAATCAACCTTCCCAGTCTCCCTCCCAGTCAGGACAGTGGCCCAGAGCTAAATCAGCCTGAAATGGGAGGTGGTAGTGTCAAGATCAAGACACAGTAGTCCCAGGAAACAGGCAGTCTTTCCTGAGTGCTGCTCTTGGCTCAGACCAGAATTAGGTGCAATCACTTACTAACGCTTTACCAGTTGTGAGACGTTCTATCCTTTGCCAATGACTGTGGCAAATCTCAAAAACGTCCATAGACCTGCTGCTTTCCGCCCTGCTTGCCCGTGCAGAGCGTGCCACCTACTATACTCCTCTAGCCACAGCCCTTCTCCCCTAACAACTGAACTTCCTCTGCAGCTCACCTGTCAAGGTCAGGTCTTCTTTGCATCTTTAATCCCAATGAGGAGCAAGATGCCCAGCTGGTCTGTAGGATACATCAGGTGCCCCACCATCAAAGCAGACAGGATGATCATACAGAGTTACCACCTTAGGCATCTCTTTATTAGGACCTGTGTTCATGTATTTTTGCAAATACAAACAGGTACTCGGCACATACATCCAGTTTTGGAACATTTTATGACTCTGAATACTTAATTCTAAAAGGTGGGGTGGTTCATTATTTGTCAGGGCGACAATTCCATCTTCTGGCTCAGAGACCAAATAGAAAACAGAAGGTACCCTCTGAAGGCCTGTTCTGCAGGCTCTCCTTTGAGAACTGCAGGAAGGCTGTGCAAAACTCATGTAGAATGACTATGTGCACATTATCATAAACAGGCTGGGCTTCTGGTGCTCAGGAGACACAGAACTGAGCCATCTGATTACAACCCATTTATGCTCTATTGCCACTGCTCAGAACTTATTGGACACCATTCGGTGCTACTGGGCCTCTGCTGCAGACATGACAGTAGAGACAAGCCACCATCTTCCTCAGGCTGCTACATGCCAGAGAGGATGAGACAAAAGTTTCTGTCTTGTGACAAAAACTGTATCAAATAAAACGTAGAAAAATAAAATAAAACATCTGGAAAACCGACAAGTTAGTTCTTGGCAGGAGCTGCAGGTTCTGGAGACTGAAGGAATTCATAAGGGTCATGGGTGACATCCGGCTGATCCCCAACACTAAGGCGAGAAGGGCTTCCTGTAAGTTTGAAAGAACATGGCATTTAAGCATAACAAACAGAACTGCAAAGCTCATGAAACCAACATCTGTGACTGATATCTACAAAGACCAATGTCCTCCCTGGCAACAGACGGAGGTGCATTCACACTTAGTCTGAATTACGGATGTCTGCAACCTCCTGGGCTCTAGTCTGCTTGATACCCTGATCACAAGGTGATTATAGAAACTCTAGTTTTTCTTCTGGCAGTTGCAACCAGGCTTCCTTTGAAGATATCAGGATTCATTCTGTACACAGAGTGCTTCAGGATGTACGTAAGGTCAAAAGAGAACAAATGGCAGTGGAGGAGGCTAGGGGAAGGAAGTCGTTCCTAAAGGCAGCGGAGGCTACAGCAAGTAGTTAAAGGCCTGGCTCATTCCATGTAATAGGTAGCCTTGGTTATCTTGAGCTGAGATTCCCTCAAATATCAGCGACTAGAAGACCACAGAGAAAAGAAAGACATTACTGAAGAAAGAGGCAGGGTTTTGTTCAGTCACCAGACTAAATAAATAGTGAGGTGTTCACAGGAATGTCAAGAGGTCGGTCGAGCAGAGGTCTTAGGATTGATGTGAGGCTGTAAAGGCTTTACTGAGTCCCATGATGGGACGTGACCCATATGGGAAGAGAAGGCTCTGCTAGATGTAAATGACTTATGTCAGCATGTAAATTTTAAAATGTAAAAGCAATCAAGAGGTGATGAGAAAAAGGAAAAGCAAAGAGTCTGTCCAGGTCACTCAAAGGCAAATAGGGTAAGATTTGTGATTTGTGTCAAGCCAGGGTTCAGAGGGAAAAACCTAACAGAAAGTCAAATGCTATGCAGTGAGCTGCTGGAGAGCTTTAAAGTTGAGCAACAGTTGACAGAAGATGTAAGTGATAAAACCTCAAAGGAAAAACTAAGCGTGTTGTAGAGATGGGTAATTATCTCTAGACACCCCCCCCCAACACACACACACAGTTTGCTGTATACATTTTGCCATCAACAGCTCTGCTTGGCTGACTGGCTATAGACCCTGTCAGTACCATACATGCTAAGAGTATAGTGTGAATGAGAATGGTACCCACAGGCTCACATATTTGAGTATTTGCTCCTCAGTCAGTGGAACTGTGTGCAAAGGATTAGGAAGTGTGGCCCTGTTGGAGGAGGTATGTCACTGGGGATTGAGGTTTCAAAAGCCCATGCCAGCCCCAGTGTCTGTCTTCCAGCCTGCTGCCTGTGGGTGAAGATGTAAGTTCTTAGCTATGTTAGTAAGTTCTAAGATCCAGTGCCATGACTGTCTACCACCACCAGACTCCCCACAATGAGTGTAAACTAATCCTCTGAAACTGCAAGACCCCAATTAAATGCTTTTTTATTTATTTATTTTTTATTTCCTACAACAGGGTCTCTGATGTAGCTCTGGCTATCCTGGAACTCACTAGTAGCCTTGAACACACAGAGATCCACCTGCCACTGCCTCCTGGGTGCTGGGATTAAAAGTGTATACTACCATGTCTGGCACTTTAAATGGTTCATTTTATAAATTGCCTTGGTCATGGTGTCTCCTCACATCAATACAACAGTAACTAAGACAACATGCAAGGTGTACCCAGTGATAGAAAAGTAGACTTTATGTCCAACAACCCACTTTCTGATCGAATTAACACAGGAAGAGATTTACATGCAGTACTGTGATCCAGGGCAAAAGCAGGGGCTGGGGAAGCCACAGGCCTCAGTAGGGAAGCAACTACTGCCGTTTTGTTAAATGCATATGAGATGCCTGTTGATCTGCCTTTGAGACATGTGTGTTTATGCCCATGGAGCACTACTGTTTGCCTCAGTTCTTAAGAATAAAGGACTGTTGATGTGTCATGGTGGTCCCATGCTCAGTCACAGATGGAAAAAAAAAATCATATCACTTACTCCAAGGCTTAGGAACATCACGCAAGAAGACAAAGAGGAACGACTTGCTTAGGCTCCTATAAATAACTCCCATAAACTCACTGGGTCACTAAGCTATACTCGGGTAGAACTGTTGTCAGTGCTGTGCTGGGGAAACAGCACTGACTCATTCAGCAAACTCAAGTGTTTTTAAGGAGCTGCAGAGCCAGCATCTGAGACCCTACACATGGTTGGGATCTCAGTCAGGGTGTCCATAGTGTGCCTCATCTCTCCTTAAACATGGAAACACCTCCCCAGGGATGGTTAATGTTCTCCTGGTAGAAAATGAATACTTCATTGGTTGATACAGTCAAGGAATAAAATGTGGAATGGCAAAGGGCACGTGTCAACAAATCTATATCCCAAACAAATATTCTGGCCCCCAGGAATGCACACAGGTATAGAAACCTCCCAGAATGAACCCCTGTGTCATGTCAAGTCCATCATCTTGGCCCTTTGGGCCCGGTCCCCACCCAGTCAGGCCAACCCCACCTCACCTGTGTGAGGCCCTCACCTGGAGGATGCTGTTCCCTCTCAGAGGCGGTAGACAGAGAGCTAAGGTTGGAAGATGGCCGAGAGCCTCCTCGCTCTGCTTGTGCTTCATGCAAGTCCTGCAGGAGCCTGGCTGTCTCATCCAAGTTCAAGTGGCTATCCTCATGGTCCAGCTCCTTCTTCACTTTCCCTATGAGACAAAAACGATGTGATGCGGGTAAATACAGTCAGCACAGACTAGACACACAACTGTTCTGAAAGGTCACTGCTGATGGAGTTCACAGCAGAGGGAACGTAACTTAATGACAGGTCAGGGCTGACAGTAGGGAAGGAAGCAGACCCAGTATCTTTCATTCAAGCAGAATGCTACGTTGAATCTCAGCCACCCAATGCACCAACACTATGGGCAACTCTGCCAACAGAAAGTATGTGTCTGATGCTGGCCTACTGCCTTAAAGAGAGAACACAGACAGAGAGTATGCAAATAAGCTCACTGAGCTGGGTCTCCATCCATCCAGCTCCCAAACAAGAACTAGGCCCCAGTGCTGACGTGTCTCAGCAAAGCACTACTCTGAACTGTGAAAAGGACACAGCTCAGTCAGCAGCCAGGAGCTCCCCTCTGCCCTGTACTAAGAGTGGCCTCAGAACATTATGGAAGAGGAAGCAGAAAGACTATAAGAGCCAGAAGACCATGGAGTCTCTTAATAATATCAGAAACTTCTAAAAAGTTGTAAAGAAAAGAAAACTCTTACAAGTGCCAAGACAAAGGTAGTCTGTCTGCAGGAAAATGCACTAAGCAGCCTGGGCCACTGTCCTCAGGAAGGCTAGTATTCAGGTTTGTATTTCAGGGAGGCAGGGAACCCCACCACTAACTGACACTATGCATATGCAGAGTAAGAGCCTATCTACACCCACGGGGTCTGGAACCAGCATAGGCCAAACCAGGAGGTATGCACATAGTAGGCCCTAAACAGCCCAACCCAATCAAAACCCAGGGGCTGAGGACCTATCAAATATATTGTCACAACTCAAAAAAAAAAAAAAAAAAGAAAGTGAAGCATGCTCCCTGTAACTCATGGGGCTTGTATATGGTTCCCTTTGGATTTTCCCTTTTGTGCCTTCTTTCTCCAGTGACTGTTTTGATTTTTGTCATAAAAGACCCTATCCCTGAGTCTCAGCAGGTCTTGGCATCTGGGGTGTCTTGGGAACCAAAACAGAGCTGACAAAAGACAATGACTAAGATGAAAGATCTGAACCCAATCCCTAAAAACTGTATTAAACACAAATTACCTAAAAATACTTCAACCAAAGGCAGTGTGAGGCTGGACAGACTTTGCTGTTACCTTTATAATGTTCGTAAAAATCTACTTTCTCAGCCTGACAGCCTGACGCTGCTGACTCTGGGGCCATCTACACTATAAGATGTGCCTCCTCTCCATGTACCAACCTCAGATGTCTACAGGCATTGCTACAGGGGAGGACAGTTACACACAAAAGAAGAGAGGGATACAACACAAAACACTATCAAGGCTCCCGGCTGTCATCAATTTTATGTGATGGAAGACACTATACACCTCATGGAGAGAGGGCTCACCCTTCGGGTCATGAGCATGCTGACACATGACTGACACCCCATGTACAAGACCAGCACCGAAGCATCTCAGCTACCAAACAGTTACAGCTTCAAGTCAGAAAGGCACAGGGACACACAGTCAGGGCTATTTGGAGCTACACTTCAGAGTGGCACACACCAAGACCTGTCTGAGATCTGTGACAGAAGTCACTTCGGTCCAAATGGGACAGTCTGACCAAGGGAATCTTTGAAGAAAACACACATACATTTTTATTTCCTAGTCTCTTACAAACCAATGCTTTTGGTGGTGGTTTGTTTAGTTTGGGGTTTTAATTGGCTTTGGTATTTTTGGTAAAAGGGATGGGACCCAGGGCACTGTTCATGCTAAGCAAGCCCTTCAGCACTAAGTTGCACAATACTTCTGACAGCCTCAATTGGGTTTTTAACTCACAGAGCAACCAGCACACATCAACTGAGTGTCCTCTTCCTCTAGTTCTGACATTGTCCCCTGGAGACAGCATCTGATCCCATATGGTGAGGGTACAGTTTAGGCCCTAACCACAGCCTCAGAGTGTTTCTTGTTGCCTAGTGGTAAGTTTTGAGTCCCCACAGGTTCTCCTTGGTTGTTATTTGCCAAGGCAGCCCATGAAACCAAATGATGCTTTCTTATGGCATCTCACATCACAGGGAGGGATGGAGTCTATGTGAGAAGCCACATGCAGTCGTGCCCTGGATGCCTCACCAAGAGAGCTGAGCATGGACACGTCCAGGGAGACATCAGGATACTGTTTCATCGACATGAAGTCCAGAACAGGGCCACCACTATCTCCCAGTGGGTCCCCAACCTGCAGAAGATGAGAAAAGCATCAACTAACAGATAGCACAAATGTCAGCTAATGTAGACTATGTAAGTCAATAGGATGCGCTAGAGTTGAGGCCGCCTCTCAGGAAGTGACATAAACGAACACTGTTCTAGTGGCTGCACCCCAAGGAACACGGGATCAAAGCTTATTAATGGAAGTACAAATCTATGTCCAGAGACCTACTCAGATCAGCACACCTCTGACAGCTTTCCTCTCTACTAGGAACAAACGACTTTTGCTAACTTCTTAGGGAAATCATTAGCACTATGGGAATATGGGAGGTAGGCCACAGGAGGCCAAGGAGACACATGGAACTCAAGGGCCCACCACCACACTTGCAGGAGCAATACAGCAGATTCCAAAACCAAAGCTTTCTCTCTCAGAAAGGGTGATACTACAGTTCCCCAGGCCTCTGGAGTTCTGCCCACTGCTGTCATGTCCCCATACTGAGGCCTTAGAGTATTCCTTGTAATCTGAGACTCAACCCCATGATTGATCACTTCAGGTATACAAGTCACTGCTGTCTAGTGAGAAAACATTACAGCACAAGCCCACAGTGCTGCCAACCATGTCAAGTAACACAGGGAAAAGGGTCCCCACCCTCCTTGAGGACAGTGCCTAGCTGACTGCTTTGAACTTGTTTCTAAGGCTAAAATTACAGCCTTCTGTTCAGGTCACCAACATACGTAAACAAGGGAAGAGCAGTGCCAGTGAAGTCCCTCATTAGAAACAAGCAGCCAGAACAGAAACAGGAGGCTGTCCAGCCACTCACTGCGATGGCTAATGACCACCACCACACAAACCCCAAAGCTGGGCTTCTATTCACATGCTTGGGAAACCCACCTTCATCTCATCTGCAGGTCGCATGGGGATGCTCCTCCTCTGAAAAGTAACAAGACAGGAAACAAGTTTTTCCAATGTAATTTTACACTACAGATAATTCACTCACATGACACTAATAGTGGCTTTTTCACTGTCTGTGGGTCTGCTCATTAAAGCCTCACTACGTTCATGGCTCAAGCAGGGTGTTTATAAGAGGCTCTCTGCAGGTAGCAGTCAAGCTCGACCACGACCAGTCAACTTAGTCTGTATCAGCCAAGTGCTCAAACACCATGCTGGGGTTGGGGTGAAGGAGGACACCGGTAAGAAGATCCCCAAATTTACACCAGAGTGAATGCTTAAAACAAACCAAAATGGGCAGCCTGAGAAAAGCAGACCTAGTTGTTGAGCCTGGAACATGACCAAGTACCTGAGACAGGATGTGGTATGACATCTACTCCAGTGCTGAAACAGGATGAACTGCATGCACCTTCATCCTGGGCGCTGGCAAGAGCATGGCCTTAAAACAGCCTTCTTTTGTGCACATTCCTCAGAAGGGTCAGTCAGTGTGCACTTCCACACCCATGAATTTGGTCCCAGTGTTTCTGAGACTTACTTATGCAATTATTTTCACCAACTTTTAATTAGAAACATGGCCTTTCTTTTACCATCTGTTCCTTGCAGATGGTTCCTCTAGCATTATATCTTGAGTACTCAGTGCCATTTTTAACTGCTGCTGAGTGCGTAAAATTATTCAACCCTAATGACAGAGCTCATCCTTAGACAATGAATTCAGAATTCACCAACAGCACAACCTCATTTCAGGACCACAGGGAGCAATTTCTTGCCCATACCAGACAAAGTTTGGGTAAAAACGGCAACATGCTGGGCCAGCAAGATACCTCATCAAGTGAAAGCACTTGCTGCTCAAGCCTGACAATCTGAGCTCAGCCCTGGAACCCACTATGGGAGAACTGATTCTCAAAGATTTCCATCTTGTCTTTTTATGTACACCAGGCACTGCATATCTACAAAGCAGTAAGGAAAGGGCTTTAAATAAATGGCCTGGAAAGAAACACAAGTAAAAGATGACAACCGGAACAGGAGCCAAGCATATGACTGGTAGGGCTGAAGTCGCGATGAGACACAAGATTTCTATGCCCGTCTCTTTAGACAAAGAGGAAGCTACCAGGCCAGATCAAGAGCTATGGAAGCCATGGGCCAAAATAGTCTCAGAGCTAGTGTGGATGGATACTTTTTTGAACTCCACCTAGCCAGAGCAGAGACCTTCCAGAAAACTTTGGCCATGAGAAGAGACCCAGCAATACCATGGTCATACAGCCTTGGAATGATGCCTGTCCTAGATCAAAGGTCACGAGTAACAACTTCCTGCCAAAATGAAGATCAATGCTCTTCAAATGAAGAAAACAAAATCTTTGGAACTTGAGAAATAGCTCAGTTGGTAAACTACTTGCTTCACAGGCATGAGGATTGAGTTGGAGCCGTAGAACACCCACATAAATGCTGGGTATGGTGTGCACTTGCAGTTCTAGCAGAGGCAGTCAGATGGGAAGATGGACCCAGCCAGCCTAGCCCACCCAGCTAGCTCCAGATCAGCGAGACCCTTACCTAAGGAACAATGTTTGCAGTTGGCCTCTGGCATCCATATGCAACATACACACACAGACACACAGACACACACGCACGCACGCACGCACGCACGCACAAATAAAAATCTACTCATCCTTGGACTGGGGTGTGCCTCCATGGTAGAACACTTGTCTAGAATGTAAAAAGCCCTGCATTTGATCCCTGGTATTAGAGAAATAATCCTACCAGCACTGTCCAGCAGGGACGCATTGTACATACCTGATTAATTTGAACATAAACACATCTCTGGCTTGTGAATATACATATTGTGGGTCCGAACTGACCTCAGGCTACAGTGTAACAAGCCTAGTGTCAACCCTGACAGACATCACAAACAGAAAGTAAAGACACAAAGGGCCACAGATGCTTCCTTAGAAACAACTAATGTTAGTCTCTGTTAGAGTAGAAAGAAAAGTCCATCTAGATGAACGCCAAGAGAAGACAAGTTTGGAGGGTAAAGGCAAAGACACACAAGAGCTGAGAGAAGCTCAGCCTTCACATCTGTGCTGTAGTAAACAGCACACTCACTCTCCGGGAGGAATAATGATGATGTCAGTGAAAGGAACATGGCATTGATTACGGAAGACATGACAAGGAACTGCCAAACATTTTTTAAAAACAGAGCTCTTAATGGCAAAACTTTTAAAGCTCAATGCACCGAGAACAGGCAGCAATGACCCCAAGAGCCCATCTCCCTGGACTCTAGTGGGCTGGATGGATGCTCTGCACAGGAGCAGCCCCAAGCGCAGGACCAGGGCCTGAGCCTAAAAGGGCTCATCAACTGCAAATCCCACCTGCTTCAGCTGGAAGATCATCCTGGAGTGATCGCCACCTGTGATTTGGTCCAGGAGGTCATCTACCATCTTCTTGCTGTAGCTTCCGGCATCCTTCACGAATTCCTGCAGGCTAGAAGGGAACTGTGTGATGGAAGGCACTGAAAAAGCATCATGTTCCAATTTCAAGACTCATCCCCAACAGTGACAAAGATGCTGATTCCAGAAGTCCTCTGGGAGCTTCCCACATATGTGTGACGCATTGGATTGATGGCTGTCTTAACAATTTTCAAAGAGGTTCATGGCAAAAAAAAAAAAAAAAAAAACCTCCAGGAAAATTAAAGAAAAAACAAAAGGCAATACCTAGGTACACAGATCCATATAAAATCAGAAGATATACTCATTAATCTCTAAAGAGGGCTGTGTAGACAGTCTGAGAGTCCGACATCCAGAAGTATAGTAGCAGGAAACATATGTGGTGAGTGGGCACATATGGAGCGACAGGGGTAAGACTCGGGGCACACCTTTTGATTTCTGAACCATACGAATATATTGGGTTAAAAATAAAAAAAAATTAAAATGTAGTCAGAGAACAAAAATTCCATAGAATAAAGCATCAAGGATAGCCTAAGGCTCCTACATCCTGAAGACTCTTCATCGAGACAAGCAAGACCCAGAGCTAATCCTAGGTAAACCAAGTAACTGACAAAATACAGGCCATCATCTGTGATACCTGGCCATGTGTACAGACAGCAGATCTTGACAGCCATCTCTCTAGCTTCACAAGTGTAGTCTTAAGGCTGCATCCCAGGCTCTGTCATGAATTTTGCCTCCGCCATCCTACCTCACTCCACCCAAGTTCATCAGTTTCAGTCCTCCCCTCAGTACCTGAGAATGTGACTGTATTTGGAGACTTTTGAGAAGTGATTAAGGTGAAAAGAGGTCAGTACGGTAGTTGCTGATCCAATTTGACTAGTGCTATAATAAGAGATCAGGATAGAGGAAAGGCTGTGTGAAGACAGGAGAGAAGATAGTGTCTGTATAAAACCAAGACTGCCAAAACCTGGGCCTCAGACCACCAGTTTTCAGCACAGCGAGGCCTTGGTGTTGGAACTTGATTACTGTGCCTCCAGCTGACTAACAGTCACTAGAAAATATATCTCAAAACAACTGTGAACAAGAACTCCTTGTGAGTATACTCTGTTTGCTAAACACACATACATCTATGCTAGTCTGGATCACTGCCTTCTTCAAATTGTGCTGAACTGCAAGGTAGGTCTATGGCAGAGGCGTGGACAATGGCAAATAGTACTGGAATCTGTGCTGGCACCACCTTACTGCCAGTGCTGTACTTCCCGGAGCTCTCAGCAGGGCCAAGCTACTTACCAGGGAACAGCTCTCACATACTCGTGTGACCTGACTTACCTCAGTGCACACTGCACACCAGTCTCATCTCCATAGGCAGAATACAGAAGCTCCATCTCATCTGACTTCAGGTCCCCGAACACAGAGTTGTTCTGCATTGAAAGTGCAGTGCTGGCACTGGAGAGGAATGTGACTGAAGAGAAGGAAGCAGAGGCAAGGTCAGAGTCATGCTCAATGCACACCAGCATGGCCATAGCCATTTTTCCTTCCAGGTGATCACAACCTAGGCCCATGCCTGGTTCTTCCTTTTTTCCTTCCTGTTTGAACACAAACATAGGAGCAGAAACTGCCCATGGGTAACTGCAGTACCTACTCAGCACTCTATTTCACACCTATGGGCCAAGGGCTACAAAGCAAAGTCTGACCCTTGGGTAGAGATGAACTTGGACAAGTAGAAGTGGTTCTTGGGACCAGCTAATTCATGAACCCCCTCTGGCAGAATCAGGAACTGAGCCCACACAGGATACTCTCTTGCCCAGGGTTATTACCATAAACCAGGTTATGTCTACATGGCTCAATGTTTCTCAACCTCCACTGACATCCACTACGGTGGCAAGCATGCCATGTCTTGTGCTCTGCTACAGCACTGCTTCTCGCTCCTGCTGGACAACAGCTGCAAGCACTCTTCCCTGTAATCAGTGCTTACTGAGGACAAAACTGCTGAGCTGAGAACCAAACACAAGCAACATCTCAAAAGCAAAGTGTGAACAATATCAAGGGAGGGGCTGAGGTAGGGAAGACGTGGGTAGATCACAGAAGGACCAAATGCAGGTTGGTCGATGTCTTGTTGCTGTGATGAAACACCACGACCAAACAGCAAGTTGGAGAGAAAAGGATTGTTTTTCTGTTTTCTGGCTTACTTCCAGATCATAGGCCATTACAGGAAGAAGTCAGAACAAGAACTCAAGCAGGACAGGAAAATGGCAGAAACTGATGCAGAGACCATGGAGGAGTGCTGCTTAATGCCATGTTTCCCATGGCTTGCTCAGTTTGCTTTTGACAGAACCCAGGACCACCAGTTCAGGGATGGCACCACCCACAATGGGCTGGGCCCTACCCAATGATCACTAACTGAGAAAATAAATGCCTTACAGCTGGATCTCATGGAGCCATTTCCTCAAGAGAGGCTCCTTTCTTTCTGATGACTCTAGCTTGTGTCAAGTTGACACATAAAACCAACCAATACAGTCTCTAATACTCAGAGATGTAGAAAATATCATTCCAAAAAGAAAATTTCCTCTAGTGAGGCTCCAAGCCTCCCTGTACCAAGAAGAAATATCAAAAAAGCAGAAGTTGTGCATGACTGAAGGGGATAAGGAAACACGGTCAAAGGCTATGGTGCAGAGTGATCCTGAGCTGGTTCTCCAGAAGAAAAGAAGCAATGACACAGAAAAGGACAACCCCATGTTCACCCTGCCCCTTCCCACCACTCAAGCCAGAATAACTACAGACAGGCAGTGAAATGCCAATTCTAAGTATGTTCCCCTTAGAATGGGCATTTCATTATATTGCCTGTAGTTGAGTAAATGCAGAAGAAATGTCATCAGGGCAAATCTAGGTTCAGACCAGGATGGCTACTGTGCCTCCAAGAGGAAAGAAGTGCTATTTCTTTCAGCTCCACAAAGAAGCATCGGCTTGAATGTTCTCCAGCCCTAAAGTGCATACCTGTGCACATACAGATATGCACACACCAAAGCAAGTCTTCGGACACACATATGTACTAAAACACATGAACAGGTCAAAGCAAGCACTACAAGCACATAAGCACACATATTACCACATATGTACAACCACACATTCCAAACACACTAGAAGACCCATTACAAATGTAGACCATCACAAACACAAATGTACCTGCCCCTCTCTCAGGCTGTGCCACCCACAACCACCCTGTCTAGGTCTCTTGGCTGCTAGGCAGCAGCAGCACCCTGAAAATGGTTAAGATTAAGACTGATGTAAGAAATGAAGCCCTCCATAAGAACCAGCAGGATCCTGAACCAAGACTCCTGTGAAGGGAGGGAATGAAAGCCTGTGAGAGGAAGCGTGTGAGCACAGTCTGAACTCACCTTCAGTGGGGACAGTCCACTAAGTATGACTTTATTCCACCTACTTTAAAGGATCTAAACTTCGTTTGTCTTAAAAATCTGAATCCTGCAGACTTGATACACCAGGATAGGGAGACACGGGGAGGGAGGGGCAACCTCTCAGAGGCAAAGGGGAGGGAGATGGGGGAGGGGTTCCACAAAGGGGGGACCAGGAGGGGAACAGCATTTGGAATGTTGGTTAATTAACTAACTAAACGGATTCTAGACACAGTAACAAAACCATGAAGAAAATCATGGAGGAAGCCCAGCCTCCCTCAGCTCGGAGCTCCCACCAGTCACTGTGCTTACCTTTATTTCTTCTTTCATCTTTGAAACCCAGTGTTGTAAAGCCCGGGAGCAACTTGCTAGACAGTGAACTCAGGTCCACAGGGTGTGTCTCCTCCTCTGCAGAAGACACAGGAGAGAGGGAACCATCAGGAGGGCTTGGCCACAGCTCAGGTGCTCAGTGACGAGCAACTTCTCTATAGCTCCTTAGACACAGGAGTGGGGCACGGGTACACTACAATATCCACTTAAAACTGATTTTGCAAAAGCAAAATATAATTCTTAAAACTAACACCATTTCAATTTGATTCTGTAATTGCCTTGACATCAACATCATGAAAAAAAATCATGTCTGGAGCTAGACAGACAGATGATTCAATTGGCAAAGTGTTTGCCTTGTAAGTATGAGCTTCTGAGCTCAATCCCCCAAATTCCTATTTAAAAAAAAAAGCCTACCCTACTGAGCAAGTTCAAGACCATGAGAGACCTTTTCTCAAAAAAAGAACAAGATGATGCTAACAAATGTTGTCCCTTTGACCACACAGAAACACGCACATGCACACTCACACACACATACATACACAGATGTGCATGCATGCACATACACACTCACACACATGTACAATCACATGCACACAAATGTGCATGCATACACATACACACACACACACACACACACACACACACACACGTCTGGGGCTATCATGCCAGTAATACCTTCACCTTTGCAAACTGCTCACTCAGTCAACACTGCGTTAACAGTTAAAATCAGAGTGTCCATCCTGTACACACTAGAAAAAAATTAAACAACCCTGATGACAGAGGGCTACGTACAAGCATGTTTAGAAGCTTGAGAGCTGAGGGAGACGTCTGCCTGTTCAGGAGAAACTCAGGCAAAGCAGGAAAAGAGACATCCACCATGTCCCACCCTCTCCAAGTGTGTCTGTAGGCATGCTGCAGTCCCAGGGAGTCATTCACAGGCAAAGCTGCTACCTTCTCAAGACGTTTCAATGCATGAAATACCCTTCCAGGCTGGTGCACTGATAGCATTCATGTTTCCAACTAAGAGATGCCCTGACATGATCATCTAACCTTCCTTTCAGAATATTTCTGAGTTTCAAGTGTGCAGGTCAGCATATGGGCCATGAGGAAGGAGTGCTGGCAGAACTCGAGACAAAACCTTCCTATATCATCAGTGATATTCAGCCCTTAAGAATATCACCATGATGAGAAATCCAATAAAGGCCTGACGACATCCTAGCTCCTTGCATAACACAGGCGCCACTGTGCACATGAAAGCCAGGCAACGGTTCTGCAGTCTCATTACCAGTAGTGGTGACATGTGAATGTGTGACACATACTCTGCATCTCAGAGTATGTACAGAGTTCAGAAGACAACGTGCAAGCATTGAGGCCCTGCACAGAGCACCCACCGTCAGCATCAGGCTCAGTTGCATTCACCACACTGTAGAGTAGACTTCCATCTCCAAGCTTCTTCAGGTACCCCATCTGCAAGGAAGTAGCAGCCAAGTGTCATCCCCCAGTAGTAACATCTACTAGAAACATGTGACATGCTAGTCACATCTCCACCAGTTTCTCCACGAGAAAGTACCAGAGACTTTCTCTCACATGCCCAAGGACTAAAGAATGGCCTGCTTGTGACTGAGGCCAATTGTTCATGATTAAATATATCTGATTGTGACCAAGGAGACAGACAGACAGACACAGACACAGACACACACACAGTCAAAGCACTGCTGAGGTACATGACCCCTTCCAAAGAGTTTCTGAAACAAAAGCCTTGACCCAGAAGCAAATATTTAAAAACCATCCATCCGCCAGAACAAAATGAGATTGAAGACTGACAGCTGGGTAAAAGCATCACACCACTCTACAGTGGTCTATGCCTCCATCTCTAAGGCAAGTAGAAACATGACTCCACTAAAGACCTACCACAAAAGGCCTGTCTATTTCCAGTCACCGGCAGTCTTATGCAAGGACAGTAAGTCAGGGTGTGGAAGGTGGACATGTGCAGATGACGTGTTCAGAAAACTGGCCAAATGCAGAAAGAGTGAGCTCTTGTGATTGTGGAGGCCTTTGGAAGAATGTCAGAGAACAACATAACAAGTAGGGCAGAGGCAGGAGAGGTGGCAGATCCTGGAGAGAGGGCAGCAACAATATACCTAGGGGACCAGGGCCAGACTTCTCAACGCAGTACTATACACTAAAAAGCAATCTGAAGTGGCCCGAGATATTGGAGGAACAGGAAGTTTCACCAGACAGCAAAGATTTCAGTATACACAAACAAACACAGTTATCAGTATAATTACACTGTGTATATACACAGGTACATTTCCTGCCTCTACTTGACAGTCTTTTACCCACAACATGCATATCTATCATGGTTAGTTTTGTGTCAACTTGACACAAGCTGCTGTTAACTGAAAGGCGGGAACCTCAATTGAGAAAACACCTCCGTAAGATCCAGCTGTAGCCGGGAGGTGGTAGCACAGGCCTTTAGTCCCAGCATTTGGGAGGCAGAGGCAGGCTGATCTCTATGAGTTCAAGGCTAGTCTGGTCTACAGGCCTAGTTACAGAACAGCCAAGGCTACACACAGAAATCCTGCCTCCAAAAAACCAAACCAACCCAAAAAGATCCAGCTGTAAGGCATTTTCTCCGTGTCAATGTAGGAGGACTCAGCCCATGGTAGGTAGGATCATCCCTGAGCTGGCGATCTCGCGAGACTGATGGCTTGTATATGCTCGGCCCAGGGCGTAGCACTACTAGGAAGTGTGGCCTTGTTGGAGTAGGTGTGGGCATGGGCTTTAAGATCCTCATTCTAGATGCCTGGAAGCTAGTCTTCTCCTAGCAGTCTTCAGATGAAGATGTAGAACTCTCAGCTCCTCCTGTACCATGCCTGCGTGTATGTTGACATGCTCCCACCTTGATGACAATAGACTGAACCTCTGAACCTATAAGTCAGCCCCAATTAAAGTTGTGCTTATAAGAGTTGCCTTGGTCATGGTGTCTGTTCACAGCAGTAAAACTCTGAGACAGGGGGCAAGCCAGTAAGCAATACCCATTGCCTCTGCATCAGGTCCCTGTCCTGTTTTGAGTTCCTGTTCTGACTTCGGTTGATGATGAAGTACAAGCCAGATAAACTCTTCCCTCCCCAACATGTTTTATAGTCACTATTTCATCACAGCAACAGAAACCCTAACTAAGACAATATCCATTTCTAAATAAGGTTTACCACTGAAGGAACCGGGCTCTCCAGAAAAATAGCTAATTTCAGAGGTGGAACACAGCAGGAGCATAAACTGTATGCAAACTATATACGCCTAATGCTGAGCTTTCTAATAGGCATATTTACAAAAGCAAACAAACAGGCAAAACTAACCTTAAGGTGTTTATGGGTTCCTGTTTAATTCTGGATTTTTTGCAATGCTAAGGAGGGAACACAGAGCCTTACTTGGGCTAGGCAAGAGCTCTACCACTGAGTCATACCTTTAACTAGCTTAAGGCATGTCCTATAATTGGAGGGTCCAAAATGTTGCCATTTCAATGTTCAGTATTTAAAACGTAATGCACATTTTGAAGACTTGATGTGAGAAGGAATGTAAAGTCCTAGTTACTGTTAAGATGGACCTTACGTTGAGATAGTAAGATTTAGATTATGTCAGGTCCAGTGAGGCTCATTTTAACATGCACTAGATCAACCTGTACTAGAAAAGGTGCCCTGAGAGTGGTAGCACCTTGCTCTACAGAGAAGCAGGCAACAGATGGGTGGATCTCTCTGCAGAGCTGGGACTGTAGACAGCTGCATTAAGACACCCAGCAATAATCTATGAATGGCTCACAAGAAGGAGAGAGCCACAGATGAACAAAAAAGTGGAATGCTAACATCACCCCTGTGAGTACTTACTATGAAGTAGGCTTTACTTTTAGGGAATCCTGGCAATGAGGGCCTTTTAAAGCAACAGGGTGAGTCAGAAGTGGCCCCAACCCAAGCTGGATGTAGTGGGGACATACCATATTCCAAGTTTATGGTGGTCCTGCCAGCATAGTGATCTCAGACCCTTTTGAGGAAATAAGACCAAGACAACCAAAGAGCGACTCTGGCCTGAACCCCTGGAACCCAGAGATACCCTGGCCAGAGAGTAATACTCCCAGTTTTGGTGGTGGTACCTAATTGCAAAGACTTGACTGTCTGAGGCCAAATGACATGGCCTTCAGGGGAGGGCCACAGATACTACCTTGCCACCTGGGAGAAACCGGTTAATCCTGTCCCGAGCCTCATCAGCTGCGTGCTCTACCAGGGCTAGCACATGCTCCTCTGCCGTGCTGTCTGTCAGGCTGCAGGCATTCCCTTCAGGCTCAAACATGCAGCTGTAAGGCATGAAAATCAAGTGTCATCACAGGCCCAGCCTGTCGCTCTCCAACAGCAGTAGCTTTTATGAATAGTTCCCTTGCAGAGGCGGCACTGGGTGGAGCCTAATCCTGCCACTTCTCGTGGCATTCCTACATGTTCTAATCATGATCTTTACCTGAAGCAAAAAAGTGCAAATCAAATAGAACTCCTTCTCAGAGAAACACTTTTAAGTCTTCTTACCAACGGAAAAAATGACAGAAATTGGATAGGTAGGAAAGGAAATGTGACAGTCTCCTCTATTCTGTGTCACATTTGCAGTAAGGGTGAGCTTCAGGAAGCCCTGGGTTCCCCATGGAAGAATAGTTCTGACTCAAAGTGAGAAGTGCAGGCACTGTAGGGTAGTCTGTCCCCTGCAGGCAGTAGAAACAGGCACACAGGCTCCTCTCTGCCCTGGCATAAGAAATGTTGCAACAAGAAGATGGCCCTATAACAGCCACAGCTGCTCCCTGAAAGTCCAGCACAGGATAAAAATGTCCCTCACCAGAGTGCCACAGCAATGGCACTGACAGGTCCACATGATCTGTAGCATTTGATGGACTTTGAAGTCTGGGAATTCAGAAAAAAACTGCACAACTATCCATTTTATCTAAAAGCCATGGAACCCACAGATGAGGGCAGAATTTTAGTGACAAGGCCATTAGCTAGAAACTTGGGAAATCCAAGGCAACTTGTAGGGCTAAAGGAACCTAAGGGAACAGATGGCAGCAGGTGTCCCTAGAGAGGACAATGGGCAGTGCATCAGAAAGAGCTGTCTGCTGAGAGGGAGCCTGCCTTGGGAAAATGTGTCTTTCTCTCAACCTCACATGGCCACAGGTTGGTCACAGACCCAAAGAGAGGTATGTGATACAAATACAGCTGAGACCTCCCAACCACCACTTGTACAGGACTCATCATTTCATTCTGTCATCAGGTGAGTCACCCAATAGAGTTCAAACCACAGACAAGGCAACCATATGCTGGATAGTAACAGGAAAGAAACCACGCAGGGGCTCCAACTTCCTATGATTGCTTAAATGCTCCTTGGGGTCTGCTACTGAAGGGGTAACATCAATTCTGTCTCAGTGCTCAGCATCCATGAGACAAAGGGGCACTCTGTAACCCCTCTGGTGTGAGATACAGATAAGGCCTCTGAAGGTCCCTTAATTACCTGTGGCCTGATGGACAGGAACAAAACTTCAGGGAGGTATGTCTGAAGCACCCTGACCTTCCTGATGCTCACCAGGCTACCCATCTCCCCATAGCACTACAGAAGTCAGCTTACAGATACCATCTCATGACAAGTGCTGGTGACTAGAGTGGACTTACTGCAACTGTGCTCTGCACAGGTGAGAACACAGGTCATTGCCAGGTGGTATGTATGGTGGGCGTATACTAAAGGAATGAATATTAGCAAGTAGAAGTATTTCATACAGTAATGACAAGCTAGCAAAATGCACTGTAGGGATAACTTCATGGGCCTGTGGATCCCAGGGTCTGTGGCCGGCACACAGGAGGGTGGTCTTGGTCCCCTTACATCTCACATTCATCAACAGCATGAATTGTGATAGTAGCATGAGAGCATGTGATGGGTGGCTATCTTACCCACAGAACTGCCCTGAAGGATCCAGAGTCTGCAAACATACACAAGTGATAGGCTGTATCACCTATGTGATACAATCACTTCACTCTCAGGGCAAGCAGAACAGGGTGGCCACTTCCCTCTAGAGTTCCAGTGCCAGGAAGGCATCCAGTTCAAGGTCCCCTGGGCTACACACCCAGGGGCTGCGTGGAACTTTAGGAATCCTTAGAGACCGTGCTCCTCCATCCAGGCTGAGGTGCTCCACAGGTTCCCTTTGCCCTTGCTTGGGCAAAGCACTGCAGTCCTGCTTGCAGCCAGCAGCTCCACAAGCAAACACCTCCCACAGAGCCTTACCTGATGACTTCTCTACTCGGCTTTTTGGATTTCTTGGTAGTTTCTACTTGTACTGGGACAACCTCGGGAACAGGCTCCTCAACTGCTGGGTCTTCGCTGCCCAGGAGAGCTGCCTGCTGAGAGAAATCCATGTCCTGCATAAACGACATACTGCGCTTCAGAGCTAACAGCCGCTCCTAGAATCAGAAAGGACAGAGCAGCAGGACTTTACCTCTCCCTCGGCCACGGAGCCGTGACGATGGGATGGCATGGGATGGCCACGGCCTCACCTGGCCTAATCGCCACCTTCCCAGACGCTGCAGCGGGAATGGTTGCGAGGGCTCGGCATTCAAGGTATGGCCCAGAGATGGTGGTGAGGGAATGGTGGAGCCCAGCAAGCATCCCTTGCCAATATGTGGCTCATACAGCCCAGTTTACGGTATAGATCTAGGAAGCCACTTGGAATGGCCAAAGGGTAAGCTTGTAGTGCCGAGGGTCAGTGAGGCTGCCCCACAAAGCAAAAACCATAGGGCTGGCTGTGATCCAGCAAGACTGACCCTAGATCCAGAACTTTTCGTCAGCCCCATATAACGGCACCTCTAAGCTGTGTGAAGGTGCAGACGGGGCAGTGCCTGGAGGATAGGGCAGTCTAGAGCAGGGGTTGGCACCTGGGTGTGGCGGATGGATGAAGAGTGTCATTCATTGTGAGCCTGTTAGGCACAGAGAGTTAGAAGACTTCAGCTCAGTGCCATTGCTCTAGTGGGTTTCTTACTTTGCTCATCATCTTAAAGCCCGCGTGCAGGATCTTCTTGGCTAGTTTGTAGTACACGGTGTCTGGTCTATTGTACGTCATCGCATTATCACACATTAATTTGAAATCTGCCTAAGAAAAAGAAACAAGTAATTTGCCACATAATTAATAGCAAAGTTCTCCATTCTTGGCAAATGATGCCAAAGAGAAAGAATGAAATTCGCCAAAAAGCATACTTGGGAAGACTGATTTTTAATAACTCAAGAGAAATTTTCATAACGCTTCACGAGTTTTTATGTGCATGAGGAATCTCCCAGTGAAAAGCTGGTCAAAGTCTCCAATTTCCTTTTGTCTATTAATATGTAGATTTTATGAGAGACTGTACAAATATTCTAAGATCCCTTCTCTCCTCCAGCCTTTCTTCCTATCTTGTAGGAACATGAACATAACCATCTGGCATGAAAAACAGAAAAATCAAACTTTTCCAACACTAAGGATGTTGTGATGCTCCTCCCAAAACACTAACCCAGCATCATGCGCTCACTCTTCCTGCCTGCCAACCTACTAAGTAATCTGTAGCTCACAGAGCCAAAATCAAGAAGCAAAGGACTAAAAGGAAAGCAGCCAAGATTTTAAAAAAAAAAATTCTAAAAGCAACAAAAAATCAAAGTACGCAATTAGTACAGGAAAAACTAAGAATTAGGAAAAACATGCTTCTAAAAACACTCACTTTCAAACTAAGTCAAATTGGACACACTGTTGCCCACAGAAACAAGTCCTGCCTGTGCCAGGACAGAAACTTCAACAGAAGAAAGGAACACACTCATAGCAGCACACACCATCCAATCCAGCTTCCAGTTCTCCCTTAACACTAGCAAATAGTCACCTACCCAGAACAGTCCTCTGCAAACACTTGCGACTAAAAACTACCCGAGGGGGCTAGAGACATGGCTCAGCAGTTAAGAACTCTTGTTGCTCTTGCAGAGGAATCAGGTTTGATTCCACGGCACGGATACAGTGGCTCACAATTATATGTAACTACAGTTCCAGGAGATTCAGTGTCTTCTTCTGACCTCCGAAGGCACCAAGCACACATGTGGTACACATGCATACACTCGGGCAAGGCAAAATAAATACATCTGTCAGAATTATAAAATTCAATTAAAATGACTTGAAGTACACAGTGTTCACCGTGTGAGAGGGCACGGGCACACCCACACGAAGGAAAATGCATGCACACACAGTTTTACAAACATTATTTTGGAAAGTAAAACTCATTTACCTTAAATTCTGTGACTGATTTATATTCGTTAGCCACAATCTTGTCTTTCATCGTGCCAAAGTCCATGGGATGTTTTATTATCATTGAATACCCAGGAGCGATTGCATCCGTGACAGGGAAAGCAAAGAATCCATGAGGATCTTTTCTGAAAGCAAAAATAGCTTCAAAGTGAAAAGAAAATTCTAAAGTCTAAATTTCTAAGTGACATAAAAATTTTTGCAATCCAAAGATTTATATAACTGGCTAAAATTTAAGTTTGCTTCTTAAAAGTTCAGTGGAAAAACATGTATGCCTTTTTAAGGTTGTAACACATTTTACATACAAAAAACCTGACACTATCCCACCCAGCTCTGCCCATGACAAGCAATGCTCTGGAGGCAGCCACACGACATGAACTTCAGATGGGAAAGGAGGGGGAGGAATGCAGCATAGGAGCTCCCTGGCCCTAACGTTGTAACCTGCACCTAGGCTGCCCACACCCTGCTAGATGACAGGTGGGACACGGGGTTACCTCTGTAGCTGGCGGAGGAAGTGCTCCAGAAGTCTCTGGATGGGTGTGCTCTCATTCTCAGCTGAGTTTATAAAGAGAAAGCAAGGGAATAAAATCAAACAGCAAGACTTCATTTCCTTCATTAGAAAGGTCCATATTCATCTGTGTGTTAAACTTCTGGCATTTGAAGCCTAAACGAGAATTGAGAACTTGGGCGCAGCTCCCAACACAGGCAGGCTGGCAATGGGACACACAGCATATCTCAAAACCTATCAGGCTTTCCAGTTCAGGGGTTGTCAAATCCACACTCAAAGGATGACATTCAAAAGAGAAAAATTACTGCCTGCACAGACAATCACATGGTAACTGACTCTAGTATTAGCTTTCCTGATAATCTATGTTCCAATACTCAGCCTCCTCAGTTTCTCTCCATGTGGGAAAAGACATTCTTGCCTTTTAAACACAGAAGCCTGGAGTCCTTCCTATACAAGAAGGCTGGGAGCCAGGGAATCCAAGAACCAAGACTGAGATTCCAGCTGAACTGTCATCCCTGGCAGAGGCTGCTCAGGTCAGAAACTTACCAAAGACCTCAAGCTTCCAACATGCCATCTTGAGATCACTTTAAGTAACTCAGACCTACCATGAGAGCCTGTGTTGGGGTCTCTTCTTCCCAAGGAAGATTACCCATGTTTCCAACATACATGTATTTCTTATGTGAGGGATGTAGCGGCACTAGCCTTATGGTGCTGTTTAGAATTGTAAAGCAGATAAAGCTAAACTTCTAGACTAAAAAATGGTAAACTTTAACCAGATTAAAAATACTATAGATAAGTTGGGCAGTGGTGGCACACGACTTTAATCCCACACTCAGGAGGCAGAGGGAGGCAGATCTCTGAGCTCAAGGCCAGCCAGGTCTACAGAGCTAGTTCCAGAACAGCCAGGGCTACATAAAGAAGCCCTGTATCAAGGAAACAAAAATAAAAACAACGGCAACAAAAAAGCAACTAACCAACCAAATAAAAATACGGTAGGTTTTGCAGAACACATAAGGTTGGTCTCTGGCATTGATGTGTCTGTTTTACCAGTCTTCAAGAAAATGTACCCATTTTTAGCTTGTGAAATGTACCCAACAACTAAATAACCGTGCTATGGACAAGGTAGGAAACTCATGTGCAGGGACAGGGTCTTGCCTGGCTGAGTTCGGCAGGCTCTCACTGGTCGATCTGGGGGTGGCTCCACCTCCACCTTCTTCCCAGGGTCGAAGGCATCAGCCTCCCCTTCTGAGTCACAGTGTTCCTTCTCCCGCTTCCGTTTCTTCTCTTCCTGTAAGTATCAAAGAACAGAGGGCACAGAACAGCCAGAGCTCTCTTAGATTGGTACTGCAGGCCCTGTACATCTCTGCCTTCCCCAGACTGGGAAGAAGATCCATTCCTGACACTGACAGGCATCACCTGAAGATGCCCTGGAAGCCCAGGACTGTGGCGATGGCCCAGATATAGCCAGGCATCATCAGGCCGTTGAAACTTTACCTTCCGCTTCCTTCTCTCCTCCTCATCGAGGTGCTTTTCCTTCTCTGACTTCTTCTTCTTTTTCTTCTTCTTTTCTCTGTGTCTCTCCCGTTCATGGTCTGACCGATCATCATAGTAGCTGGAGTCGTGGCCAGATCCTGAGAGCTCTGTCACTTCACTTCCTCCCACCTTGAGCACCAGCTTCAGAGGCTTCTCCAGTGGTGTGTCTGTATAATCTGCACACGGACCATAGGTCAAACTTGCAAAATTGCTGAGGAGAAATACTGCACCCCTGTGGGTGAATCTAGACAGCAAGGAGTTGTTAAAACCACGGGAAAAGATGTAATCTCAAACTGACAGAACTGTGTTCAGTCCTCTCTTTCAAACCACAGAATCACCACTGAGGATTTTCTGAGGATTCCTTCCTACCAGAAGAAAGTAAAACAACCAGACCTGAGACCCAAGACCCCAATTCCTTCACGGAAGCCCTCTTTTTGATTCGGTCTTCCTGGTACCAGAGAGGAGGTACATAGTGTCTACAGGACCCAAAAAGAAGCCTACGGCTTCTTCACAGCAGATGCCCTTTCTCAGGCCTAACCCCGCCCCCTCCTACGACTGTCCAAGACCTGGCTCTAAGCTCCTCCTTCTCACGGGACCCCGCCCGCTCCACAACCCCGCCCAGTACAGACCACGCCCTTCCCCTGGAACGCCTTCTCCCGCCAGTACCCGCAACCTAGACCCTGCCCTTGGGCTCCGCACCTTCGTACGACGAGCGCCATTCCGCCTTGTGCTTCTTGTGCTTCTTGCCCATGGCTGAGGTAGTACGGGATCCGGTGAGAAGCTGCTGCCCGTAGCCCGACCTGCGCCAGTCGGAAGTGGCTCCTTCGCCTCCGCCGAGTGCTTCCGGGTCAGGGTCGGGCAGTGCGCAGAGCGCGGCAGATTCGAAGCTCGACGGGGCGGGGCGGGGCGGGTTGTGAGGCGCCGCGCCGCTCGGGCGGCGGAAGTGCTTTTCGCGGCACTTAGTCAAGGTGGATCCTTCTACAGCTGAGAAGGCTGCCCCACAGGGCGCAGGGAGACGACCTCGGCCTCACTCCGGCCGCATTCCCTCGGCTCCGGGAGGCGGCGCCATGGACGAGGCAGTGGGCGACCTGAAGCAAGCGCTTCCCTGTGTTGCTGAGTCGCCCGCGGTCCATGTGGAGGTTCTGCAGCGCAGCGGAAGGTAAGCTATACACGGAGCCCGACCATGCGGGGCGCGATCCCACCACGCGTGACTCCGAATGACACGACCTTACTCCAACTCTTAGGATCTCACCCCTCAGCACGGCCCCACTTCTCACGACCGGAGCAGCCTGACATTAACCCACCAAATATGACCGGACACGACTCCATCCCACATCAGTTGACCCTAATAGCATGATCCAACTTTGCCCTCCGTCCCACCACACGTTACTCTTGAGTTTCACCTCTTACATTGCTGCATATCCTATCCAGACCCTACCACCGTCCCCTACTATCTGGGAAGACACCGCAGCTCTCAACTGACTTGACATGGAGCACAGTCTAACTATGAGTGATGTGATGACCACCATGACAGCACCTGCTGAGCGACAGAGGTGATCTCTAGTCAATTAGGGGTGCAAAAAAGTGCAGTGTCAGTAGAGCAAGGAGGTGAATAAGTATTTAGTTTGCTAAGCCGGAATCTGGTGGCAGATTTCCTGTTACAGAGATTTACGTATGTACTCCAGGTTAGACCCTACAGCTCTGCATTTTCAGGTTTTCCTTAAACGGGCTGCTAACATGGATTGAATGCTCATTATGTTTCAGGCTTGTCCCAAACACTGAATTTTTATTAATTTTCATAGTAGTGTGTCAAAAACTAGTGGTGCCGGGCGGGTGCACGCCTTTAATCCCAGCACTTGGGAGGCAGAGGCAGGCAAATTTCTGAGTTCGAGGCCATCCTGGTCTACAGAGTGAGTTCCAGGACAGCCAGGACTACACAGAGAAACCCTGTCTCGGAAAAAAAAAAAAAACAACAAAACAAACAAACAAACAAACACTAGTGGCACCTCCTTTTTCTAATTAGGAACCTGAGGGTGGTTGATGGTGTGACTGTAAGCCTGGGTCCCTACAGTTGATCCCAAAACAGTACACTGCCAAGCCTGATTTTGACTAGTGACTTTCTTGTGTATGTGTAAGGTCTGAGAGAGGGAGAGAGAGCAAGAGAGCGAGCGTATCTGTGTTTGAAACAAGTTCTTCCATCTCAGCTCCCTGCCTTCTGAAATTACAGCCAGACCTGGCTATACTTTAGTGTTTTTCTTAACTAAGATTATTTTTTGTATGTTTTATTTATCTTTCTAGCACTGCAAAAAAAGAAGATATAAAGATGAGTGTTTACAAGCTGCTCAACAGGCATAATATTGTATTTGGAGATTACGTATGGACTGAGTTTGATGAGCCTTTTCTAACCAGAAATGTTCAGTCGGTGTCTATTGTTGACACAGAATTAAAGGCTAAAGACCCTCAGGTAAATTCCTAGTGATGGTAACTGAACCCTTAGGGAGTATAAGGTAATTTATAACTAATATTGACATTGATATCAGGTTATTTACCTATCTGTTCGTTTTGATGGCTGTTATGATCTAAGCAGCAGATTCCATAAAGTCACTTTATGGAACAGATATCACATGGGAGGTTTATTAGGGAGGGAGAATCCAGAGTCTGCTTCTGGGTGAAGGGGGAGAGGGAAAAGCACAGAGAGGAGGGACTGCCCTTTTACAAGGGGATATAGCACATGTGCATAGGAAGGTATGTGACTAGTGGCAACGGTAGGAATGTGTAGCATCTTGGCAGCTAGTGTTGACTTATCCTGCTGTGGTTGGGTCCCTGATACCTGATTGCTAACAGTAGCTAGATAAGTTTTAGCTCTGTGTCCTAGAGCTAGGTGCTAGAGTAGGGACACTATGTGTCAGGATGCTCTTTACAGAACCAGGAACAAATAGGAATTAGAATTTCACAGTTGGAATACAGAGCTATAGAATTCCAAGCTGTGCCTGCGTGCCTGAATGCCACTGTGTTCGTGTTGTGTGCTTGGGGGTATATTAGGACAGTAGATTGTATGGAAGTCGAAAATGAGATGGGTCTATTTTATGGAAGCTCTTCATCTCATCTTACATATAGACTGACTTGATCACTATCTTCTGATCACATTTATGGGAACTTGGGAGCTTTGTGTTAACAGTGTCGGGATACTAGGACAGTTCTTTCACCAGTACAAAAACACTTGGAAGTGTATCCCTGAGGAAGACGCTTCAATGAGCACTGTATAGTTCTTGCTTTCACAGTGAACTGATTTTGAGGGCTGGGAATGTAGCTGCCAGTGATAAACCTCTTGCCTAGTTTGCACCAGGTGGTTGAGGGATAGTTTTATGTACTGTGTATTCAGATGCTGATTGCTGTGCCCAGAAGATCTGGTTGCAGTCTGGTCTTTGGCTTTGTCTCGATACTTGGAGCTTCTCCTGTCTCGCTGATGTGTAAAAATTCTTTTCTATCACTTCTGATTAATTAATTAAGAGCTGATTCAGCCTATAGCTGGACAGAATAGAATAGGGCAGGACTTCCAATCCCAGCTAGGGGATTCCAAGCAAAAGGAAAAGAGATGAGCAGAAAGGAAGAGGAAAAGGACCAGGAGGATTCACCATGAGGAGAGGATAGATGAATAGGAACAGCCAGGGCAAGACCAACTTGACAGGTAATGCTATAATACATGGCTGAGAAGTAAGCCAGGCCAGCATGATCTAGTCAGAATAGCATAGTATCTGCCTAGCTACTATTAGTGCTTGCAGCTTGTTAACAATTTTATTAAGTCTCCATGTCATTTAGTTGGGCACTAAAATGGGCTAGAAAAGGCATAGTTACTTGGGGGTAAAAGGAGCAGAAGAATCCCCCCATTACATTTACATTTTAAGGTCTTAAGTATTTTAGAAAGAAAATAAATACATAAACAGAAATAAAATAGGAGCCGGGCAGTGGTGGCACACGCCTTTAATCCAATTAAAGATTGGATTAATCTTTAATTAATTGGGAGGCAGAGGTAGGCGGATTTCTGAGTTGAGGCCAGCCTGGTCTACAGAGTGAGTTCCAGGACAGCCAAGACTACACAGAAGCCCTATCTCAAAAAAAAAAAAAAAAAAAAAAGGAAATAAAATAGGAATTTGATTTTGAAACATGAGCCTTAGGCCTAAAATTTTATTTCTGCCACGTGTGATGGTGCCTGCCTTTAATCTCAGCACTCAGAAGGTAGAGGTGAGCAGATTTCTTTGAGTTCAAGGCCTGCCTCATTTACATAGGGAATTCTAGGCCAGTCATGACTGCATGACTAGACTTCATTCGTTAAGACGATTGTCCACTTGTATCAATACTAAAATATGATGTCCTTTATTTGACTGGGACTTAGGAACTGTTGGGATGGAGCTCTTCAGTGCTGCTGTGGAAGACATATTACCACAGTTTCATTTTTAGGGTAGTCTGAAAAGTTCCAACAACCTGACTACAGAGCCACTTTCAGGAATTTTTCTTTTTTGGGGGGGGGGTTGATTTTTTTCGAGACAGGGTTTCTCTGTGTAGTCCTGGCTGTCCTGGAACTCACTCTGTAGACCAGACTGGCCTCAAACTCAGATATCCGCCTGCCTCTGCCTCCCAAGTGCTGGGATTAAAGGTGTGCGCCACCAACGGCTACAGGAATTTTTCTTTCCTGATAATGAGGCAATTCTGTACATATGAATAAATGTGTGTTGCACATTGTTGCTAGCCAACATTCTGAGTTTGCATATCAAATTTGATTGATGAAATACATTTGATACATGTACAGCAAATATGATATCACCATTAAAAAAGAAATAGATTACTTACTTGCTAATGGAAAAACATCTCCAATCTGTGGCTGGAGAGACGGCCCAAAGTTTAAACCACTTGTTGATTTTGCAGAGAACACAGGTTCAGTTCCCAACACCCACATGATTGCTCACAACCATCCAAAACTTGAGTTCTAGGGACCTGATGCCCTCTTCTAACATCACAGGGACCCACTTATATGCAAGGTGTGTGTGTGTGTGTGTGTGTGTATACATGGAAGCAAAACACTCGTACACATAGTAAAATCAATCTTATTTTTTGAGTCTCTCCAAGCTATGATAAGTAGATAAAGGCCCAGGTAGACAACCATGTGTGGTTTCCAAACCCCTGCAGTCTACAGCATCACTTTTACCAAGCACTTAGTCTAGGAGCTGAGCCGTGGTCAAGGGAACAGTACATCCATTAAATTACTTAAAACATCTCAGATCCTTAAAGGAGCTATTAATAATTAATTATTAATAATTATGTTGCATTAGAATATATCACAGACCATATTCTCTTTTTATGTGCTTCTGTCATACTAAAGTTCTCTGAATTGCACTTCAGTCACTTAGATGGATACCAAATATTCTATAATATCTCTTTGTCAGACACCTACCCAAAGCTTAGAAATTCTCTGGTTTTGTCTTTTCCTCAGTTTCAGAGGAGTCATAACCATATTATTCAGACCATAACCTGGTTCATTATAAAGGTCTCAGAGAAGACCCAAAACACAATTATTGCTATCTCTATATACAGTCAGAAGGAAAACAAGTTTTTAATAACAGTATTCCTTGATCTTTCTTTTGGACTTTAGCATATGTATACTACAAGTAAAGAAGGCGTGTTCTGAGTTGCACAGATGTGTTTTCTTTTTACTTCAACAGCCCATTGATCTGAGTGCATGCACCATTGCACTTCACGTCTTCCAGCTGAATGAAGAAGGCCCCAGCAGTGAAAATTTGGATGAAGAAACAGAAAATATAATTGCAGCGAGTCACTGGGTTCTGCCTGCAGGTACAGAGTCTTGACAGTAGAGTAGAGGTAGAGGGAGGCAGCCAAAGAATGTGTAAATCAGAAGCTTAAGGCACATCTGAGGTATTCTATGCCTCTTAATGAGAAGATTTGGTTCTTTGCTTTTGTAAGATTTTAGGATGCTTTATCCCTTTTGAAATAAATTAAAAGAATCTCACTGTGTTAGCTTTCTATTGCTATAATAAATGCTTGAGACAATTAGCTAATAAGAAGAAAAGTTTATTTTGGCTTACAGTTTTAATTCATGAAATAGTGGCTCCATTGCTTTGTACCTTTAGTAAGGCAATGTACCATATTGTGGAAGGGAAGGATGGCAGAGGAAGCCTATTCTCTTCATGGCCATATGAACTTAGACTGTTATTCCTTTAGACAAACACCTCATTGTGTCTGACTAAGGATGTCAAGTTCCTGTTGGAACTATTTAAAGCTTATTTTATTATAAATATAAAGGTTGTGTGTATCTTTTATCTGAAAACTAAATGGTCAAAGGCGGGTCAAAAACCTTGGGTTGGGATTAAAAATTTCTACAACACCTCAGTTTGTCTCCTCTGCTGGGCAGTCCTTGCCTGCTATGACAGTGCTTCTCTGAGGACTTTGCTGCTGGGTTCCAACAGGTAGTAGCCAGGAATTATTAATTCAGTCACCAAGTTTTATGTTTCTACAATTTGTTTTTTGATTGTTTAAAATACACTTAAATAATAACTTAAGGCAAGTCTAAGATGAAATAGAAATTGCAGTGTTCAGTGAAAACAAAAATACAGTGCACCACTATTTATGGAAATACATTAGCCCAAAAAGGAAATTTATAGGCTTGCATTTGAAATAAATATCTTAGACCTAGACTTTTTCCTCTAGAGACACGAAACTGGTGAAAAACAATAAACCCAGAGAACGCAAGAGGACGTAACAGAAATGGCAAAACTGAGACTACTAAACAGTGAAATTTTTCCTGGAAAACATTTTAGTGCATGGATATTTCATATATGCCGATGATGGGTTTTGATCAGCTCAGCTCCGTTCCCCTCCCTCTAATTCCACCCCTCTCCTCACTACCACTTGTGCCTCCTAACAGCATGTGTTGCTTTTCGTTGCTGGTGTTGTTTTTGTTTTTCATAAGCCCACTGGATCCACTTGGTGCTGCATTTGCTGGGGCACATTTAGCCTTCCAGGGCCTGCAACCCTGAAGAAAACTGATTCTCCTTCACCTAGCAGCCATCAATTGCACTAATTCTGAGATAGAGGTGGAATTTCACAAGCCACATCCATCTAATTCTGTTAGGCTGCAACATCCACTAATTCTAGCTCTTAAAATTGTTTTCACTTCCTTGATGATCCCTAAGCCTGAGGGTACCATATGATACAGATGTCACATTTAGAGCTAAGAACTCCAGAATCTCTTATTCTCCACCTAGATTTGTTGTCTCCCTCTGTACAGCAATTATATCGATTACAAAAAGAGGCTTCTCTCATGAGGGTCAAAAGATACACTAATCTCTGAATGTAAAAAGAGAACTCAGGGTGGAGGTTAGGGGTAGTTTATTACTGTGTCTACCTAACAAATAGTATTAGGTTTCTCCCCTAGGCCTATGACCTAGTCTGTCAGCCATGGAGTTTTAGTCCAGTTAATGATACTAGAGTTGAGTTCAATCCTATGGTTTGAGCTTTAAACACAATCAGAAAGTGGTTGCTTACTCCTATAACATTTAGTCCACTAGTGCACCAATGGGCATATCTTGCCAGGCCAGTCAGAACTTATTGTAACTTCCAGGGTTCACTGGTGTGTAAAACTGTTGATAATTTTCTTGAAGTATCATGCATAGAGCCTCCAGCACTGTGGCAGCTAACCTGGAGGATAGGGAAAATTCATTTGTAAAAACACTAGTCCCTAAACATGCAGAGTAGTTCAGCTAACCTAGAGGACAGGGAGAATTCATTGTAAAAGCACTAGTCCACAAACATGCAGAGTAGTTCGTTTTCTCTCTTACATTGGGGATTGAACTCAAGGCTTCACATAAACTACCTCATAAGCAGCCTACCTCTGAGCTTCATGCCAGGTCTTGTTTGTTTGTTTGTGAGTGAGAGGGTTTCACCCAGGCTGTTCTTGAACTCATTGTTAACCCTGACAGACCTTGAACTTGTGATACTCCTCCTTCCCCTTGAGCTACCAGACTTGGTAAGAAGAATCCTTTTATTTCACTTATCTGTCAAAATTATGTGGCTGTCATTTATCTTAGATCTTTACTTTTAAGAAAAGTTGAACTTTGGGTAAAAAGATAAACCACTTGCTGTATCAGTCTTGATCTGCGGTTGGAAAGCACTGGTTTCAAATTCTTCCTAAAATTGGGCTTTTTGTCTTCTCTTTGACAGCTGAATTTCATGGGCTTTGGGATAGCCTCGTGTATGATGTGGAGGTCAAATCCCATGTAAGTTGCTGCCCTTTTTTCAGAATATACTTATTGTCTTGCTCTCGAGCCTCGCTGTGTCTTGTGATTCAAGAGGGTTTTTGGAGATCTTGTCTACTGGACATCCCACATCTGAATGCCAGTCCATCAGAGGTTCCCCAGCATAGAACTGATCCTTTCGGTGGAAAATGGTCAGAGACTAGCCCTATTGGGGACATACTAGGAAACTGCCACTTGGCATCTGGAAGCCACCTCCTCAGGCTTCTGACAGATGTGTTACATGCATACCCTACTACCTCCTCTGTTGTTTTTATCTGATAAGTACTTTGGACATCTTAGTGTATGTTGTCGTCCTAAGTAAAAGTAATGATTATTTTTCCTCTTAGAATGGTACCAACCAGGATTTTATCTTCTTACCTTTTAAAGATGCCTTCTAGAACATGATCAACTGATGGGAGATAGTCTCTGAATGTCAGAAGGTGCAGGCCTTCATAGCAGGCTTTTGGAAACCTTTGCCTTGCAGGTGCCTGATCTGCCTTTCTGCTTTTTCCCATTAGCTTCTTGATTATGTGATGACCACCTTACTGTTCTCAGACAAGAATGTGGACAGCAACCTTATCACCTGGAACCGGGTGGTACTGCTGCACGGTAAGGGGCGGATTTCCATGTGACAAAAAAGAGTGGCCTGGAATTGACTTGTAATAATTTATATCTATTCCTTCTACAATGATATGGCCCTTTCTTCTCTGAGGGAGTCAGAATTGTTCTTGAATGTTCCA
Source organism: Rhabdomys pumilio (assembly GCA_030674055.1). NCBI lineage: Eukaryota > Metazoa > Chordata > Mammalia > Rodentia > Muridae > Rhabdomys > Rhabdomys pumilio. The sequence goes on along the minus strand of JANHMN010000014.1, from coordinate 72,466,363 downwards.
TATATGTGAAGCTAATTAAGTTCACTAAAGTCTGGCAAATTTGTTAGCTGACTTTCTCTTGGGGCAACTTGTTTGCCTCCTTCTGACTATTCTTTTATTAAATGATTGCCTGTTTTCCCAACTGAACATAATTGCTTAGAATAAACACATCTGCTTTCTCTTCTTTGTAATAGTTCCTGCTTCACTTCATGAGAGTGAACTACAGGAGCCCTGCTTTTAAAGAAATTCTGTCAGGTCCATTTAGAAGGAAGTTGTTGATTTGCTCCCACTCCGTTGCTGTATAGAGATGGAGCTGTATAGAGACAGCACCCACAGCCAGGCAGTGGTGGCCACGCCTTTAATCCTAGCACTTGAGAGGCTGGCAGATCTCTGAGTTTAAGGCCAGCCCTGTCTACTGAGCAAGCTCCAGAACATCCAGGATTGTTACTCAGAGGAATCCTGTCTCAAAACAACATCAGAAAAAGACAACACCCACATTGTAGCAAAGGAGAAGCCTGTGTTAATTACCCTGGTTATGCCAATTATGAATATCAGATTGCCCAACATCTTTTAAGAAGTATCATTTAAGGAGCTGGAGAGATGGCTAAGTAGTTTCAGAGAACTCTTGCTCTTGCAGAAGCCTGGGGTTCAAGTCCCAGCACCCACATGGTAACTCAAAACCGTCTGTAACTCTAGTTCTTGGGGACCTGATATAACCTCTTATGCCCTCTGAAGGTCCTGCATGCACGGGTTACACTTCCAGGTAAAAA
>JANHMN010000014.1:72404391-72465214 GCA_030674055.1 Rhabdomys pumilio | reverse complement strand
TTGTTGCTAGCCAACATTCTGAGTTTGCATATCAAATTTGATTGATGAAATACATTTGATACATGTACAGCAAATATGATATCACCATTAAAAAAGAAGTAGATTACTTACTTGCTAATGGAAAAACATCTCCAATCTGTGGCTAATGGAAAAACATCTCCAATCTGTGGCTGGAGAGACGGCCCAAAGTTTAAACCACTTGTTGATTTTGCAGAGAACACAGGTTCAGTTCCCAACACCCACATGATTGCTCACAACCATCCAAAACTTGAGTTCTAGGGACCTGATGCCCTCTTCTAACATCACAGGGACCCACTTATATGCAAGGTGTGTGTGTGTGTGTGTGTGTGTATACATGGAAGCAAAACACTCGTACACATAGTAAAATCAATCTTATTTTTTGAGTCTCTCCAAGCTATGATAAGTAGATAAAGGCCCAGGTAGACAACCATGTGTGGTTTCCAAACCCCTGCAGTCTACAGCATCACTTTTACCAAGCACTTAGTCGAGGAGCTGAGCCGTGGTCAAGGGAACAGTACATCCATTAAATTACTTAAAACATCTCAGATCCTTAAAGGAGCTATTAATAATTAATTATTAATAATTATGTTGCATTAGAATATATCACAGACCATATTCTCTTTTTATGTGCTTCTGTCATACTAAAGTTCTCTGAATTGCACTTCAGTCACTTAGATGGATACCAAATATTCTATAATATCTCTTTGTCAGACACCTACCCAAAGCTTAGAAATTCTCTGGTTTTGTCTTTTCCTCAGTTTCAGAGGAGTCATAACCATATTATTCAGACCATAACCTGGTTCATTATAAAGGTCTCAGAGAAGACCCAAAACACAATTATTGCTATCTCTATATACAGTCAGAAGGAAAACAAGTTTTTAATAACAGTATTCCTTGATCTTTCTTTTGGACTTTAGCATATGTATACTACAAGTAAAGAAGGCGTGTTCTGAGTTGCACAGATGTGTTTTCTTTTTACTTCAACAGCCCATTGATCTGAGTGCATGCACCATTGCACTTCACGTCTTCCAGCTGAATGAAGAAGGCCCCAGCAGTGAAAATTTGGATGAAGAAACAGAAAATATAATTGCAGCGAGTCACTGGGTTCTGCCTGCAGGTACAGAGTCTTGACAGTAGAGTAGAGGTAGAGGGAGGCAGCCAAAGAATGTGTAAATCAGAAGCTTAAGGCACATCTGAGGTATTCTATGCCTCTTAATGAGAAGATTTGGTTCTTTGCTTTTGTAAGATTTTAGGATGCTTTATCCCTTTTGAAATAAATTAAAAGAATCTCACTGTGTTAGCTTTGTATTGCTATAATAAATGCTTGAGACAATTAGCTAATAAGAAGAAGAGTTCATTTTTGCTTACAGTTTTAATTCATGAAATAGTGGCTCCATTGCTTTGTGCCTTTAGTAAGGCAATGTACCATATTGTGGAAGGGAAGGATGGCAGAGGAAGCCTATTTATTCTCTTCATGGCCATATGAACTTATACTGTTATTCCTTTAGACAAACACCTCATTGTGTCTGACTAAGGATGTCAAGTTCCTGTTGGAACTATTTAAAGCTTATTTTATTATAAATGTAAAGGTTGTGTGTATCTTTTATCTGAAAACTAAATGGTCAAAGGCGGGTCAAAAACCTTGGGTTGGGATTAAAAATTTCTACAACACCTCAGTTTGTCTCCTCTGCTGGGCAGTCCTTGCCTGCTATGACAGTGCTTCTCTGAGGACTTTGCTGCTGGGTTCCAACAGGTAGTAGCCAGGAATTATTAATTCAGTCACCAAGTTTTATGTTTCTACAATTTGTTTTTTGATTGTTTAAAATACACTTAAATAATAACTTAAGGCAAGTCTAAGATGAAATAGAAATTGCAGTGTTCAGTGAAAACAAAAATACAGTGCACCACTATTTATGGAAATACATTAGCCCAAAAAGGAAATTTATAGGCTTGCATTTGAAATAAATATCTTAGACCTAGACTTTTTCCTCTAGAGACACGAAACTGGTGAAAAACAATAAACCCAGAGAACGCAAGAGGACGTAACAGAAATGGCAAAACTGAGACTACTAAACAGTGAAATTTTTCCTGGAAAACATTTTAGTGCATGGATATTTCATATATGCCGATGATGGGTTTTGATCAGCTCAGCTCCGTTCCCCTCCCTCTAATTCCACCCCTCTCCTCACTACCACTTGTGCCTCTTAACAGCATGTGTTGCTTTTCGTTGCTGGTGTTGTTTTTATTTTTCATAAGCCCACTGGATCCAGTTGGTGCTGCATTTGCTGGGGCACATTTAGCCTTCCAGGGCCTGCAACCCTGAAGAAAACTGATTCTCCTTCACCTAGCAGCCATCAATTGCACTAATTCTGAGATAGAGGTGGAATTTCACAAGCCACATCCATCTAATTCTGTTAGGCTGCAACATCCACTAATTCTAGCTCTTAAAATTGTTTTCACTTCCTTGATGATCCCTAAGCCTGAGGGTACCATATGATATAGATGTCACATTTAGAGCTAAGAACTCCACAATCTCTTATTCTCCACCTAGATTTGTTGTCTCCCTCTGTACGGCAATTATATCGATTACAAAAAGAGGCTTCTCTCATGAGGGTCAAAAGATACACTAATCTCTGAATGTAAAAAGAGAACTCAGGGTGGAGGTTAGGGGGAGTTTATTACTGTGTCTACCTAACAAATAGTATTAGGTTTCTCCCCTAGGCCTATGACCTAGTCAGTCAGCCATGGAGTTTTAGTCCAGTTAATGATACTAGAGTTGAGTTCAATCCTATGGTTTGAGCTTTAAACACAATCAGAAAGTGGTTGCTTACTCCTATAACATTTAGTCCACTAGTGCACCAATGGGCATATCTTGCCAGGCCAGTCAGAACTTATTGTAACTTCCAGGGTTCACTGGTGTGTAAAACTGTTGATAATTTTCTTGAAGTATCATGCATAGAGTCTCCAGCACTGTGACAGCTAACCTGGAGGATAGGGAAAATTCATTTGTAAAAACACTAGTCCCTAAACATGCAGAGTAGTTCAGCTAACCTAGAGGACAGGGAGAATTCATTGTAAAAGCACTAGTCCACAAACATGCAGAGTAGTTCATTTTCTCTCTTACATTGGGGATTGAACTCAAGGCTTCACATAAACTACCTCATAAGCAGCCTACCTCTGAGCTTCATGCCAGGTCTTGTTTGTTTGTTTGTGAGTGAGAGGGTTTCACCCAGGCTGTTCTTGAACTCATTGTTAACCCTGACAGACCTTGAACTTGTGATACTCCTCCTTCCCCTTGAGCTACCAGACTTGGTAAGAAGAATCCTTTTATTTCACTTATCTGTCAAAATTATATGGCTGGCATTTATCTTAGATCTTTACTTTTAAGAAAAGTTGAACTTTGGGTAAAAAGATAAACCACTTGCTGTATCAGTCTTGATCTGCTATTGGAAAGCACTGGTTTCAAATTCTTCCTAAAATTGGGCTTTTTGTCTTCTCTTTGACAGCTGAATTTCATGGGCTTTGGGATAGCCTCGTGTATGATGTGGAGGTCAAATCCCATGTAAGTTGCTGCCCTTTTTTCAGAATATACTTATTGTCTTGCTCTCGAGCCTCGCTGTGTCTTGTGATTCAAGAGGGTTTTTGGAGATCTTGTCTACTGGACATCCCACATCTGAATGCCAGTCCATCAGAGGTTCCCCAGCATAGAACTGATCCTTTCGGTGGAAAATGGTCAGAGACTAGCCCTATTGGGGACATACTAGGAAACTGCCACTTGGCATCTGGAAGCCACCTCCTCAGGCTTCTGACAGATGTGTTACATGCATACCCTACTACCTCCTCTGTTGTTTTTATCTGATAAGTACTTTGGACATCTTAGTGTATGTTGTCGTCCTAAGTAAAAGTAATGATTATTTTTCCTCTTAGAATGGTACCAACCAGGATTTTATCTTCTTACCTTTTAAAGATGCCTTCTAGAACATGATCAACTGATGGGAGATAGTCTCTGAATGTCAGAAGGTGCAGGCCTTCATAGCAGGCTTTTGGAAACCTTTCCCTTGCAGGTGCCTGATCTGCCTTTCTGCTTTTTCCCATTAGCTTCTTGATTATGTGATGACCACCTTACTGTTCTCAGACAAGAATGTGGACAGCAACCTTATCACCTGGAACCGGGTGGTACTGCTGCACGGTAAGGGGCGGATTTCCATGTGACAAAAAAGAGTGGCCTGGAATTGACTTGTAATAATTTATATCTATTCCTTCTACAATGATATGGCCCTTTCTTCTCTGAGGGAGTCAGAATTGTTCTTGAATGTTCCATATATGTGAAGCTAATTAAGTTCACTAAAGTCTGGCAAATTTGTTAGCTGACTTTCTCTTGGGGCAACTTGTTTGCCTCCTTCTGACTATTCTTTTATTAAATGATTGCCTGTTTTCCCAACTGAACATAATTGCTTAGAATAAACACATCTGCTATCTCTTCTTTGTAATAGTTCCTGCTTCACTTCATGAGAGTGAACTACAGGAGCCCTGCTTTTAAAGAAATTCTGTCAGGTCCATTTAGAAGGAAGTTGTTGATTTGCTCCCACTCCCGTTGCTGTATAGAGATGGAGCTGTATAGAGACAGCACCCACAGCCAGGCAGTGGTGGCCACGCCTTTAATCCTAGCACTTGAGAGGCTGGCAGATCTCTGAGTTTAAGGCCAGCCCTGTCTACTGAGCAAGCTCCAGAACATCCAGGATTGTTACTCAGAGGAATCCTGTCTCAAAACAACATCAGAAAAAGACAACACCCACATTGTAGCAAAGGAGAAGCCTGTGTTAATTACCCTGGTTATGCCAATTATGAATATCAGATTGCCCAACATCTTTTAAGAAGTATCATTTAAGGAGCTGGAGAGATGGCTAAGTAGTTTCAGAGAACTCTTGCTCTTGCAGAAGCCTGGGGTTCAAGTCCCAGCACCCACATGGTAACTCAAAACCGTCTGTAACTCTAGTTCTTGGGGACCTGATATAACCTCTTATGCCCTCTGAAGGTCCTGCATGCACGGGTTACACTTCCAGGTAAAAACCAAATACTCACACACATAAAATGTAAGTAAATCTTTAAAAAAAAAAGAAAAAAAAAAAAAGCTGGCTGGTAGAGTAGACCTTTAATCTCAACCCTTAGAGGCAGAAGAAGCTAAAGTTTGAGGCCAACCCTGGCTTCATAGTGAGTCCTTGTCTCAAAGAAGAAAACGTCTATGGATGTGATTCATATTTTAGAGGGTCAGTCCATTACCAGTTGTCTGTGCTGTTTGGGCCCTGTGGTAAAGCACATGGGATAGCAGTCATCAATCACATTGCAGCCAAGAGTGAAAAAGAGGAAGAGACCAAGGTCTCTCAGTCCCCTTGAGGTACATACCCCAGTGACCTAAAACCACACTTCACCTTTCATTTAACAAATGAGTCTATGTAACATTCCAGGTGTAAATGTTGTTCTGGTCTAACATGGGGTACAGGCCACCTCTGCATTACCTGTAGTGAGAGATGCCACCGCAGGAGTGGTTTTGTACCTCCATTTACCAAGAAAGCTAGCTGTCCTTGGCCTTTGTAACGAGCCTGATGACTGTGCGCTTCATAAAGGGAGTGTGGAGACAAGGACTGCTGTCACCAAGATGTAGACCAGATGTGTGTATTCAGTATGCCTAGAGAATTAAGAGCCAGGAAGCAGTATGTCAGCTAGGAGACCAGAAACAGGAGAGCCCATATTAGAGAAGTCCAATCAGGGCTACATGGTGAGACCCTAGAGCTGTTAAGCTTGTTAAGCTATAACTTAACAATTAATACTTACAGTAAGAACAGTAATAGTACTTAACTCTGCTTAAAAGTAATATAGCACTGGCTTGAATATATTTCCTTGGCTATTACAGGTCCTCCGGGTACTGGAAAAACATCCCTTTGTAAAGCATTAGCCCAGAAACTGACCATCAGACTGTCAAGCAGGTAACTTTGGTGACAACATAGAGGAAAGAAGCAGGCACAGGAGTTGTGACATTTATTTTCAGTCATGATTCATGAGTTCCTCTCCTTGGGAGTAGATCATTTTATGCATCTGTACCGAGCATGGTCTCAGGTTTGATTCAGTCTTGTAAAGTATCCTTGAGGCTAATGGTGGCAGCCTCGAACTGTCCGACAACATGTGTACTAAAATAAAGGTTTCTCTGCTCCTGGTGTCATGCTCATGGGTGACAGACAGGTCTAGATATTGAGCAGGTTTTCTGTCCATGTATTTTTATCATTTAGTAGGAAAAGGACATTGATGTCCCTGTTGTCTTATCTTGCCACCGATCAGCCTTGGCTTGGAGAGGGGTTCCTGAGAGATGGAGTGTCTGAGAGTGGTAAAAACAAATGACTCAAAGTCAGATCATGGGTCCAAGCCTATGTCCTGCTGAGACAGCTAGCTTTCTGCCCGAGACAGCTCTCTGCTAGTAAAAATTCTAAAAGCTTTCTGACCAAAGTCAGAAAAACTACTATAAAAAATTCTTGAGTCTTCTGATGAAGTCAGAAATACTGTTTTAAAAAGTTGTAAAAATAATTCTTGAGTTTTCCAATCAAAATCAGAAAGCAAAAAAAAAAAAAATTCTAAAAGAGCTGTGTCTTCAGACAGCCTTCTCTAGATAGCTGCTAGAAAACATTCTAAAGAGCTGTGTACACTCCAACTAAAATCAGAAATCTGTTAGAATTCTTGAAGAGCTCCCACTAGAAAAAAAATTCTAAAAAAGAACTGCTATCTGTGGAGACCAAAAGTTCAGTTTTTTACTTTACATATCAATTCAGTTATTTAATTCAGGTTCCCTCTTGACCACCCCACAAATCACCCTTCCATTACCTTAGCCCTTTGACTCTTAGGAAAAGAACAACAAAAACTTTTTTTTTTTCTTTTTGTAAGGTTGCAAAAGAATTCAGAGATCTGCCTGCCTTTGTTAATTTGTCTGGGTGTGACCTTGTTCTGAGATTACGACCTGGCTGACCTTGAACTCCGGAATCTGCCTGCATGTATAAGCATTAAAAAAGCTTAGCTGAGTAGAACCTTGCCTTGTGAACACCACTCCCCAAATCTCTTTGTCTCCTTTAGTGTCTTCCTGAGCTGGCTCATAGTGCAGCTGCCTTTGTTACTTTAAATTTGTGAAGCCACTCATATCATTCATATTGCATCCTTATATTTTTGCACAGTTGAGAAATTGTATAGTTTCAAACTCATGTTTTTAGAATTGTTTTTCACAGCTTTAAGGGCTGTCTGGAAGGCCATTTTGCTGAGACATTAACCACACCCTTGCCTCCCATACTCTTGCTGTTTCTGATTATTATCATGGAGTCATTAACTTTAACAGGGAGCACATTTCTCTTGAGGAATGTGAAAATAATGTACATTATTATACAAGCAAGTCTTACACAGCAGCCATCAATACTCATGGAGGTCCACGCCTACTGACCCTGTCCCAGGGTTCATATCATTTTACTCTTACTAAGGCCATGCTAGACCTGGCATTATCTGTCCTTCCTTGAGTTCTGTCTGTCTCAGGTCTTGGTTCTTCCTTGAGTTCTGTCTGTCTCAGGTCTTGGTTCTCCTCACATTTGATGGCCATCTGATGATTACGTATTATTACATGGAATCTATTCTTCAGCATGTGAGACTTCTTGCTGTGTGTTGTGCACAAACCATCCATGTACTTTACCCTTTTATTTCAGCTCTTTATTTTAAAATGTGTTTTACTTTATTTTAATGTGTATATGTGTTTTGCCTTTATGTATACCTATGCACCATATGTGTGCCTGGTGCCCAGAGAAGCCAAAAGAGGACATCAGATCCTAGGGAACTGGAGTTTCAGATGGTTGTGAGCAGCCATGTGGGTGGGTGCTGGGAATCAGACCCAGGTCTCTGGAAGAATAGTCAGTGATTTTAACCTCTTAACCATCTCTCCAGCTCCTCTTTTTTCAGTTTAAAAAAAAATGTGTACTTAATTTTAAACAGTTTCTCTTGCTACATCCTTAAGTTCATAATTTTTTGTAGTGTCTAGATTATTCCCAATCATTTAGTTCTTTTTTTTTCCTCATAATGTTTTCTTTCTCTTGAATATTTCTTTTGGTTCTTTGTGTTCTTCCTTCTTTCACATGTTGTTAAAGTCTTGAATCAATTTATATGGCTTTTTTAAAAGGATGTTCTTACCTATCACTTGCATTGTTATCTCTGACTTCTCTTCTGTTTTCGGGCCACTTGTCTCTTCTTCCTGGCATGTGTGTTGTCTTCCTTGTCCATCTGAATGGAATTGAAATCACTTAGAACATAAGTGTCAGTCTACCTTTGAGGGAGTTTCTAGAGAAGTTTAACAAAGAGAGGAAAGCATGCCCTAAATTTAGGTGATACCCTTAAGCTAGTGACCCGATCTGACTAGAAAGGGAAGAGAAAGCCAGCTGACAGGTAGCCTTGTTTCTCTGTTTGTAGCTGATGCTGTGGGCAAAGCCACTGCTGCCATCCTGCCTCCTCTACCTTGATGGACTGTGTACCTTGGAACTACGAGCAAAATAATGCCCTCCTCCCTTAACGTGCTTCTTGTCAAGTATAGGGTCACAATAATGAAGAACCAAATTCAGCGTTTTGGGTGTTTTTTACATAAATACTTAACACTGTGGTTAAAGGATCTAGATCTTTATATCTTAACTTTTAAATCTGGCTAGGTTCCGGTAGCCTTTTCAACTACAGATACCTCTCCTCAAAACTAGCTTTGATTTCCTCAGCTCCACAGTGTCTAGGTTCCCTTAGTTTATAATTGAAAGAGGCCTGATGGACAGCCAGGGCTGTCGCTTTTAGAGCATTTCCCTTGGGAGTTACTTTCTTCCCCGTCTGTTCAACAAAATCCTTACCAAATGTCACTGTTTTTGATCTTGTCTAATTTTTCATTGCCGAAAATAATGTTTGTTTGGCTTCTACTACTCCAGTGTGAAGCAGAATTCCTGTGAGATACACTGGTATATGTCTACATTGTTTCTTTAGAAGTGTTTTAGTATTTTTACAAACAGAATACTTTATTTTCACCAGTTATGTTTAGCAACTTGGCCCTATTCTAATAGATTAAATTACATCTTTTCTTTAAAGGCCTCCAGAGGCAAGTTTCCTAGAATACCAAAGAGGCAAAATATTCTTACAAGAAATCTAACTTTCACTTAGAAAAATGTGGGAATTTGTGTTTATCCTGTAAGTTAGAAATGGCATATACATATATACATACACATAAATAATTTGTATGTAAATTATTTTTTCCTCCCACTCTGTTAAATATGTTTTGTAATTAATTTTACTTAATAGTCACCTCAGTCTCTTTGCTATCCCTTTGCCATGTTGTTTTAACAGCCTTCTCCATACTTCGTAAGCAGTAAAAGTAATCAGTGCTCTGGTTTCAAAGTGGAGTACTACTGGTGCTTTTTAAAAACAAGAAATTCTTCTGTGGACCCATGACCTGAGAACTATAAAGCCTGATCTGCATAGAGAGTTCTGAGACAGCCAGAGCTATATAAACTGTTTGAAAAGTGTGGTGGGGGGCGGTGTTGCGGGGGGTGGGGGAGGATATGTTCTAGGAGCCTGCTCTCTCCTCTTGCATAGTGAGGCTCAGTGCGTGCTATCTCTGGGTGGAGGGAGGGCAGGACCATTTTAGACTTTCTCTAATTAAGAGCATTAGTGAGTTTTGACCCTTTAAGCATCCCAAGATTTGAGTAGGAAAAGGCCACAAAGTGGTTTGTCACACCACTTTGGGGTTTGTGGAAGGAAACCAACTGTGTAGATACTGCCAAAACTTCTTGATGCTTTTTATTTTATTTACAATATTGGAAATAAAAGTTATAAGCAGATTAAAATGAGAGTTTTTGCTATTTGATTCCAATGGGAAAACTTGATTTACTTTTATCTGGACCTGGTAGTTACATACTATTAGGTTTTCTACAATTGTTAATTATATGGAGCTGCATATTGTTAGGAATGGGGGTCGGTCTCAAACTGTGGGCAGTGGAGGAATTCAGTGTCAAAGACATAGTTTCCTTATCTCTCCTCTCATCATCTTAGGTACCGATATGGCCAGTTGATTGAAATAAACAGTCACAGCCTATTTTCTAAGTGGTTTTCAGAAGTAAGTATTAAATGTTTTAATTGTTGATATTGTCAGACATAATTGGAAAACAATGTCTTCTGTCTAGACCAAACATTGCAAACACAGAAGCTTCTGGAAAGAGGTAGGTGAAATACCTGACTATGGTCAGAGACAGACTCTAGAGCTAGAGGATTTGGAGGCAGGAAGAAACCCTTCAAGGTCATATATCAGACCTCTGATTGAGTAGGGCAAGACACCCACTCGACATTCAACAAGTACCAGATTCTCTGGTCTCATTTAGACTGCCCTTTTGCCAAGAAGCCTTCATGCTCCTGTACTCTGGATCTGAACTACCCCAGTTTGATGTTATGGGTGGACCTGAGTCCTGAAAGCCTGTGTGTCCAAGCATCTCGTCTCATCTGCTCTTAGGAAGGTGTTAAGGCAGTGTACAGGCAACTGGGAGCAGAGTGCCTGTCGTTTCCCCTCATCAGTTTCTGTATTGTTATCAGTGGTTTGCCTTGTTGCACTGTCTCCCCGAGCAACAACAGATGCAGCCTCAGATACCCATGTCCAAGCAGTAGCATTTGTGCTGATCTCTAGAGCAGCTCTAGATCTTGCCTCATGTTGGGAGTTTTCTGAAAGTTCATCAGAGAGGTGGCCACAGTTGTGATGCTTTTGTGCTCCTGTGTCAATTGACTACAAATTAGCACCACTAATAAGAGTACTTTGGTTTTAGAGTGGCAAGTTGGTAACTAAAATGTTCCAGAAGATTCAGGACTTGATTGATGATAAAGAAGCTTTGGTGTTTGTTCTGATTGATGAGGTAGGCACTCAAAGAAAGTCAGTCTTTGCCTGAATTGCCTCTTGCTATTACTGCCTGATCCCTCTTACTTGGTCTGCTGTGTTGCAAGCTCTTTTCTATGGATCTTTTCCTAGCACTTCATGCATTGAGCTTCTAGGAGCAGCAACACACATAGACACATACTTTTCATTCAGTCAATTGACACAGTCCTTAATTGCCTGTGAAGTGCCAGTCACTCTTCCTTTTGACCTGTTACTCTGTCCCCACAGGTGGAGAGTCTTACAGCTGCTCGAAATGCTTGCAGGGCAGGTGCAGAGCCATCAGATGCTATCCGTGTAGTCAATGCTGTGCTGACTCAGATTGATCAGATTAAAAGGTAACACTGGGATAAATAGTGCATGAGTAGTGATGGAGAAACATGATGAGCAAATAACCTTAAAGTTGCTCTTCAGCAGCTTGATGACTTTATAATCATTTCCCTCACCTTGGCTTTTGCTGCCAGTGTCTCCCTACAGTCTCCAAGGAAGGTGCCTTCCACAGCCTGTCTGAGTCATCACCACTCTATTTTCCAGCATTACTCCCAGTTCTGAATGCCAAATTCCAATAATAGACCAGAGAAACACTAAGCCTCAAACCATTCTTACCTAGGTCCTGTGTTCAACGATCAGCTTTCTACCCCGTTACCCAGGATCTCTGTCATACTGACAGACTCTGTGCTCCTGAGGTCCCCTTTTCCCCTGATGGGCTTCCCACTTGCCTGCCTAGGATCCCCTATAATGCTTATGATCTTCCCCACCTGCCTGCCTAGAGTACCTCATTATATTGGTTGTCTCCCCTCCCACCCCAACCCCTGCCACCAGAAGAGGCAGTCATCATCTTCTTCCCATTAGTTAAAAGGTGGTGTGGGTCAGAAGGCCACACTACCCCATAGTGTCCCTTTTGCCTGTATTATGCTTAAGGCCGATAGTCTCCATTGCCTCAAGTTCCTCACTAAGGCTGTAGATAAGGTGGTCAGGAGTGTTGCACAAAGTAAGATCTTCTCCAAAGCTCAAGTAGGTGAGTCAACAAGTCCAATAGAATATACCACAGCTTTCCAGACACAAACGTTTTAGGAGTATCTGCTGAACATAGACCTGCTGCAAGCCAGGAGAGCCTGACGAAGAGGTCAGGACTTTCAGGATATAAAGGCTGTGTTGTAAAGTTACTCTGGCATAAAGCACAGCCACCAAAATAAAGCTAGCTAGGCTCTTCCACTCGTGGACCTACTGTCCCTCCTACCATGTGCCTGCCAAATAGGGCAGAACAGAACTGAGTCTTTAAAGTACATTGTGTGTTGGGAGCTGTTTGCCACTTCTGAAGAAGAGAAAAAAAAGAGAAAAGGTCTGCCTGCCAGGCAGAGTCAAGGCAGGTCAGGGCCTGTTGGCAGATTTCCCGACCTGCTGAGGCATGGAAGGATAGGAGGAGGTGCATCTGAGGCTCAAGGCTAGGAGCTGAAGAGTCTATTGACCTTGGTAGAAAGAACAGAGATTTGAGGGGATAGGAACAAATATATTGTGTATATTTTAGGAAATTGTTTCTGTTAGCTTGTGCCTTTGCCTCCCACAGTTCTGAAATATAAGAAGGCTTTGAGAAATACACTTGTAGCTGGCATGGTTATTAACCAAGCAGCCCTCCCATACCTATCTCTTGTATCTTCTTTCTGTCTTTCCTGTAATCATCCTCACTCCCCCAGCTCAGTGGACTCTTTGACTTTGTACTGGCAGGACTGGTGCAGTTGTGCCTAGTTCTTTCTTACTCATTACAACAGGCATTCCAATGTGGTGATTCTGACCACTTCCAACATCACTGAGAAGATTGATGTGGCTTTTGTGGATAGAGCTGACATCAAGCAATATATTGGCCCCCCCTCTGCAGCAGCCATCTTCAGAATCTACCAGTCTTGTTTAGAAGAATTGATGAAGGTACCTTTGTTTATTTCACTCCTGACTGTTACTATATTTCTACATGTTAGTACTTAATTGGGATAGCTTAGTATATACTAGTTCTAATAGGCATTTTATTATAGGCTTCTTACTTTGTAAATTATAGTTATGTTATATCTAGATTATGCCTGCTGGCTCGGTATTTTTGATCTTTATTTCCTTTAAGAGTTAAAAAAAAATTGAATAAGCCTGTAAAATAATGATTTTGTATAGCACTTTTATACATATATGTCATTGTGCCATACTCTTAACAATGTTTCTGTTCTTCTGGTACTGTATGATTAACATGTTTCAGTATTTGAGGTATAGTGTGTAGAAGGTTAGTGAGGGGGTTGTAGGCAGACTATTAAACACATCCTTGTTCTGAGCCAGCCATAAGACTATAAAAGTGACCAGTCTCTTAGTCTATACAAAGAACAATGAAAGTCTTGCTTCACAGAGTACACTGAAAGCCAAAGTTCTCAGAATACCATCTGACTGAAAGTTATAGTAACTGAAGTTTACAGACCTATGACTGACTAAGAGCCGTGGTCCTCAGACTGCATCTGATAGCTCGTGCTGCAAGAACATTCTTTTGAGTATAGAATGTAAGGAACTTGGGCAGTAACCAAGCAAGCCAACAAGTAGAGATTTATAATGATTGCTGTAGTGGAATTGTTCCCTGCCTGCAGAGTGCAGTTGTCCTCAATGGATCCTGTAGCCAGTGCCTGACACTTCATAAGATAGTGGGCCTTGCTGTTCTTACCAAGAATGGCTTGCTCACTTTTGGACAGGAATAGGGAGCTAGCTCAGCCAGGAGCCCGATAACGGTACTCAAGTTAACATTGTTCTGGCATTGGCAACTTGTCCTAGCTGCAGTGGGTGTGGGGCATCTATGTGAAGCTTATTTACGACCAAAGAACATATCGTAATGCAGGTCCAGTGAGGAAGCCGGGTGTGTTAGAGGTCAAAGACACCTTTGATGTGTCTTCAGCCCTCATAATGGTACATTTGTCACTTGTACCATGAATCTAGAATGTTCTGAGGTTTAGCTTAGAGGTACAGGTTTGAGGGGTAGCTGAAACCAGTTTCTTTAGTCATTTTGTGAAAAATTTAGAGTTTGGGAGATGATTTATTGGATAAATTGCCTGCCAGCCAAGCATGAGGACTAAAGTTCAGGTTCCCAGCACCAAAGTAAATGTGACAAACCTGCCTATAATCCCTGGAGTTAGGAGATGGAGGTGGAATCCTTGGAGGAAGCCTACTAACTAGTCACACTTGCAAGCTCTGGATTCAATAGAAAGATCTTGCCTTTTTTCTGCAAGATGGAAAGCCATTACGATATCAGCATCTGGCCGAATATATACTGATCATATATATGCATGCATGCACACCACATACACTTGTGTATGCAAAGAAAGAACAAGGTATTCAGACACTGTAATAAAACTTGGGGTGGTCCTGAAGACAGATACTATGTAATTGGTCTCACTCTATCAGGAGCTTGCAGTCTGGGCTCTTGTAATGTGTACCTGCCTGTATAAATTCACTGGCTGTGGGGACCTGAAACAATCACTTATACAGAAAAGTCAGAATATCAAACAGAAACCTCTTTCCTTTATTACCCACAAACTCCAAAGTATACATAGAAAGGCTCTGTGGAAGCAGTCAGTGCCATCCTGAAGGCTTAGTGCAGCAACTTGACAAAGCCTCTGATCTATGAGGGAGAGCTTCAGAGACCTCCTGCCTTATCTGTCATTCCAATAAACTAGTCATCCTTGAAGAGCAGACTGAGAGTCTTCTTTTGAGGACAGCTGTGATCCTGGCTCTGCAATCCAGTTCTGCTTCTCCAGGTTCGACCCATATTTCTAGAACTAAGGCAGCAGCTTGCTTAATACCACCCATCACGGCCCCCTACCCATTTCCCCAGCCCTGACATGAAGCCAAGAAATACCTTGGCCAAAAGCTCAGCATCTGGCTGGCTGCTGACCCTGAGCCATGCTTAACTATCTGCACACTGATCTTTGAAGAAACACAGGTGTGTTGGAAAATAACATTAAAGTATGCAGAGCTGTTTTCTAGTGCCTGTATTTGAGTGATTATTTTGGACTTAGGTAAGTCATGACAGTTTGTGACCGCCCTAGAAGTACTAGTCCTTTTGTTCATGGTTCGTCTACTTTGTGTTATGTGGATTCTGTCATAACTGTGCTGCTTTTGTCCCTCAGTGCCAGATCATATATCCTCGTCAGCAGCTGTTGACCCTTCGAGAGCTAGAAATGATTGGCTTCATTGAAAATAATGTGTCGAAGCTGAGCCTCCTTTTGAGTGAAATTTCAAGGTATAAACTGATGTCTTTTTTGTTTTTTTCAAGAGAAGGTTTCTCTGTTTAACAAGTCCTGGCTGTCCTGGACTTGTTTTGTAGATCAGGCTGGACTTGAACTCTCAGAGTACTGGGATTAAAAGCATGTGCCACCACACCCTGCTTGGTATTATTTTTATCCGAGAAAAATCACTTGCTGAGGTAACTAGGTATTGTGATTTTCTTTATAGGCCAGAGAAGGCTCTGGAGGTGAGCTATCCAGGCACTGCAGAAGTAGACATGAGTAGCTGGCAAGGGCAGCAGGGCCCGGAAGCTCATAGAAGGGAAGTGACGAGACATGAGTAGCTGGCAAGGGCAGCAGGGGTCTGCAGCTCATAGAAGGGGAGTGACGTAGAGCTGCAGAACATCAGGAGGCTTCTGGCAGTGTGCTGGCAGTATGTGGGAAGTGGAGTATTTCCCACAGATCAGTATGATATGCTGGAGAGGCAGAACACCATGCTGTGAACTTCACTTTCTGGCCAATTTGGAAGCCATGGAACATGTGGAAGATTTTGAGTGAAAGGCTAACATGAAGAATGCCATGTTGTTAGAGACTTAAATCAATAAGAAGGAATACAGTTCAGAGATCTCTGTAAAAATGTAAGACATAGTGACCTGGTTGTGGATTCTGCTGGCAGCTTTGCCACCATGTTTTGCTCCACACCTGATGCGCTTCAGTGGGAATTTGGCCCTATAGTCTCGCTTGGAGCAGGAACCAAAGATGACAGATCATGTCGGGGTAGAGAGAGGACAACAGTCTTTGAGGCCAGGACTGTACCCAGGGTCACACAGAAGCTTATTCTTTTGGGTTGCCTTGGCCAGCCTTTGAGTTTTGCTTCACCATAAAGAGGAAAATCACCTCTGAGTTGTGTACATTTGTATATGAAGTTGATATCTATGAATACGATTATTTTCATACAGGAAGAGTGAGGGCCTCAGTGGCCGGGTCTTGAGGAAACTCCCTTTCCTGGCTCATGCACTCTACATCCAGGTAAGCTTCCCTTTGCCCTGTGTAGTGCACACCCAGGTCCCTCACTTACACTGCTCACAGGATTCTGGAGTAGTGTCTTAGTTTCTTTTCCAGTTGCTGTGGTAAAACATTATTTAAAAATCAACTTAATGGAGAAAGAGTTGATTCTAGCTCACAGTTCAAGACTACAGACCATCATGGGGTAGAAGTCAAAGCAGCAGGAACTTAAAACTGCTGGTCCACAATCAAGAAGCAGAGAATGAATAATAAATAGATGGTGTTGCACGGTTCCCTTTTCCATTTATACAGTTCAGGACCCCAACCAAGAAGTGATGCTACCACAATGGCCAGGTCTTCTTACCACAATTGATGTCATTGGGATAATTCTCTAAAGACATGCCCAGAAACCTGTCTCCCAGGTAACTTTAGACTCTGTCAAGTTGACAATACTGTCCATCATAGACACAGCAGGTACTTGGGAAGAAATGGCTCTTCTAAGTGTCTGCTCATACGTGCACACCTATACATATGCAATACTCACAGGTACACATGTACCATAGTACATTGGGGAACTTGTGTCTAGAGCCCATCTTCTCCTCCTCAGTACCTGTGCCCCATGAGCCTGGATCTGCTCACACTCAATGGTGACCTGGAATCACTCCTTTAGCTGCCCAGGACCAGCCCCAGCACAAGTCTATCAGCCACACAGTTCTCTTAAATCCTGGTATTCTGCAGGGCCAGTGGTTTGTACACCTGCTGTGTAGGTATGGCCTTCAGTAGGGCCCTGCATATGAGTGCTTTGACACAAAAGAGAGAGCTCAGTGTTGAACTCTATAGTAATTCTCAGTTACAGCATCAGTATTAGACCTCACAGTGAGCTCTTTGCCAAAAGTTCCAAAATGGCAGGGTTTGAGGCCCCATGTTCTGTTCCCAGCAGCTTCACAGGGATGAGTACTGGTCTCCCCTGCCTAGGAAACAGTGGATTACATACATCATCTTTTACAAACTACGTCTGGGTTTCCTGCTGTGGTCCTGAGAGGTCCTGGGCTTGTCTGTTCTACGTAGAACTATGCCTCTTCCTAATTCCACAATTGTATAGATGGTAACTGTCACGTAGCCCTACTAAAGCACAGGCCCACTCAGTAATGGTCATTTCTTTTCAGGCTCCCAGCGTCACCATCGAGGGTTTCCTCCAGGCCCTGTCTCTGGCAGTGGACAAACAGTTTGAGGAGAAAAAGAAACTTTCAGCTTATGATTGATCCCAGACATCCATATCTGTGGTTTTCAATGGACAAGTAGGTGATACTGTCTACCTCACAGTGTGCATCAGAAATTACACTAAGCCATGTAGGTCTGCAGGCCAGACAGATGGGTGTACAAACTTTGTCATAAGGACTATGTGTTATTTTACAATGCACATTTAAAGGCAAACTGCCTATCTTTTTCACTGTTTGTAAAAGACAATTCCAATCTGTTTGCATCTGTGTAAAGCCCCATCCTGACTCTAGCCTATCAGACACAAGATGTTAAAATTTGTTTAAAATAAAGGGAGACGGAAACAGCTATCGTAGAACGAGAGGGATGCTTAATAATGCAGTTACAGCATTGAAAGATAGAGTCTTTGCTCGAGCTAGAAGGGAGCAGTTACTTTCTGGCATGAGTCTGCTTTGGTTAGCACAAGATGCTATGTAATGGGTGAGAAAGACATGTTCCTATGGTACAGAAACTGAGAAAAAGATTGCAGATAAGAAGATAAAGACTTCTTTGATCGTGATCAGATACTGTGTTCAAAGGAGCAGTGAGTACTTTCTATGGTCAAGTGAATCAGGCAATGTGTGTTTTGTTTCTCCAGTAATTTTACTTATATTTCAAATGAAAATTCATGTTACCAAATATAAAATAAGTCAATATGTGTTACATCTCACAGAATACCATGTTTTACTTCATCTTCTGCTAAAAGTAGTTTGTCATTAATACTTTGCTGCCTTTGTCAGAACTTTTTGTAATATTAAACTTGTTTTCAGAATGCTCTTATTTGTATTCTAACGTCTGCGTCAAGTGCTGTGAGTTTTACTAATGACTGGCATACTCAAACAGAATTGTGTTCACAAGAGCTCATGGTACAGTTGCATCATTGGCAGGAGCTCACCCACTCTGCCTATCAGGTTTGATGGTGGTACTTCTGAGACACCGCAGGCCATGGCTACTGCCTAACTACTAAACTCTGCCTCCTGTTACAGGGTATTGAAAGCAGAGCCCTGCTCTTGGATTCCTTGACTCCCAGGTGTGCTTGGCTTTACTTCCCCTTGAAGCTTAGGGACAGAGCTATGGCTGGAGTAGTGGACCACTTCCTACTTCTCTCTATGCACCCTTTTTATTGATCTGTGCTTTCAGAGTTTTCAGCTCACCCACTCGGTTTCATGATTCCCAGTATTCCCCTTTTTGGAATAAATTTGTCCTTTGTTGTTCTGACTGTTCTCATTCATGTACTTGCAAAAGAAGTGTCTAAACCATTCCCTTACTTTATGAGTTACCTTAACAAACTGGAAAGAAGGAAAAAAGGTTAACAAGAATTCTATACAAATTCATGAAAAAAATTGTCAGTTCAAAAGAGAATAGCATAGTTTTGATACAAAAATACAGAAAACTTGAGCCATTCTCATGAATATACAAAACTTTTCATAAAATATTAGGAAATCAAAAGGAGGAATAACAAAAACCAAGGGTAAACCAAAGCAGGTCACCCTGGACTTTTATATCTAGGTTTTGGTTTTTGAGATGGTCTCACTATGTAGATTTGGTTGGCTTGGAACTCAGAATGTAGACTAGGCTGGCCTCTAACAGAGATGTGCTTCCTGAGTGCTAGGATCACAGGAATGAGCCATCATGTCTAGGTTCCCTAGATTTTTTTTAATGGTTCATTTATTTACATGCATACCTATGATACCTACACATGTAGACACATAGACATGGTTGTCAGAAGGAACTTCACTATCCTCTATCACTCTTCACCCATTCCTTAAGGAAGTATTTCTCTTTAAACCGAGGCTTGGTGTTTTCTTAGGCTGGCTAGAAGTCCTCCTATCTATCTCTTTCCTGTCTCAGATCTGATATTACAGGCATGTATGGACTGTCAGGTTTGTTATGTGGGTCCTAGGATCTGGACTCTCATTTTCTTGACTAGTAAGTGTCTTTAAAAAAAAAAAATTAAAAACTTCTTACTGATTCTGTGTGAGTTTGACTTCATGCACCCTAGTCCCACTCTCTCCCCATCCTTTGGTATCTGCCCTTGCAACCCCCCAAAAGAAAATAAAAATTAAAATAATAGAACCTAGAAAACCTCTTCATGGAAGCTATAGAGTGTCAACAGATCACCCTTTTGTCCAGACATCTTTATTTGCAAGTGTTCCCTGCAGTGAGTCATTGGTCTGGTTCAAGGCTTCTGGCGTCTGCTACACCATCAATATTAGATTATCACCGGGACTCCTTGGTTATCTTGTTGTTGCCCTGTATCATGACCTCAGGTGACAGGGCTGGTTACTCACAACAGGCCACCTTTAAGGGCATAGGTGTAAGTCAATGTCCATACCACTGAAGACAAAAAGACTTCTTTCTCAACAGCCATTGGTTGTCATTAGGTCTTCTGGGCAAGGATGAGCTCTGAGCTCCTTCTCCATCCATAATTGAATGTTCAGGGCCCTAGTCTTATACAGACCTTCTGCAGGCAATCTCAGCTGCTGTGAATTTGTGAGTGTCGTGAGTATGCCATGCCTGTAAAACATTTCACAGACCTTTGAGTTTCTTGAGTATTAAAACCTAATGCACTTTGCTATATTGAGAAGTAAAAAAAAAAAAAAAAAAATACATATATAAGTATTCCAAAACCCTGCTTGAGAAACATGAACCAGCAACCTGCTGGAGAAGCAGGTTGAACCTGGGTCGAATCCAGAGGTACAGACCAACAGGTAGATTACAGGATCCTTTTGGTTTCCCCTTGTCAGTGCAAATCTCAGTGTTTATTATCTCTGCCTACTGCTTTTCGACTTGGCCTTATCTTACAGTACCTTATTTGGATTCTGATCTTTCAAAAGTTTATTTTTGTGTATCTGTAAGGGTCTGTGCCAGATGTGAGTGCATTTTGAGTGCCAGGATATAATGAATGTCAGCCATGTCTGGATGACCAGCACAGGCAGGTTCCAATGCAGAAAGGACTGATGGTTCTTTTTTCTTTTCTTTTTTCTTTTTTTTTTTCTTTTTTTTTGGGGGGGGGGATGTTCGAGACAGGGTTTGTCTGTGTAGCACTGACTGTTCTGGAACTCACTCTGTAGACCAGGCTGGCCTCAAACTCAGAAATCCACCTGCCTCTGACTCCCAAGTGCGCCACCACCACCCGGCTCTTTTATCATTATTATTATTATTCATCCTTTTACATCCCAATAACTCCCTGGTCCTCTCTCAGAGAGTCCCTCCCCTGTCACCCTCCTCTGAGAGGGTAGGGACTCCCCCCCAATTTCTCCCCCTCTCCCCCCCACTCCCGTATCCCTCCAACCCTGGCATATCAAGTCTGTCAGGTTAGACACATCCTCTCCCACTGAGGCCAACCAAGACAGCCCTATTGGGGAACATTTTGGGTAGAAAGTTTGTGAATGGGTTGGTGTTATCTCTCCACTGGAGGTATTACCTGGCTGCAGGAGGTGCCCTCTTCAGGTTCCATATCCCCACTGCTCTGCATCTCAGCTAAGGTCACCCACATTGACCCCTGGGAGCTTTTCCCATCCCTAGTCTCTGCCACTTCCTAGAGATGCCCCCTTCCCCACCTCCCACAGCTGCACATGTCCATTGATTTTCCTGGCCTTCTGACACTCTCCTGTCTCCCCAAACCTGATCCTGATCCCCCATTCTCCTCTTCATCCAGTCTCCCACCCATCCTCCCTCTGCCTCCTGTGACTATTCCCACTCTGAGTGAGATTCAAACATCCTCACTTGGGCCTTCTTGTTTAGCTTCGCTGGGTTTGTGGAGTGTAATGGGGGTATTGTGTATTTTATGACTAATATTCCCTTATCATTGAGTACATATGATATATGTCCTTTTGGGTCTAGGTTACCTCACTCAGAATGATACTTCCTAGTTTCATCCATTCTTCTGCAAAATTCATGATGTTCCTGTCTTTAGTATTCTGTTGTGTAAATGAACCGCATTTTCTTTATCCATTCTTTGGTTGAAGAACATCTGGGTTGTTTTCAATTTCTGGCTATTATGAATAAAATTGCTGTGAACAACGGAACAGTGGAACACGTGTCTTTGTGGCATGGTGGCGCATCTTTTAAGTATATGCCCAAAAGTGGGATAGCTGAGTCTTCAGGTAGAATGAGTTTCAATTTTCTGAGAAACTGCAAGGTTTCCAGGGTGATTATACAAGTTTGCACTCCCACCAGCAACAGAGGAATGTTTCCCTTGCTCCACATCCTCGACAGCACGTGCTGTCCCTTGAGTTTTTTGATCTTTGCCATTCTGACTGGTGTGAGATGGAATCTCAGGGTTGTTTTGATTTGCATTTCCCTCCTGATTAAGGACATTGACTGTTTCTTTAAGTGCTTCTCGGCCATTCAAGATTCCTCTGTTGAGAATTCTCTGTTTAGCTTTGTACTCCATTTTATAATTGGGTTATTTGGTTTGTTGGAGTCTAACTTCTTGAGTTCTTTATGTATTTTGGATATTATTCCTTTGTTGAATATAGGGTTAGTTAATATCTTTTCCCAATCTATAAGCTGCAATTTTGTCCTATTGACAGTGTTCTTTGCCTTACAGAAGCCTTTCAGTTTCATGAGGTCCCATTTATCAACTGTTGGTCTTAGAGCCTGAATCATTGGTCTTATCTTCAGTAAATTGTCTACTCTACCATTGCGTTCAAGGCTATTTCCCACTTTCTCTTTTTTTTTTTTTTTTTTTTAGGTTTTTCGAGACAGGGTTTCTCTGTGTAGCCCTGGCTGTCCTGGAACTCACTCTGTAGACCAGGCTAGCCTTGACCAGGCTAGCCTCGAACTCAGAAATCCGCCTGCCTCTGCCTCCCAAGTGCTGGGATTAAAGGCGTGTGCCACCACCGCCCGGCTCCACTTTCTCTTTTATTAGATTTAGTGTATCTGGTTGTATGATGACGTTTTCGATCCACTTGGACTTGAGTTTTGTGCAAGGTGATAAATATGGATACATTTGCATTCTTTATCATGAGACATACCGTTAGACCAGCACTAGTTGTTGAAAATGCTTTCTTTTTTTCCATAGAATGGTTTTGGCTTCTTCGTCAAAAATCAAGTGTCTATAGGTGTGTGGGTTTATTTCCAGATCTTCAATTCTATTCCACTGATCAATGTGTCTGTTTCTATATCAATACCATGTAGTTTTTATCACTATTGTTCTATAATACAGCTAAAGATCAGGGATGGTGATTCCTCCAAAAGGTCTTTTATTATTCAGAATTGTTTTATCTAACCCTGGTTTTTTGTTTTTTCATATGAAGTTGATAATTGCTCTTTCAAGGTCTGTAAAGAATTGTGTTGGAATTTTGATGGGAATTGCATTGGATCTGTAGATAACTTTTGGTAAGATGACCATTTTCACTATGTTAATCCTACCAGTCCATGAGCATGGGAGATCTTTCCATCGTCTGATATCTTCTTCAATTTCTTTCTTCAGGGACTTGAAGTTCTTACCATACAAGTCTTTCACTTGCTTGGTTAATGTTATTATTTGTGGCTATTGTGAAGGGTGTTATTTTTTAATTTCTTTCTCAGCCCATTTATCCTTTGTATAAAGGAGAGCTACTGATTTCCTTGGGTTAATTTTGTATCTAGCCACGTTGCTGAGTTCTTTGTCAACCATAGGAGTTCTCTGGTAGAATACTGGGGGTCATTTATACACTGTCATGTCTGTGAATAGTGACACTTCGACTTCTTCCTTTCCAATCTGTATCACCTTGGCCTCCTTTTCTTGTCTTACTGCTTTAGCTAAAACTTCAAGCACCATATTGAGTGGATAGGGAGAGACTGGAGAACCTTGTCCTTAATTTTGGTGGGATTGGTTCAAGTTTCTCTCCATTTAATTTGATGTTGGCTATCAGCTTGCTGTATATTGCCTTTATTGTGTTTAGGTATGTGCCTTGTATCCCTGATCTCTCCAAGATATTTCCCCCCATTTTTAATATTTATTTACTTACATCCCAAACGCTTTCCCCACTCCTACTCCTCCTCTCTCAGAGACACTCCCCCATCCTCCTCCTTTCCTCCTCTGAGAAGGTGGGCTCCCTGGGTATCCCCCCACCCGGACATATCAAGTGTCTGTCAGATTAGGAGCATCCTCTCCCACTGAGGCCAGATGAGGCAGCCCTATTGGGGAACAGATAAAACACAGTAAGACTACAGATTCAGAGAGAGCCTCTGCTCCAGTTGTTGAGGGGCCCACATGGAGCCTGAGCTGCACATCTGCTGCATATGTGTTCCAAATTTCCTTCATGTTTTGTGTTAGAAACTTTTCAGATTTGTCGTTTTCTTTGACCAATGAATCAATTTCTTCTATTGTGTCTTCTACTCCTGAGATTGCTTTTTCCATCTCCTGCATTCTGTTGGTGACCCTTGAGTCTATAGTTCTTGTTCCTGCTCCTGGGTTTTCCATTCCCAGGGTCGCTTCCATTTGTATTTTATTTATTGCTTCTGTTTCCATTTTTAGATCTCAGACAGTTTTGTCTGTTTCCCTCACCTGCTTGATACTGTTTTCCTGTATTTCTTTAAGGAACTGTTTATTTATTTCCTCATTAAAGACCTCTATCATCTTCTTCATAAAATGAGGTTTAAGGTCATAATCTTGCTCTTCCGGTGTGTTTAGATGTCCAGGGCTTGCTGTAGTAGGAGAGTTGGGTTCTGATGGTGCCAGATTGCACTGGCTTTTGTTGGTTGTATTCTTGGGCTTGCCTTTGGCCATCTGGTTATCTCTGGTGTTGGCTGGCCTGGTAGTTCCTGGGAATAGCAACCCTCTGGGACTGGTTGTTCTAGGTGGCAGTAGGCCTTCCAAAAGGCAGGTAGAGCTGTGGACTGGGGTTTGGAGTGCAGATCTTAGACTGCATGTAGAGGTGCATACTGGAAGATGGAGCTGGTTGTCCTGGGCGGGAGCAGGCTTCCCAAGAGACAGGCAGAGCTGTGGTCTAGTGAATGGGGTGCAGATCCCAGATTGCAAGTAGAGGTGTGGACCAAAAGGAAGATGGAGCTCTGAAAGACCGGGGCAGGCCTCACAGCTGCTGGGCTTGCTGGAGTCCCAGCAGACGAGGAATTGGGGCATGTGTTTCTCACCTGATTGTCCCAAGTAGAAGCAGGCTTTTGGAGAGGCAGACAAAGTTGTGGGCTGGGGAGTAGGGTGCCAATCTGCAGTTGATTCCTCTTTTTTCTTAGTACTATTGTTGAGTCTAGTAAGTATCTGGGGAGGTGACTGGGGCCAGGCCCTCATCCCATTATACTTTCTGTAACTTAAGCTCTCAGTATTGCCTATAGATACTGGTGCCTTTTAAAATAAGTTCCTTCCAAGACTCTTTGTCTCTATGCCTTCACTGATGTCCAGGCATCCTAACCCTGGTGGCCATTCTAGATTAACACCGCAGAACCAGGACAGCAGCCCAGTAGAGGTAGAGGACTCCTGAGCTGCTCTTCCTTGCCCTCAGGATACGTCCTTAAGGACTAGCTCTAACATAAGCCCAACAGTGTTGAGAGCAATTGCTTCTACCTGGCAAGACAAGGAAATTTCCTGAAAATGAATCAGAGGAATACCTGCGCTGATGGCCAGATACCTAATGACTGTAGGTTAACAGCTGTGACCTATAGAGATACTGGAGGTAACTTGTGCAAATGCAGATAATACATGGAGGGACATACCATTTCTTATGTGTGTGGCTGGGACCTCATCTCGATGTTGACTTTCTACTGGCCCCTCTATTTCCCACTCGAGCCTTATGATGTACTCTAATCCTGTGGACAACCTAAGATAATGAGTGGACACATTATCTGAAGGCACAAAGATAAGGAAGGAGTGAAGGAGGTTGCTCTGTGCTTCATGATTTGGAGATAGAGTGGGCAAGGACCATCTTCCTGCTACTAAGATATCCAACATGCAAGTGTTCAGGTAAAGAGATTGAGAGCTAAGGAGGAAGAGAGAAGTTGGGATGTGAGAGTGTGGAATGGAGAGTACCCAGACAGAAGAGCCGGACAAGAGACAGGAAGGCACAGATAGGGAAATGCCCCTCTGGGTAACTACGGGCTGACCATCTTGATGTGACAGTTCCCGCTCAGGCCAGTAGAGGGCAATATCATCCTGCAAAACAGGACAGGACCAGGGACAAGGTGGTGAGCATTGTCAGTGGAGTTTTTCTCAATCCTCCATTAGGGACAGCAGCCCTTTCCTCCTGGTCCTGTGTGTTCA
Organism: Rhabdomys pumilio; assembly: GCA_030674055.1. Taxonomy (NCBI): domain Eukaryota; kingdom Metazoa; phylum Chordata; class Mammalia; order Rodentia; family Muridae; genus Rhabdomys; species Rhabdomys pumilio. Next base: position 72,439,521 of record JANHMN010000014.1, on the reverse strand, counting down.
GTGCAAGGGTGTGTGTGGTCATCTATATGTTATAATATAGATGTTTTCCTGAGAGATACAAACAGCTTTTTACCTCAGATAAGATACTGATGACAGATCAAAGAAATTATTTCATCTAAATACAGCTTTGGAAGTCAATGTTTTGGGGAATAATTTGCAGAAAAATAAAGCCCCACTCCATTATGGCTGGCAATTTATGAAAACTGTTATCACCAGAGTTTCTTGAGCAGTTTTCAGAAAGCCGCACTACAGAGTCTCCTCCCACTAACAATTGCCTACTGTTTATATAAACTCAGTGGTGAATCTGGGACTCTTGAGAGTTGCCTGAGCATCCTGCTTGTGAACTTCCTTCTTCCCCCAAGTAGAAACTATTTCTATTTGGAAGAAATTGCTACAGAAGAGCAGGGGATCCTGCCAAGAAGGTATGCTGACCAGAGAGACCTGAATCTTCACAGGATCCAGCCTGAGCTCTTTGCAAGCTGTTGCAAGCATTCTCTGACCCTGCTAGACAGACATAATCTTTCAAGTATGGAGTAGCAATGTGATGGAGCTGGTGTGGACCTGACAGCCAAAAGTCTGACCCTACCCAAGGACCTCTGGAAGGTTACTGCCCACCGTTTTCTTCACACAATGAGCCTGGCTCTCATAATGTTCCACAGGCAATGAATACCCTGCATCACTTTGTAGCCTCCACATAGAATCTGGTGTCCCATCAAAATTGAAAAGGGGTCTGCCTCTGAAGAGCCAGTAATGGTCAGCAGAGAAGGGTGGTAGATCTGAAACACCTGTGGAGCCCCCTGCTTATCAATAACCTTCTTTTCCTGTCTGTCCTTAATGGGATGGGTAGTAATGTGGCCTCAGGAGTCTACTGACTCGGGAACAGTGTAAGTGTTTCTTGCAAGCCATAATTGAACATGGTTACCATTCAGCCAGGTAAGAATTGACCCGTAGATCAGGGGGCACAGATCTCACGGCATAGTAGTGTAGGACTAGTTCACCCTACCTCTTTTCTGCAGTGGTAGGATGGTGAGTTAGAAAGATCCTGCACTCTTAGCCAAAAGAATTATCACCTTCCTGCTTCTCACATCCCTTGTATGTACCTGTGTACCATCCTAGGAAGTCATTTCAAAACTTCCGACGGCAGCATTGCAGAATTAGATGACTTGATCTCAGTTGTATACTGAGGCCAGAGGTGCCCCCTCAGGTCCCTCTATCCCTGAAAACTCCCATGGCTGTCTTTAGCTATGCTTCACAGCTCTGCCCCCTGGCCATGCTGACCTACTGGGAGATGCTGGTGCCCACATGTCTCAGCAGGGAGCTCCTCACTTCTTCATGGCGTCCAACAGATCCCTGTGGAGTTGTGGTGAGGTTAACCTTGTTTCTTGTGTTAGAGGTGGGACATTTTAACAGTCTCAGAGTCTCTAGACAAACATGAGAGTTCTTGGGTTCCATAAGGTCTTGAGTGTACTGTCTCTTAGAGGAAAACTCAGCCCATCTTGATCTGTTGATAGTTGGTTTGTGTGCCCACAGACTCACTCCTCTGGCTCTTTACCCTCATGGTCCCTTGTAAACCTCCCTCAACATTTCTTTCAACTCAGTTACAACAACCAGTCCCTTCATCTAAATAAGCGTATGCATGGCCAATATGTCCTACCTACTGTATCAATAGACGTTTTAATACTCATCTGGTCTCTTCTTGGTCCAGAGCACCACCTCTCAGCAGGGACAACGGTGAATTAGTCTCCTTTGGCCCAGTAGAATACTCAGTAGTGGAGTTTTTAGCCTCTGATCCCTGCTGGGGGGCTATAGCATTTATGAAGTTTCTGATTTTAGACTAATTACTAGCAGAGAACACAAGACTCTCAAATCAGATGAAGGTCTTCATGATACAACAAACCCACTGTGGTGGTTTCAGAGCTGTATGAAAGGATTGTAAGGCTTAGTGGGTGTGGCCTTGTTGGAGGAAGTGTGTCATTGGAGGTGGGTAGATTTTGAGGTTTCAAAAGCCAATGCCAGGCCTAGGGGTGCTCTCTCTCTCTCTCTCTCTCTCTCTCTCTCTCTCTCTCTCTCCTTTCTCTCTGCCTATGGGTCAGGATATAGCTCTAAGCGACTATTCCAACACCTGCTTGCATGGGACTAAGCCTCTGAGACTATAAGCAAGTCCTCAGTTAAGTGTTTTCTTTTCTAAGAGTTGCCTTGGTCATGGTGTCTCTACAGCAATACAACCATAGAGTGACTAAGACGTTGTCTGGGTGATAAAAATATAAAAATTCTTCAGTCATGAAGATGGCTGAAGGGGACAGTTTTAGTTTGTTCTAGTCATAAGCAATGATTTGGGTGTCTGAGAAAAGCTTTTAGTCATCAGTAGTGATGACATGTTTTCTGTTCATTGCTTTTGACTCAAGTGAAGAAGAATGAATGGCCTTTCGGTAAAAATGATAACTCCACCAATTAAAAAGAGAAGATTATAAAGAAAGAAAGGTTTCATCATGATGGCAACCCAGGTTTTGTCTAAGTGTGAATTGTAAGTTATAATTCAGGCAGCAGAGTTATCTAGCCATAAAGAATAACTCGGGTGATAAGACAAAAATGTTTTATGGCTATTTGTCCCCCATAGGTGCATATATTTGAATGCTTAGTCACTAGAGAGAGGAATTGTATGAAAGGATTGCAAAAACTAGGAGACGTGGTCTTGTTAGAATAGGCAAGGCCTTGTTGGAGGAAACACATCACTGGAGTTGGGCTTTGAGACTTCAAGATCCATCCTTTTCTCTCAAGGCACCACTCACTTGTTGCTGTTTTCTGCTGCAAAGTTTACCAAGCTTGTCTTCCATGTGGCTAATGTAAAGCTATGTAGAGAGCTTTAAGTATTGCAAATATTATATAATATTGCTTATATATAATATTAGCAATAGTAACATATATATATATATATATATATATAATGTTCTAAAGTTCTATTTTGTTCTTTCTTAGTAAGGTTTTATTTCCATTATCTTCATGTTTCCCTCAACTCCTTAACCATAATCACAATAGCTTTTCTAGACAATCCCAAGCTGCCCCCAGAGTGACAACTCAGCAGCACCAGCACGAGTGCACAAGAGCATCTATCTGCACGGGCTTCCCTCTAGATGGCGTATCATCCTGGTGGATTAAATTTTTCTCTGACCCTTCCCTGTCTGTTATTTACACCTCACTCAGGAGCCCAGAATTCACACCGGCTGGTCAAGGACATCACTAGCTCTTAAGGGACTTGTCCAATCTACACAGCTAGGACATTAGGAAAGCAGAAATGCCTAAGGTTGAGCTTCCACCCTGAATTGTGAAAGAGCCTACTAAAACCTGGGGAAGGTCCTCTATCTGCCATATTTCCCAAGTGAAAGGAGTTTTTGCATTTGAGAACCATTGCTAGGTAGAAGGGTGTTTGTTTTGTCTCTCTCTTGACTTCAGGAAGGCACAAGGCAATTCATTGGTTCCTCTTATCTCTGCCTTGTTTGTTTGTTTGTTTGTTTGTTTGTTTTGAGTCAGGAGATTGTTATGTACCAGTGATTGCCTGGGAACTTGATATGCAGCCCCAGACTGACCTTAAACTCACTTTTATCCTGCCTCTACCTCCTGAGTGCCGGGATTACAGATGTGTGCCACTACGCCTTACTTCTTGCTCCCATTTCTGGTGTCCAGGTGTTCCCCAGTGACACACCTTGCCTTCCTCTCTCTGCCCTTCACTCCTCTGGCTGCATAGCTGGGCCCTGATGACTCCACATTCTCTTCATTCATCACCAAGGACAGTTTAGCATGAAGATTAAACTGTTAATTCCTATGGCCTTACCTGAAATGTGATCGCAGAACCTGGGTCTCAGGAGGCTTGATAGCCCTGATGTTCACTTCACTAGGATCTGATTCAAACCTCTTGTAGCTCTCTGCTGACTCTGACTTCCCATCGGAGTTCCCATTGGCCACCCAGAGGAGATGACATAATCAGGACTATACATCCCACGATGAGTACAGCAGGTGCCAGCAGTGACTTTGAGGTTTCCCACTTATCCCATGTATATGGAATGTATCCCATACCATGACCAGCCTGTGTTCACTCTGCATGTTAGCGACAGACCTAGCTTCTGCTCCAAAATACTGTGCCCTCCCCTTCCTCCTAGCTGCTGCATATACGCTTTCAATCTGCAAAGACAAGTGCTCATTTACAGGGTGCCAGAGTGGCACACTTGTGGGACAGAAACTGCCTCAAATTGGTTTAGCTGCTAGTGAGTCCTTCTAATGTTATTACATTTTCACATTGATTTCTTAGTTTTTAAAAATGTGTTTAAACAATCAACCTCTTCTGGGATATTTTACTTTTGTTGTTGTTGTTTTTTTGTTTGTTTGTTTGTTTGTTTGTTTTTAGAGACAGGGTTTCTCTGTGTAGTCCTGGCTGTCCTGGAACTCACTCTGTAGATCAAAGGCTGGCCTCAAACTCAGAAATACACCTGCCTCTACCTCCCAAGGGCTGGGATTAAAGGCGTGTGCCACCACTGCCGGGTGATATTTTACATTTTCATTCAGCCAGTAGCCACCTAAGAAGTACAGCATTCATGTTCCTATGCTTAGAAGGGTAGTTCAAACCTGAGGGGTCACAACCCCTTTGGAGGCTGAAGAACCATTTCACAGGGGTCACATATTCAGATATCTTCCACATCAGATATTTGCATTATTATTCATAGCAGCAGCAAAACTACAGCTATGAAGTAGTAACAAAGATAACTTTACGAGTAGGAGTCACCACTACATGAAGAACTGTATTAAAGGGTCACAGCATTAGGAAGGTTGAGAACCACTTAGAAGACGCTTTGTCTGGGGCTGGAGACAGTGCTGGCTAATGTCAGTGGTGTCTAGAAATGGATATTCACTTTAAAACTATAAGTAGAAGTAGAACTCATTGAGTGTGAACCGCTCATGTCTTCTGTGTCTGGGAGGGAATGCCACTAGCACATTCACCTACACGTGCACTTACACACACAGTCTCAGGTGACAGAAGGCAAATGATCAGGCCAAACACACACGTGTGGGTTTTTTTGTTTTGGTTTGGTTTGGTTTGGTTTGGTTTTTTTGGTTTTTTGAGACAGGGTTTCTCTGTGTAGCCCTGGCTGTCCTGGAACTCACTTGGTAGACCAGGCTGGCCTCGAACTCAGAAATCCACCTGCCTCTGCCTCCCAAGTGCTGGGATTAAAGGCGTGCGCCACCACCGCCCAGCACGTGGTTTTTTCATTAAAGCTTCCCGAAGCATAGGAACCTTCATAAGGAAATGGAGTTCTGATGACACAGTGGAACACCCATGTGCCAAATCAGGCCAGGAGGAGGTTTGAGAGAGACTAAAAGGTCAGTTGCTCCTTGCTGATTTAAAAAGAAAAAAAAAAGTCTTGCCTTTGGTATTTCCTCCCATAGAATTTCACCTCCTACTTCTTAGAATGCAACCATCCAGAAGTGAGGCTATTACATTTGCCATTTCTGAGTGCTGTGAACTCACCATAGTCCTAACTCCTTCACATCGTGTCATGAAAGGACATAGAAGGCTTCCCGATCCCACACTTTAAGAGAAGCTGCTCCTTAGAATTAAAACAGCAAGCCATCTGCAAACAGTTTTACACCGACTGGTCGTGGGTCTTGAGGACACGGTGTGGACTTTAGGAACTGAACATCAGCAAAACACATGGCTCAACTCTCTTTTAACGCAGATCACCCATGTTGATGCAAAACACAGCTTTTACCTGAAAGAGAAGAGGTAATTCTTGAGCCAAACAGAAATAATCATGACCCAAGAACATAAATTCAGATTGCCCCCCACCCCCAATAAACCCACAAACCACCAATTTTGCCAAGTTTTATGCTTATAGAATTGTTTAAAAGTCATAAATCAAGGTCTTTTTCAAATATGCTGCTGGAAGCATCAGGTTGGAAAGGTTATCAAGTGAAGTCAGCTATAGGGCTCACGTCAGCTGATGACATTCTGAGCTTTGAGCAATGATGACGTTGGTAGAAGCTAGTCAACTCTTAAGATACTAACATTCCAAAAGCTCTTACTTGATAATCAAAGGATATTGTATCCGACACAGTAATGAACAATGAAGGACTATGAAGGAGACTAAAGGGTGCCCCATATAATTTTGCCCTAGATGAGTGGTTCTCAGCTGTCCTAATACAGTCCTTCACGTTGTGGTGACCCCCAACCATAAGAGTATTTTCATTGCTATTTTATAACCGTGATTTTGCTACTATTATGGATCATAATGTAAATACATGATGTGCAGGATATCTGAGTATGTGACCCCCATGAAAGGGTTCTTCAGCCCCCAAAGGAGTAGCAGTTCACAGGTTGAGAACCACTGCTATAATATCTTCAGTATTTCAACTTTCCACAGTCACAAAATCCTAAGTTAACTAGTCGTTCTTGTACAGTATTGAGTATAGATATGGCTCTTTTCTGGAAACTTTAGGTCACTCTCAGTTTGGAGACAGGCCACACTCCATCAAAAAGGTCTTTTCCATTAGGGGACTTCTGAGATCTCTCTGGGAGGGTGGCTGAGTGTAGAAATGGACAATAACCTGCCAGCTAGCTCCATTCATTTTCTTTTCTGATGGACTTAGCATAGACCAGAGTCTCTTGGGCCTCATGTGTCTGTAGCTAGGTTTGTAGTGAGGTGTTGGATGTGAGATAGTACTACCACCATGCTCATGCTTGTCCTGTGTCCTGAGTCTGTAGTATTTCAGCCACATTCCCCCTCTTCAGAAGTATAAGGATAGCCTGTCAGAGTATGCTGAGTACTTCTAGCGTTTGCACATGGTGATTGCATATGTATGGGATCATCCAGGCTGCATGGCTGAGGCCTTGTCTGCACCTGCTCAGCCTTGTTAGCCACTTTCCAGGCAGATCTAAGTATCAACAGTGATGCTCAGACAATGACAGGACAATGGTTATCATTTATCCATCCTTCCCAGCCCCTCTGCGGGCTGAGAGGACCCTGCCTCCACCTCTGGCTACAGTGTGTTGCCAGTGGGGAATGTGGCTTGGGTGGCTTTTGACTTTGGATGATCGGAATTCAAGTCTTCTGTGCCCAAGAAAGTCAGAGCCACATGAGTGCCAACAGAAAGTCAACTCATGGACCCAGTGCTGACTCAGAGTAGGGATCTACTTTTTGCTGAGCTTTTTCTTGTATTCTACTTTTGGAGAAAAACTGCCAAGTATTCTGGCTAGTTTTGTTTGGCTCAAACTTTAGGGTGAAAAGTAAGCTGTTCCTGAACTTGGCCTAGCAGAAAAGTTGAATGTGCAAAGGGAGGCAGGACTTCTGACAAGAAGCTAGCGACCAATGACAGGGCAGCCTCCATTCCATCGGAACCATACTAATGCTGTCTTTGTATTTTCACTTCTCCCTCCTCCAGAGAGGAAGACCTCATTGTCTACACAAAAGTAGAGAGTTTAATTGTTGGGGTCTAAACTTCCAGCCAACAAACAACAAGCTGTCAATTTTAAATGATTAAAAGCTCTGATCTTACACTGTCGATAACTATCAGTAAGACTCTTCAACTCCTCTTTGTGGGAAATGGAATTGCTGCCTACTGACAGAACTCAGTGCTTCTGTCGTCAGGGTCCTCAAGAAGGTAGGTGTTGCCAAGCACAAGCCAAGACACTGCTATAGACAAATGGTGTATTGGAACCACTTACAGTCCCCAGTGAGACCTGCATCTGACCAAGAGAAGAACACTGCTTTGACCCTTCAGAGCCTTGCTGACTCCTTTCCTGAGGATGCTGCATCCAAATAATGGAATCGTGACTGATGTTTGACCTCACCAATGACCTGAGGGAGGTACTTCAGAAAACATGAAGGGCAGCACATCTGGCCAGCTGGATGAGTATGGTCCCATCGATCCCTACATAAACCCTGTTCCTAGATTTCTCTATTACTGTGATTCCAAATATTCTACTAGTGACAGTTAAAACAGTACTAGAGCATCACACTGAAAGGGACAATTGTACAGAGAAAGAGCCATTCCAAGGCTAGCATAGGGCTTGAGGAACAGAACCATCCACACCAACATCCTCCTGGTCTTAATACTTCAAACACAAAGATGAAAAGGCAATAACTCCATTCAATACCAGTGCCACCAAGGCCTCTATTTGCTGAAATTTCTGAGCACCGGGAAACCATCTTATCTTCTTAGGACAGAAGTGTCCAGAATTTCTTCTGGAAGCCTTATGCTCGCCACAGGTCTCAGGGATGGCCTTCAGCACACTCAGGCTCTTCCTTCTGATATAGTCAAGCATTAGGGCTTACAGGTAATCCCTTGTGGAAAGACCTCATGTTCTGCCTTCCTAATGACATTTTCTGCTTCCATATTGGGCCTCACTTTCTCCAGGATACGTGAAAGGATACATTCACCCTTGTTCTTCTGTCGCCCTAGCTTTGGGTTCACATTTGAGACTATTTCTTATCAGCTTCTCGGTTTCTACACGACTAACATTCTTCACATGGAGTTTTGTATGTCCGTGAGGCTCATGTCCCAGGGTGCCTATAGCACCCCTGTATCTAGGCTGTGGAGTAGCTTGTGTAAAGTTCATGGTGAAGATGGTTCTGCTCACCTGGCTCTGATATCAACCTACATTCCTTTGATAGTGTGCTTTCTTTTCCCAGACCATGATCTCTGAAGCGTTCCTGCAGAGGTTGTGGTGAGGACCTTTATCGGTCTCCTCGGTGGTCCATACGTCTAGTCAATCTAGTCTTATCTTTATCCTAAAAACTAGCTGGTTATTAATTTTTCCATATCCTCCTTTTTGCTTATTGTTTCTCTGCCCCTGGATCCTATGTGAATGTGACCATTGCTTTGGACTGTAGCCCCAGGTTCCAGTCAGTCCCCTTACATGACACTTGCCTATCATGGTACAGTCTTCTCCTTTAGGGATTTTTCACATTGTGCCTTTTACTAACTCAAAAGGAAGTTACATACGCTGACTGCTCTGTAGGAGCTCCTCTGAGGTATAATACACATCCTAATGACTAAATGTCCTGTCTGTCAGTCCCAGGCATTACACTTTCACTTGTACCATTTGTTAGCTTGGCTCACACCTTCCCTATTTTCTTCCCTCCTCTCCCAGAATGCCTCATCTAGGTTCTCTGTCAACAGCACTCTTTCAGTTCTTCCCATATGGTGGCTCTTGTGTTAGCCCCACTGCTTAGCTGTATCATAATATCTTTATGTTGTCCTCCTTCGAGTGTGTTTCTGCTGCCTGATGCATACTTGTGCCTACTCTCTTAAGTCAGCTGCCTCACAGCCAAGCCAGGTCTCCATTTGGCTGGATATTCTAGGACAGAGTATCCTATATATACCTGGGAGGATTCTTCTGTTGGGAGCTGTAGACTCAGTCTACTCTGGGAGCCTTGGGCTGTCAGTCTCCTTCTCATTTCTTTCTGAGGGCTCTGGTCCTGAACATCACTGTCACTCTGCTTTTCCTCTGGGCTTCATTCCAGATGGTTTCTTCATGACTTCCTGTGGATCTCAAGTTCTTGTCTTGTGTCTAATATAATACTTAACCTCTCACTGACTTAAGTTTCAACTATTGCTTAATTTCCTGGTTTTGCTTTTCAGGTTCAGCTGGCTTTAAACTACTTTCAAGTCTCTTTTACATGTCTTAAAGCATGTGGTGCCCATTATTTATTTATTTATTTATTTATTTATTTATTTTACCTCTGACACTCATGGACTCTGCTTCCTTTATCAACAGATAGTAGTACCCTGTCTGCTGTTTTGAAGGACTTTCATTGCAAGCTACTAAGTTTTCTTGAATCTCCTTTTCTGGAAGGCCTTGAGAAGAGGTGTGTGTGAGTATGGTACCCTACATGGGAGATTAATATTTTACTTCTTTTGGGAACCTGGAAACAATAAACCTTGAACTACATAAAAACAAACACGTAGACCTTGGACATCAGACTCCCAGGAAGGTGACTGCAATGACGGAAGCTCACTTGGCCCATAAACTTATGAGCTACAGGGAAGATGCTCTTCCCAAGCTTCTCATCTCTTTAGACCTTGGATTTGGTGCCACTCTGTGACTGACCCTGAGTCCTTCCACTGTGACCACCTTTTCTCTGGATGCTTCTCCTATTGCCTGTCTTCAGGATTCACCCCCAGTCTCTAGAAAATAAACATTGTTTGCATCATTGAGGTGGGAGACTTTCCTGGGGTAAGACAGGCTCTGGTCTGGCTCTCGTTTCTTCAGGATGGGGTTGCAGAAGACACCCTTTCTCACTGGTTGGCAATGCCTCTAGGAATGTGCTATCACAGCGACCCAGCATACTGTGCTTTAGGCAAGACCTAGCCACTGTTTCCTCTGCTCCCTGTGTCTGTGGATATTTGATAAGTCTTAAACACACATTCTTAAAGTCTTCTGCAGCTGTCTCTCCAGGCTGGTTGCTAGCCATGCCATCTTTCTCAGGGAGACAGTGCTCCCGGGTCTGGCACAGTCCATAGTGTGATATGAAGAGGAACCAGTTCAGGTATTCTTATTGCTGTGAGAGGCTACTGTCTAATATATAGAATGCAGGGAAGGGCCTCCAGGGTCTTCCCTGGGCAAATGGGATGCTACTCTCAGATTCTTGATTTTAGGAGACATTCAGAATTACTCACAGTCCATGTGCAAGACTCTTCCCAGAAACCCCAATCATGTCTGTCTCTTCATTTCTCCCCCTCGTGTCCTCTAGCTCTTTGCCCATTGTGGCAAATTTTTAGTCTTGTGGGTGTGAGAACTTGTAGAGACCAAGTGAAGTCCTTCATGAATTGTGTTGTTGACACAGACATAGCCATGTCAAGGACCCTAATGTTTTAGACCCTTGGGGGTGGCAGAACCTTCCCCAGATAAGCCTGGGGGGAGGATGGCAAAGCCTTCTGATTCAGGTTTGAGTGTTGATACTGTATGCAGAAAATGTCCACTATAGCCATCCCCTCTACTCTGCACCTACCGAGACTGCTCCTACAAGTTAGCCAACCCTGCTTCCTTGTTCAACTACATACAAAACCCTGCCTCTTTATCTATATGCAATAACCCTGCCTCCCTGTTCAACTGTATATAATAAATACGCTGAACTTCTAGGATGCTGTTTTCTCTATCTGAGAGCCCAAAACACCCATTCTAACTTTTCTGTATGTTTTATGGGTCTACCTTTCTTTGTTCCCTGGACACACTGAGCCAGGCTTTCAGAACCCAAACCAAAGACAAGAGCTAGGGGTGAGGGGCTAGAGACGAACCACAAGCTGAAATGGCCCAGTCTCACACCCATCTGCGGCTGGAGTCTGAACATGGGATCTAAGAGTTTGTTTCTGTGACCCCTGTAAGGACCGAAGATTCTTGACCTCTGTGTTCATTGGTAAAAGAAGTCATTTCTCCTTCACTATTTTGAGTTCCTGGGGTATGAGCAGTGTGCTTAGGCAAGGTCAACACTGTCCCCAGTACCTCTGCCTCTTCTCAGTGTCTGGACAAAGACAATTCAGAACTGACACAGCCAAAAAGTAAAGTTGTAGTTTTAAGTGGGAATGAAGAAGTTGGCTAGTCCCTAAGAAGTGGTCTGGGCTTCTCAGTAGTTACAGTGTGGGACAGCTTGGTGGAAGGCAAAGGTGAAAGGCAGTGTAGTGGGGGAGCCCATAAAAGGAATTGTGTTCATCAGAAGTACCCCTTTTCTGGGGACTAGCCACTTAAAGAAAAGGACCCAGCCCTGTTCACAAAATGTTTAAGTACATTTTTGGACCACTCAAAGGTGAGTGACTGACCCTAACACGTGGCAAGACTACTCAAGCTAGAGCTGTGAAGGATGTCTGGAGCAAATGGGTAAGTCTCTAAGGACAGAGCTCTATGCCCACTACAGACCCTGATGAGGAGAATGTATGAAACACATGGCCATGTTTCCTTGATCTAGGCTCTTCTTTCTCCTCTTCCTCTGATCTCTGACCACCTCCCTACAACCCCATTGTGTTCTCACTTCCTTTCTTCTAAGGGTAGAAGACCATCCTGTTGTGAGCTGCACCATTTCATGGGCAGGGCTCTGTACGGAAGAAGAGGGGCGAGCTGAGTGTCGGAATGAGTGTGTTAATTCACTGCTCTCTGCTCTGATCTTGACTGCTTCAAGTTTCTTTGCCTTGACTCCACTGCAATGCTGGACTGTAAACCAGAATTGTGAGACAAATAACTCTTTTCTCTCTTTTTTTTTAATTGACTAAGTTGTTTATTCACTTTACATCTTTCTCTCCTCCCAGTCCCTCCCTCTCTCCTTCCCTCTCCCCTCCTCCCTTCTCCCCAGAAAAGGAGAGGCCTCCCATGGCTCCTCAGCACTGCTTGGAGATCTTCCTAGCTCTTCTTTCACCACTAAGAAGAACGCACAAAAGGTTCTCCCTAAGCAACAGTGTCAAGTAAGCTTAGTACAGGACTGTCTGCTTCAATTATTAGCCTCTAGTGGGAGCACTGTTCCTTCTCAGATTGGCAATAGTATGAGGATGGCTGTGATGTCACTGTATCATCAGTTGAACTTGTAAAGGAGTGTGATCCTACAGAGGTTAGAGACTACAGCTTAGGGCAAGATGGAGAAAGAACAGCCTTTGGCCAAGTCTGGGGCTCACCCTTGGAACTGATCTTCAGATAAACTGGCCAGAACTACCTTGTAGAGCTCTAGAGCTCAGCAGATAGCCCAGTGTGGGAAGCCATGGCAAGGCTTTACTCTTGGCAAACACTCACCCTTGGCTCTCCTATCTACTATTCTTCTTTCTGCTTACCTTCCACAATTCACTTGTCAGTTCTCAGAACTTCAAACAAGGCCTCATAGCAACCCACCTTAGTAACCCTTCCTCCCGATCTCTAGATTTAGCTAACATCCTGCTAGATAGAAATTTTTAGAACCCCTGGTAACAGAAAGGCTTTGTGAGAGTAACTTAGTTAGACCCTGCAGCTGCAGCTAGCTTCCTCCACTTGCAAAGCCCTCTTTCCTTTCCTACCCCTCCCCATACCCTGTTTTCAGAGTATATAACCTGTGTGAACAATAAAATCTTTGCCAGCTTGATCAGACTTCTTGACTTGCTGTGCCTCCTTATTTTCTCATGCATCTCAGTCCTCTCTACAGGGTCTAAGGGTCCCATTTGATTGTCCAGCTGGCCTGGACAGCCCAGACTCCCCTTTCTGTTCCCAGTAGTCTAGCTCCATCCTTAGAGAGACAACTCACAGCTGTTCTTTTATCTGGGAAGCTAACTTGCATCCCTGAGCCAAGCCCAATAGGAGTCCCAAAAGTAGACCACTCTGGCCATACCCCAGCCTCACTCTACCAGTGTCCCCGTCTGAACTGTGCAGTGAAAGGCTCTGCTGGAAAACCTGCATCAGAATGCCCACACAATCACATCACTTTCATTAAAACAAGATCCCAGATCCAAATCTGAATCCCTGGTCCAGATCACACCTGGCCACACTGAAGCCATCAGGCATAGCTAAGAGTTCACTATGTCATCGGTTGACAAAGCAGCCTGATAACTGATCCCAGCAGATAGATGGCCTGCTCTAAGTAAGTGTGGTCTCTTCTCTTTCCTTTGTAGTCTTCAACAAGGGACTGTTCTTTCAAGGAGAGGATGGGCTCATTTCTTATTTTTCAACAGGCAGCTTTAGGGTAGGACATAAGGAGAACTAGTGGAGGGAAAGCTCTCCTGATAGTTGTTACAATGACTGATCTGGGAAACAGTTTTGGAGATGGACAACTGTGAGTCAGCACAGAACAGATTCTGAGTACTGCTCTTACCGACCTATGCAGATGGCTGCATGAGCCTTGGAGAACCTTCTCAAGAGAGACCCTGTCTCCAAGCTCACATTTCCACCTGAACTGGTCATGCCCATGATGTCCTCTGCAGCTTTAGAGGGATAGGTTCTGGCCACTGTAGGCTACAGTAGTTCATCTATTGTGAACTCACCACCAGGGCCGTACCACAACCAGTGGCTGAGGAACAACTTAGAGGCACGTGAAGGGACAACTTAGAGAGGCTATGTGAGTTCTTCCCTAGAGTCCCTGTGCAAGACTGGTCAGCAGGTGGAGCACATCCATAGCAAGCCTGGGTCCTGGGCGAGCCAAGCCTGCAAGCTTCAGTATTAACCAGCTCTGCTTTTTGAGGAGTTGAGGGAGACATTGCTCCCTTAACATGAGACCTATGAGTAAAAAGCATCCAGGTTTAAGGGGCAAAGGGGCAACAAGATACCAATACCTTCAGGAGCCATTTAGACTGGCCTAGGTTAAAGCAGATGGGTTCAAAGGATCAGTTCATCTGATGCCTTCACCCATCCCACCCTTTTTTATCCTTTTTTTTTGGTTTTTCAAGACAAGGTTTCTCTGTGTCACCCTGGCTGTCCTTGAACTCACTCTGTGGACCAGTCTGGTCCTGAACTCAGAGACCTGCCTTATTCACAGTCCCTAGTTTTCCCTTTCTCACCCCAGTCTTTGCCTGTCCTGAACCTTTTGTGCCCCATTGTGATGGTATGCCAGGCTGCCCTTCCTTTTCATCCTCTTAAGAAGTACTGGCCAGGTGTCTTCTACTCTGTTTTCTAGTAGGATTGTCTGATCTTTGCACAGTTAGAGCAGGACTGTATGCTTTAGAGGAAGAATACCATGTCTGTCTGTGTAGTACAGGGGTGAGAAGTCTTTGCCTTCCTTTGACTTCTGTCAAGATCTTCTCTTCATCTTTGACTTCCAGCACTTTGCATATGGCATGCCTAAGCATAAATATTTTAAAATCTGTACTTTTTTTTTTATTTATCTCTGGGTTTCCTGATTGGTGTCATACTTTTGGAACTTTCTCAGACACTATTATTTCAAATATTTCTTCTGGTTTTCCACTCACACACTTGCTGTGTTTTCCAATGTCATCCATTGGCTCTTAGGCATCATAGAGTTCCTGTGCTCGCTTATCCACATTTCAGCTGATGCGATCTCCCTAGCCATCTTCCACTCACTGGTTCTGCCCTTAATTGTATCCACTCATTAGCTTTTCTCTTTGAGCCTATGGGGGCTACTTTTATTTAAACCACCACAAATGGTAACTCTATTTCATCATGTATGATATATGATATATGAGATATGATATATGAGATATGAGATATGAGATATGAGATATATATATGTGTGTGTGTGTGTGTGTGTGTGTGTGTGTGTGTGTGTGTGTGAAAGGTTCTACAGTAGTAGGTTTTCATATGACTTTTCAAAGGACATTTAGCACTAGCTGTCCCTCCCCATATTCTCTCCTTTATTCTGCCCTCCCTTCCCTCCCTACTTAATTTTCCTGTTCTAAGGGATAAAGTGAGTTTATCCCTTTATAACACTATACTACATATTCTCTTCCTTGGAAGATCTACTCCCCCCACCCCTGATCCCTTACCTAACCTCCTTGGAGAGTCTAAATGAAACACATATGTCTAAAGCTTGAAAGTTGACACATACAAAAGAAAGTATGCTGTTTGTCTTTCTGAGTCTGACTTACCCCATTTTGGATGATTGCTTATAGCTCCACTCACTTACCTGAAATCTTCATGATTTCATTTTTAACAGCTGGATAATATTCCATCATGTAAAATGTATCATATTTTCATAATCTACCTATCAGTTGTTGGACATCTAAGCTGTTTCTAATTTCTGGCTATTATGAATAGAGCAGCAATGGACATGGATGAATAAGTATCTGTGTAATAAGATGCAAAAATCCTTCAGATACGTGCCTAAGAATGGTATCCTTCAGATATATGCCTAAGGATGGTATCCTTCAGATATATGCCTAAGAATGGTATCCTTCTGATATATGCCTAAGAATGATATCCTTCAGATATATGCCTAAGAATGGTATCCTTCAGATATATGCCTAAGAATGGTATCCTTCAGATATATGCCTAAGAATGATATCCTTCAGATATATGCCTAAGAATGGTATAACTGGACCTTAAAGTGTTCCTCAGCCATTTGCACTTCATCTCATGAACTTTCTGTTTAGTTCTAAACCACATTTTTAAATTACGTTATTTGTTTTCTTAATGTTGAGCATTTTCAGTTCTTTATATGTTCTAGACACCAACCCTGTCAGGTTTATAACTGATAAAGATTGCTTTCCTACTTTATAGACTTTGCTCTAATGGTGGCGTTCTTTGTTATACAGAAGCCTTTTAGTTTCATGAAATCCCATTTCTTTTTTATTTTTAAGATTTTATTTAATGTATACGAATACACTGTAGCTGTCTTCAGACACACCAGAAGAGGGCATCAGATCCCATGACAGATGGTTGTGAGCCACCATGTAGTTGCTGGGAATTGAACTTAGGACCTCAGGAAGAAGAGTCAGTGCTCTAACCACTGAGCCATTTCTCCAGCCTGAAATTCCATTTATTTATTTATTTATTTATTTATTTATTTATTTATTTTCTGATACAGGGTTTCTCTGTGTAGCCCTGGTTGTCCTGGAACTCACTCTGTAGACCAGGCTGGCCTTGAACTCAGAAATCTACTGCCTCTGCCTCTCAAGTGCTGGGATTAAAGATGTGTGCCATCACTGCCCGGCTAACCAAAGTGTTTTATCAGTTGTAGACTTTTCTGCTGAAGTGTTTAAGCCCTTTTATGTGTAAAATCATATCATCTGCAAATAAAGATAGATTGACATCTTCTTTCCCTTCCTGTATTGCCTTCATCTCTTTCAGCTGCACTAGTGCTATATTGACTATGCATGGGGAGAGTGGATATCTTGCCTTGTTCTCAATTTTAATCAAAATGCTTTGAGTTTTCCTCCATTCAAGATGATGTTGGCTGTGAGCTTAAGTTAAAAAAAAAAAAAAAAGAAAAAGAAAAAGAAAAGAAATTGAGACGAGGTCCCTCTACATATCCCTGGATGTGGAACTCACTATGTAGACTAAGCTAGCCTTAAACTCACAAAAATCTGTCTGCCTCTGCCTCTTCCCTGAGAATGCTGAGATCAAAGGTGTGTGCCATTAGGCCGAGCCCTCTCCAGGACTTACTTTTATGAGTGGATGTTGGATGTTGTCAAAGGTGTTTTCTGCTTCTAATGAAATGATCATTTGGGTTTTTCTTTTTGTTTTGTTTTTTGTTTGTTTGTTTGTTTTGTTTTGTTTTGTTTTTGGTTTTTTTTTTTTTTTTTGAGACAGGGTTTCTCTGTGTAGCCCTGGCTGTCCTGGAACTCACTCTGTAGACCAAGCTGGCCTCGAACTCAGAAATCCGCCTGCCTCTGCCTCCCAAGTGCTGGGATTAAAGGCATGCACCACCACCGCCCGGCTGGGTTTTTCTTTATTTGTTTTGTCTTTTAGTCTGTTTATGTGGTAGATTGCATTTATTTATTTGTTTATTTATGTTGAATCACCCCTATATCTCTGGGGTGAAGACAACTTGATCCCAGTGGATAACCTTTTTGCTGTGTTTTAAAAATTCAATTTGCAAGTATTCTATTAAGAATTTTTGCATCTATGATCATAAGAGATATGGGTCTATAATGCTCTTTTGTTGGATTTTTGTATGGTTTGGGTATCATAAAAAGTATTAGGAAATGTCCCTTCAGTTTCTAAATTGAAAAATAATTTGAGGAGTATTGGTATTATTTCTTGTTGGAGGACTGCTCTGAATTCATTTGGCCCTGCGGATTTGTTTGTTTGTTGGTTGGTTGGTGTGTGTTGTTCATTTGTTTGGTTTTATTTGTTTGTTTTGGTTGGGAAGTTTTTAATTACTGCTTCTATTGGTTCCTCAGGATGAGTGCCAGGGTTCCTAGATTAGTCTCTCCAACCTCCTCTATCCTTCTTTAATTTTTGACATCGTTACTTTTCTGTTGCTGTAAAGGCTTATAGAAGAAAGAGTTTATTAGGGTTTACCGTTTCAGAGGGTGAGCCTATGACTATCATGGCAGAGAGCACGGCAGCAGGCAGGCAGAGATGGCACTGGAACAGTAGCTGAGAGCTTACATCTATCTATTTGATCCATAAGCAGAAGTGGTGAGGTGGATGAAGGGAGGCTGACCCTGGAATGGGCTTTTGAAACCTTCTCCCAGTGACACACCTTCTTCAACAAAGCTGTTAGCATGTTAGCATTCCTTCTAGACTCTATTCAACAGCTGCCTAGCAACAGCCAGGTAGGCCTGACTGACAATAAAAAGGGCTGTTTGGCCTCTCTTCACGTTCTTCCTCTCTCTCTCTCTCTCTCTCTCTCTCTCTCTCTCTCTCTCTCTCCCTCCCTCCCTCCTTTCTCCTTATCTCTCCTTCCTCCTACCCCACCCCATCTTAGTTGGGATTTTACTGCTGTGAACAGACAGATACCATGACCAAGGCAACTCTCATAAGGACAACATTTAATTGGGCCTGACTTAAAGGTTCAGAGGTTTGGTCCAGTATCATCATGGTAGCATGATCATAGCATTGCAGCATCCAGACAGAAATGGTGCAGAAGATGCTGAGAGTTCTACATCTTTATCTGAAGTCTGCTAGCAGAATTCTGGCTTCCAAGGTGAGGAAGCCAGAATAGGTAGGTGAGGGTCTTAAAGCCCCACACTCACACTGGCACACCTACTCCAACAGGGCCACACCTTCTAATAGTGCTACTCCCTGACCAAGCATATACAAACCATCACATTTCACTCCTTGGCCCACATAGACTTGTTCAAACATGTGATTCTATGGGGGCCATACCTACATGTATCATAATAAAAAATACATTTAGTCCAATTTCATAAGTCCCCATAGTCTATAGCAGTCTCAACAATGTTAAAAGTCCAAAGTTCTAAGTCTCTTCTTCATCTTAGAACTTCTGAGTTCTAAAATGATTTTCTCCGTGATCATCCCATGGTACTGGCATTCATTCAATCTCTTAACTGTAGTTCCCAAAGCAAGACAGGAAGCCAGCTGGGCAAACTCCAAACTCTGCATCTCCGTGGCTGATGTCAAAGCGGTCTTCAGATCTCCAACTGCTTTTACATCTTTGTTGACTGCAACAAACTTCTTTCTCCTGGGCTGGTTCCATTGCCTGTTAGCAGCTTTCCTCAGTAGATAGCCCACGGCTCTGGCATCTTTAACATCTTGGAGTTTCCAAGACAACTTCAATGTTACAACTGCTTGTTTCAATGTCTGTGATCCATGCATGATCTTCTGGGATCCTCCAAAGGGCTGGCATCACTTCTCCAGCTCTGCCTTCTGTAGCACTCTAAGTTGGTCCACTTCACTGCCACTGCTGTTCTTGGTAATCATCCCATGGCACTGGCATCTCCAATATGCTGGGGTCTTCTGCTGCAACTAGGCTTCACCAATAGCCTCTCATAGGCTCTATTCATGGTGCCAAGCCTCAAATGCTTTGCATGACCCATTCAGTCTTGGGCCATCAACTGCTACTGAGGATGCACCATTTTCCAATGACCTTCCTTGGCCTCTCACAGTGCCAAACCTCAGCTGCTTTTCATGACCCCTTCATGCCTTCAAAACCAGTACCACCTGGGTGACTCTTACACATCACCAAGTACAGCTGCAGCGTGAGGTACAACCTTGGCTATTTCTGAAACACAGCTCTTCTTTGCGCTCTCAGAAAATAGTTCCCACAAGATTTTACCTCAGTGATGCTGGTCTTTTTTTAATCACCACTAATTTCTTAGCTCCAGTCGAGCAGCATCAATTGTCCCAGTAGTCCCTTCTATTCTGGACTCTAAAGCCAGAGCCACATGACCAAAGCTGCAGAGTTCTGCGTCTTCCTGGGGTTGGAACATGGACCCCCTTGTTCTATTACATTATCACCAGCTTTCTGTTTTCCAGTTCATTCACCGCGTAAGCTTGGCTGTCCTGGAACTTTCTCTGTAGACTGACTTTAACTCAGAGATCTGCATGCCTGTCTCCTAAGCACTGGTATTAAAGGTGTAGTCCATCAAGCCTGGATTTAAGTTTTTCTTCACCTAGAACTTGCTCTAGGTTGGCCTTGAACTCAGAGATCTGCTTGTCTTTGCCTCCTGGGAT
Organism: Rhabdomys pumilio; assembly: GCA_030674055.1. Lineage (NCBI taxonomy): Eukaryota > Metazoa > Chordata > Mammalia > Rodentia > Muridae > Rhabdomys > Rhabdomys pumilio. The sequence continues at coordinate 72,419,492 of JANHMN010000014.1, read as the reverse complement.
TAAAGGCTTGTACTACCATACATGGACCTAAATTTAGCTGGGTGGGATCTTGCCCCTAGGTCACTAATCCCTTAATTCAGTTTAATATCCTTGAACCCAGGATTCAGCTCCATTTCACTTCCTGATGCCCCTTTAATAGTCAAATCATATATTTTATATTTTTCCTTTCTCTGCTTGCCATACTTGTTTAAAATGCTCTTCATGAGACTTAACTAAAGAACAAAGTCTATGATAGGCATTTCTGAGACTTCTTTTGTCTGAATTAATCTGAATCTTTTCACCTTAGCCTCAGGAAGACTCTTCAGACAAGGGCAGAAAGTAGCCACATATTGAAATTCTCCACTGAAACCTCTTGGGCCAAGTCTGCACAATTCAAATCACACACAGCAACAAAGTCTTCCATAGTCCTACTAGGATAGTCCATTAAGTCCTATTTAAAGCATTCCATTGCTTTCCAAATCCAAAGTCCCAAAATCCACATTCTTCCAAACAAAAGCGTGGTCAGGCGTATCACAGTAATACCCCAGTCCCTGGTACCAACTTCTCTCTTAGGTGTTGTGAACAAACGTCATGACCAAGGCAAGTCTTATAAGAACAACATTTAATTGGGGTTGGCTTACAGGTTCAGATGTTCAGTCTATTATCATCAAGGCAGGAACATAGCAGCATCCAGGCAGTCATGGTGCCAGAAGAACTGAAAGTTCTACATCTTAATCTGAAGGCTGCTAGCAGAATACTGACCTCCAGGCAGTTAGAATGAGGACCTTAAAGCCACCTCCACAGTGACACACCTACTCCAACAAGGTCACACCTACTCCAACAGTTCCACACCTTCTAATAGTGCCACTCCCTGGGCCGAGCATATACAAACTATCGCACCCCACCTCGTGTTCCCAGCTAGCTGCTCTTCCTTCTCCTCCCCCTCTTCTACCTCTTCTTCCTCCACTTTCTCTTTCTTTTTCTTCTCCTTCCCCCTCTCTCCTCTTTCTCTGCCTCTACTCCCTTCTCAACCTCCATTTCCATGCACTCAAATAAACTTCATTCTATACTAGACCCATCTCATGACTCTCAAGGGGGAGGGATGCCTCAACATGGTCCCACTGAGGCACCCCTTCCCGCAGCATCATACTTCATTCTACAAAACATATCATTGGTTTTACAAAACATATCAAAGGCCACACCTCCTAGTCCTTCCCAAACAGTTCAACAGCTGGTAACCAAAATATATAAGTCTATCAGAGCCACAGTCATTGAAGCCACCAAGCTGTCTTGAGGCTATACTGGATGGCCAGTAATCCCCAGACATCCTCCTGTCTGTCTCTGCCTCCCCAGTGCTTGGAAGTATAAGCACAGGACACTATGCTCAGCTGTTTATTTATTTATTTCTAATGTGAGTGCTTAAACTCACATTAGATTTAACTCAGGTCCTCATATTCGCTTGAGCTATCTCCTCAGAGCCTGTGATGTCTTTGGATGTGCATACTGCCTTAATTTTCACGAGACTGAGTGTATTGATCCTTCCTTGATGGTTTGTACATTTTTTTGTGCTATGAAATTTCTCTGAGAAATATAATATTTTACTCCACGACATCTCTAATTTATTTAATTTGTTATGTATCCTTTGGGTTTTTATTATATCCATAGTAAGAAGTAGAAACACAACTTTGGTTTTTTTTATTAGCAGATGACTAACTTTCTCACAGTTATCATTGTAAAATCTGTCCTTAGCATGATCCATTATCTGCCAATGCCTGGGGGACATGTCTCTGTCTCACCCTCACTTCAGTCCTTTTGCACATTTGTCTGAGTCTCTTTCTGCTATTCTTTTGAGGTAGCCCAGTCTAGAATCAGCTCCATTGCTTTCCTCCTGGTGCTTACCCTCACCTTAGCTTATCCACATGGACATTACAGTCATTTGTCAAGTTTTATAACAATGGTTACTGGGGTGAGAGTTGTGTGACTGTCTTTATAACACTGAGATTTGTGTATCTTTTGTGTTTAAGTTCTTTTTCCCATTATTTTACTTATTTATTCACTTTACATCCTAATGACTGCCACCCCTCCTATCAGTTCCCCATCACAGGGCCCCTTCCTCCTCCATCTTTGAGAGCAGAGAGGTTCCTCCCAGGGAACAAACCCATGCTGGCACCTCAAGTCACTGTAGGACTAGGTACATCCTTTCCCACTGAGACCAGACAAGACAGCCCAGTTAGAAGACCAGGATCCACAGTCAAGCAACAGAGTCAGGTCAAGCCTTGTCTCTAGTTCTTGGGGGACCCACATGAAGACCATGCTGCACATCTGCTACATTTGTGTGAGGGGCCTAGGTCCAGCCTTTGTTCTTTGTTTGGTGGTTCAGTCTCTGGGAGCCTCCAAGAGTTCAGATTTGTTGACTCTGTTGGTCTTCTTGGAGTTCCTATGCCTTCTAGGTCCCTCAATCCTTCCCCCAACTCTTCCACAAGACTTCTCGGGCTCAGTCTAATGTGTGGCTATGAGTCTCTGCATTTGTTTCAGTCAGCTGCTAGGTGGAACCTCCCAGAGAACAGTTATGCTAGGCTCCTGTCTATGAATCCAGGCTGACAGATACAAGCATAGCCTTAGGCTCCAAGGTAGGTGAAGGAGAAAGGCAGGCCTGCAATGTGTCCCTATTGATCCTCTAAGGACAGCTGGGCACACACACACCCAAAATTGGCAGGGATTGCTACTGCATTCATTTATGTCTGTCTCACACAGGGCACCTGTGACAAATATAGCTGCCAACAGTATCTTCACATGTTGTATCATTGTGACAAGGCTTTGACCAACAAAGAGGCATCAAGGTCTCACAGTGTGAATCCACTTCCCACGCAGACACAGTGGTAGTTGTTTCTTCCATCCACACATGTCTCCATGGAGACATGACTAACTGGCACATTCATCAAAGTTGAGTTCACAGTGGTCTCCAAGGAGTCTAGGTGCATGGTCACAGAAGTAAGCCCCAAGACCATTCTGACTCATGGCACCATGTAGACATGACTGGGATCCACATGCATCAATCTCCAACTCACAGTTCACACCAGAATACTCTTGAGGACAGACACACATGTACCTTCTTATACCATGGACAAGAACCAATTCCTGATACTATTAATGATACTCTGTTATGCTTGCAGACAGAAGTTTAGCATAACTGTTCTCTGAAAGGCTCCACCCAGCAGCTCAGAGAGTCTTGTGGAAGAGTTGGAGGAAGGATTAAGGAACCTGGAGGGCATAAGAACTCCACAGGAAGACCAACAGAGTCAACTAACCTGGACCGTCGGAGGCTCCCAGAGACTGAACTACCAAAGAACAAAGGCTGGACCTAGGCCTCTCACACAAATGTAGCAGATGTGCAACATGGTCTTCATGTGGGTCCCCCAAGAACTAGAGACAAGGCTTGACCTGACTCTGTTGCCTGCCTGTGGATCCTGGTCTCCTAACTGGGCTGTCTTGTCTGGTCTCAGTGGGAAAGGATGTGCCTAGTCCTTCAGTGACTTGAGGTACCAGGATTCATTTTGCTATTAAAAAAAAAAAGTACCAGGTGTCTCTTGAATTCCTGCCAAAACAATTCTATGTGCACGGGTTTTCCCCAAGACAATTGTTGCTTAGACATAGCCAATAATCCAGACAAAGACTGTGAAGATCTAAAAGATCCTTGTTTTTCCAGTCCCTGCCAAAGAATGGCCACTTGTGTGAATACTCCAGGAGAAAGGGGCTTCCTGTGCCTATGTCCTCCTGGGCACTGAGGAATGAACTGTAAAACTGTCACTAATTTCTATGGAAGGATCACCTCCCAACATAGAGGCACCTGCCATAAAGACCCTGAGTACCCTGTCTGTATCTGCCCTGCTGGACATGCTGCAAGGTTCTGTAAGACTGATCACTATGAGTGTACTTTCAGCCCCTACCACAATGGGGCGCTGTGCCAGGATGAACTCAATAACTACATCTGCTTCTGTATGCCTGGATACCAAGGCAGGTGTTGTGACTTGGAAGTTGAGTTTAAGTTTTCTCTTCCTCCTCCTCCTGGCCTTGAACTCACAGAAGTCCACTGGCTGCCTCTGCTTCCCAAATGCTAGAATTCAAAGGTGTGTACCACCACACCTGGCTACTGCTACTTCTTTCTAAACTATATATATTCATTGTATGTGTAAGTGGTATGGAAGAGGGGCATGCGCATGCCATAGTGAGTGTGCATGTGCGTGTGCGTGTGCGTGTGCGTGTGCGTGTGCGTGTGCGTGTGCGTGTTTATAGACCAAAGAACAACTTATGGAGTTGTTCTCTGCTTAGACCTTTATGTGGTCCTGGAGAGCACACTCCAGCCTTTTGTAGTAAGTTTCTTTACCTCCTGAGCCATATTCCCAGCTCATTTACTGTTCCTTGTTGCCTCTGAAGATGTAAGTATTACCTCAATAGGGTCCTTGAGTCCCCCATGCTTCCTGGCCACAGTGCTGGGGATTTCCGCCCCACTGGTCACTGGCATAAAGACTCCATGATGTGTGTATGAGTGGAATCCAGCAGTCTTCAAGGGAGGCAGCACTGGATCCATGTACAACTGGGCTGTGAATTCATTTAGATTTTCCATCATGTAATCTATTTTTCTCACATTTATTATTTCCTCTAGTTGTCTTCATTTTCTTAATTTGCATACTGATACCACTTTCAAAAAAAATATTTTTCTCTCTATCTTTCCCAGTATGTGACATCAGGGCCCTCCTATGCTTTCCCCACCACTTCTCTGACTAAGATGGCAGTCACAGCAGCCTTTCTGGAAATGTCAGAAGGAAGCCACCCTGACCATGCCCTGGTCATGTGGGAATGTTTGCTGCTTCTCCACTTAATACTGTGCTTGCTGAAGGTCTTTTGAAGAGACTCAGTATTCAGCTAAGGAAATTCCTTTCTATTCTTAGTCTGCTGAGGGTTTTTTTTTTTGTTTTTTTTGTTTTTTTTTTTTCATGAATGAAAGCTGAGTGTTCCCAGATGTGGGCTTGTGTCTATTAGGGTGGTCATGTGCTTTCCTTCTTCCCTTTGTGAATGTGGGCCCCAGGAAGTAGGTCTTTCTACGCCTCTACTGCAGCCCTCAGCCTTAGTAACCCACTCAGATGGACACAGTTACAAAGTGCCTTTTGCACTCCATTCTTTTTTTTTTTTTTCCATTTGGACAATGGGTCCCTCTCAGTGACCATGGATGGAAACTTGAGTCCCATGGTTGCTCTTGTTAGGCCAAACTGAGATGACATCAGGGCTTAGGAGGGATAGGAGATAAACCAACCGAGGAGCTTCTCACTTAACCTCACTCCAGCAGCTGCATCTGGGTCACAAACCTGAGAAGCTGCCTCTGAAGGGGCATCCCAGAGCTCCGGGAGTAGAGACCCACACACACTTTGGACTTGCCTGTAAAGACACAAGACCCATTGGAACAAGCTCTGCCCACCTCAACTGAAACTCAGCAGTGCTGAGGTCTGCCAGTCTTGGCTCAGGACTGCAGGTAATACAGTGGGATGAGGTGCCCAGAGGGCACGGGTGGGCATCATGGAGGGAGAGCCATCATCATCTGTTCCTAGCAAGCACCAAGTACGTGGATCCAGCTCTGTGTATTTTGAAGATACTGATGCCTGTGGCCATTGAGGCAGATATCCACAGCGCTGTGACCTGGGAGCATGAGGGGCTCGCTGTACCCTGCCGTCCCTTTAAGCAGTACCCCTACAGCCAGTGCATTGGCATTTCATAATTACACATTCCTTAAACCTTTGCAAAGCCAAGAGAAAACACAACTACGATGCTGAGATTCTTGGAATATTTTCCATTTACTTAGGGCTGTACAATACCTCTTTTCTGTGGCATCTTAGAACGAAATGACGGAGCTGTGGTGCCTGTCAGATTCCCCAAATGAGACAAGTTTCTGGTCCTATGACGCCCACCCTTGAGGCAGCCTGGGGCTGATCTCACCTCAGGGTCAAGAGACTCCCTAAAGTACTGTCAAGTTTTCCCTGGATCTCTTGTTCAGTATCTGACCGTACCTCAGAGGATGGTTTTAAGATGTTAGCTATCACCTCCACGTGCTCTGGGATTATCGATGATCTCTGATGAGGCTTTGTGTAGCTTGGAGCAGGGTCACCCATTTGTCTTTCTCTGGGTCTTTCTTTGACAGGCACCCTGTGTCAAACTGATTTGGCAACATTGCTAGTCTGATTTGTCATTATAAACTATAGGATCAAACAACTGTTTGGATTCTGCTCTTTTCTCAAAGGGGCTGTGGCATGGGTTCTGGGTGACCTTAGGTCATCCTGGATGTACTATAGCTTCTTGTGATTGCTGCTAATTTACCCTTCCCTCTCCAACCACTGTTTAGCCCAGGCCAGACCTGCAGTGGCTAGCAGACTTCTGTGCTACCTACACCATCCGAGTTCAGCCACAGTTATGCTAGACATTTCCAAGATGCTTCACCAAGCCTATTTATCTCATCCCTTTCTGTCAGGAAGGACAATGAAGTAGGGCCCAGCTCACAAACTGTATACCTCAGCTCTGTGTGGTTGCTTTAGCTCTAACCAGAACTGAGGGTATTGGTCCACGAAAGGAAACCCCTGTTTGGAATATAAATTCAGGGGGCTGGTCATAGAGCTGCATGATGTGTTCCTAGGGACTCTTTGACACTCTTCTTGCAGTGAGCTTCTTTAGGTAAGGACTGTGGTGTAAGCCGTTGTATCCAGGCTCAAGGCTTATAAAGAAGCAAATAACATGGAGATGGCTGGCTCAGCTTACCAGGACAATGAATGAGCAAAGCCCTGTTGAAACTTCCCACAGTTTGGAGCAGGATCACCTGCTTGTCTTTCTTTGAGCCTTCCTTTGACAGGCAACCTGGCTTAACCTGGGTGACACCATGGTGGTATCCCTTTTTTGTGGAGACCAAAAAAGGTCATCACATTCCAGCCACCCAAGATCCGAGGACTCAGCATCTTCCTGTGGGCTACACAGTTTCTTTTCCGTGGAGGAGGGCATTGTACAATGGAAAAGCAACTATTCTATGTTTTCTGGAACCTTCTTGATAAAGCATTTTCTACTTGCTATTCTCAACAGCTGTCTTGACTAGGCGTGGAGGAGATTTCCCAGCTGCTGGGAACATAAGAGTCTGCTCTCCATCAGACACATATGACCCTTTGCAGACAAGGACTACAGAGCCAAGGATGGTGTCACATTCCCTTTAATCCAAACCCAAACTCCTGAAGTAAACCAAATAGATGCAGGTACATGCTTAGCTCTGTAGCTGAAGTCTGAGCAGCTCCAGTTATGACTTAGGGTGTTCTGACCTTGGCAACATGGCTCCAGGTGTTTTGTGCCACAAGGAAGTCTTTCTGGGGGTCAGTGATCAGAAGCATGACCAGTGTAATCTCAGCTCCCCTGGTGCCCAAATAGCATTTCTATCTGAAGGGTATTATATTCAGGTTACAGGGGACAAGTCACAACTGCTACCTAACCCATGTACTGTGCCCAAAGGCCAACGATGGTCTATATCCTACCCTTCTCCATGAACAGGTGACTCAACTTGGGGAAATTACATAGACTAGACTTAATTTACTTAGATAAATGTAATTACTGGACAAAAAAAGCTTCAGTATTGGGGAGTGTACAGGCTGGTTTTTTTGTCAACTTGACACAAGCTGGAGTTATCACAGAGAAAGGAGCTTCAGTTGAGAAAATGTCTCCATGAGATCTAGCTGTAAGGCATTTTCTCAATTAGTGATCAAAGGGGGAGGGCCCATTGTGGGTAGTACCATCCCTGGGCTGGAAGTCTGGGGTTCTATAAGAAAGCAAGCTGAGCAAGCCAGGGGAAACAAGCCAGTAACATCCCTCCATGGCCTCTGCATGAGCTCCTGCTTCCTGACCTGCTTGAGTTCCAGTCCTGACTTCCTTTGGTGATGAACAGCAACATGGAAGTATAAGCTAAATAAACCCTTTCCTCCTCAACTTACATCTTGGTCATGAAGTTTGTGCAGGAGTAGAAACTCTGACTAAGACAGGGAGGGAGAAGTATTCTGGAGTGTTGAGCCAGGCATTTTATCAAGGGCAGCACTTAGCCATCTGACCAGCCCTATACATCAGGTAACCATATTATGGTCATCCATCACACATCCAGAGATGGAAGCAATAAAAGTCTTCCCCAGCGTGAGGTGTGAGGTTAGGATATCAGGCAGCCTTTCTTGTGGCCTTCCCTGGCTTCAGAGCTTCTGCCTATAAAGCACATTTCTCTGACCTTAGCTTCTCCTACTAGATAAATGTGTCCATTTAGGAACATTATGGGCATCATGTAACTAAATAAGACTGGATGTATCCACCAGGACAGTGGTCAGAAGGACCACTGAGCAACCAGGCCACAGGTGCTAGAAGCAATATAACAGGAAGAGTCAGAAGTTCCCCTGAGGCTCCAAGTCAGCCAGGCATGGGGTATATGGGACTTATTGAGCTGATCACCCTGTCCTTCATCCAAGCCTCTACTGCCATGTAGATCAGGACAACTGCATGTGTCCATTCCTTGGGTTAAATCCTTCTACTGCAGACCATCCACCACCAACTTCCTGATGAAGTCCCCAGAATGTAGCTGTAGGCCATGTATAGGTCACACCTAGGTCTAGGTAGGCTGCCAGCTGCCACACTCCCTAGGCCTCCTTGGTACCCATATTTCACGTACCCTCTTGGCCAGCGAACCTGTAGGTCCAGGATTTTGTCTAAGTCTCTGATTCCCACTCCCATCTTCACAGGCCTGGACACAGATTCAAACTGGGGTATTCTAGTACTCTCTGTGTTGGGGTCTTCCTTCCTGCCTTCCTCAAGCAAGGATTTCTGGTTTCATCTGAGCTCATGTGAATCCAGACCTCCATGGCAAGCTGAGATCATTTTATATCCCTCCTGCAGAGGAAGGGTAAACTGCCAAGGCCCCTTTTCCCTTATCAGGAGCAAGTGGTAGCTGAAGGGTCAGCCATCTACCTCTACCCTTCAATGATAGCTCCTGTTTTGAGAACAGCTACGCCTATCCGTATCTGCAGCTGCCCTCAGTTCTGATCTGCCCTTCAAATCAGAGAAATGAGTACTTTGGGTCCTAACTGTACTCTGCCTATGAGAATTGTCTCATGTCATTTTTAAATAACTAAACAGTGTGGTTCTTGTTGTTTCATTTCATGGAGCCAAGCAGACACCCCTCTGTTTCAAGAATTTGCCGTAAGCCCACTCACAGTCAACTCCTCCCCTGGCTCCTTGTCCTCATCGTCATCTGAGATGTTGGGATCCAGACCATAATATCATACTCCTATATCAGCACTGTTCTGTGTGAGGGTTAGTCTCCAGGAAGCCCTCTCTGCACCTTCTCAACTTTCCCAATGCTGCAGCACTTTAATTCAGGTCCTCATGTTGTGGTGAACCCCCAAACCTTAAAATTATTTTTGTTGAGACTTCATAACTATAATCTTGCTATTATAAATCATAATGTAAATATCTGTGTTTTCCGATGGCCTTAAGTGAGCCCATGAAAGGGCCGTTCAAGCCCCAGGCTGAAAACCACTGCTCTAGACACATTTGACATTTGAATTCATCCCTTATTTTCTAGTAGAGTAAGAAGGTGAGGAAACCTTAAGAGTGTGTCTACCCACCTGATCAAACCATCAGAAATCCAGACTACCTCTCCTGACAACCACATCTCATGGAGACATTGGTTGCCTTACCTGTTGAGGGGTGACTCCCATCCTCTTTCCTGTCTGAGCCATAGTGGCTAGTTGCTTTTGGACATAGTCCCTCTCTAGAGCTACCCCTGACTCTGTACAGTCCACTGGTCACTCCACCCAGACAGCATCCTGCTCTCTTGCCACATATGGCACACCCAACAACATGGACCAGCATCTTGACACTCCCTGCCTGAATAGAGGGCGGCTGTTCTCTGAGCTTCCCACTTCTAAACTCCCACAGGGAAAAGAGTTGTCATGGGACAGGGAAGAAGTCCAGATGCCTGAAGCTCTGGCCTGGTCCCAAGTAAGGCCCTTCTGGAGATGGCTACTCCCTGACCGATGTGTCCAGACGAAAGCAACCCAGCCAGTCAGACATAAGGTTCTCATTACACACCGCGGCAAGAACAAAGCAGATGGAAATGTTTCCCTTTTGGAAAAAGCTGAAAGCAGAGCCCAGGCTCTGTTCCATACTCCTAATAAAACCAGAGACCACCTGAGTTCATCTCCTTCAAAGCAGCCCGTGCCGTGAAGGGGCCTTTCTAGGAAGTTACCGTTCATGCAAAGCGAGGAACAAGAACAAGAGCAGAACCTGGATTTTGGCAGCTCCAGGACCCCTGGACTGTGCCCTAGATTACACTTAGTGTCTACTCAGTGCAGCTTGAGAATCCCATGAGCTGCATCAGACAGCTTTGCAGGTGGCTCTACCCATATTTATGCAGGAGTTTGATGAAAGCTAGAGACATCAGTCTGTTTCACAGTATGAGTGGGACAGTCCAAGTCTCCTAGGGTGTCCTCCCACTGCTTTCTGACAGGACAACCAACTTTGACTTCTTGGTGCCACTTACAGGTGCCAGCTGCTCTACAGATCTGACCCTGTTGTTGCACCAGTCAAGGTAATGGTGGCATGTAGGACAGAGTATAGCCCCAAATAATGGCCACAAACCAACTCAGAATATTTGCAACACAGTCCAAGTGCACACGCCTGGCCTTGTGGGGCTCAAGTGGTTATAAATATTTGACAGGCTGGGCAGTGGTGGCGCACACCTTTAATCCCAGCACTTGGGAGGCAGAGGCAGGTGGATTTCTGAGTTTGAGGCCAGCCTGGTCTACCAAGTGAGTTCCAGGACAGCCAGGGCTACACAGAGAAACCCTGTCTCGAAAAACCAAAAAAAAAAAAAAACAAAGCAAAACATTTGACAGCACCCAACCAACACAGTCCCTCTTCTTTCCTCATGGAATGATAGTGAGTAGAACTGAACAGTCAGGAGGCTCTGAAGGAGCCAGGAACCTCTGCTTTTGGAGTGGTATTACCCTACAAAGTCCTCTCCTCTCCAGTTCTGTGAGCAGATTACACTGCCAGAAAATCAACCGAGCTGCAAACTTGACTTGTGTTCTTGTGTGGTTGATTTTGTGGATACTGTATCTTCAACTTCCAGCTCACACCATTCTATACCCTGAGGGCCTCAGGTCACTGCAATTCAGTCAGGCCTCGGACTCTATGCAAGAGGCAAATAAAACAATTGGAGCAAACAATAATACAAATAATCATGGAAAGAAATGCATAAGAGTTAATAAAGATTCACCGTGCTGATTACTGGTATTTGAAAGCTGAAGAGAATAACCACATGAGCAATACAGCAACCTGAGAAGCAAGCAGGTCAATACATTGCAACTGTGAAAATCCTGCACCTTCCAGACCTCCAAGACAATGGTTTGGGCAACTTCTCCCTCTCCTCACCTGTCAGCCTAGACTTTGGAGTACACGATGCAGGCCCACTAGGCTTGCAAAGTACCTGTGAATGACTACTGACACACTAGTGAAGGCCGTATGGTGGCTTGGGCTCAGGACAGTGAGCTGCAGCACACAAACACACACACACACACACACACACACACACACACTGCATATTCACAGAGCTTAGCAAATCCCCAAGAACAGGACAGAGCAAGGAAAAACAGATCAGGGAGCCACGTCATCTTGTGAGCAGGGGAAGTGCACAGCAGGCCAGGAAGCTTACAAAGAACTGGTAAAGCTTTGGGACCCTGGATGAGTATGGGTGCCACCTCTAGTCACCCTGTACATTCCACACCAGACAGGGCTGTACCACAAATGCAGTACATGTGGGCATAGCAGGAGGCACACTTCTCAGAAGCCTGGGCCCATGTGTAAAGGGGCAGCCCTTACCACACTCAAGGGGATATACTGTGATATGGGATGGGATACAAACCGCCACTGAGAAAGGCCAATGGGCAGCACTTGGGAGGTAGAAGCAGGCAGATTTCTGAGTTCGAGGCCAGCCTGGTCTACCAAGTGAGTTCCAGGATAGCCAGGGCTACACAGAGAAACCCTGTCTCGAAAAACCAAAAAAAAAAAAAAAAAAAAGAGAGAGAGAGAGAAAGGCCAATGGGGTTGTCTGCCTACCCTTCCCAGGACACAGTCACACAAACGCAGACTTAGAATAAAAAGGTAGGACTCCAAACCCAGCCACATGACTGTGCATATATTCCCAAGCCTTTTGTCTCCTACCTATGAACTAGGGACAGGGTGAATTGCTGTGGCAAAACTATTGGATTGGGTCATGCAGGTGGGACTTGTAGCAGTTCTGAAAGATGAGTTAGGTTCTTATTTAGCAAGTAAGAATTTTATTATTTAATAAATAGTAATGCGCATGGCTATTTTCTTCAGTTGCCAAGTGCCAACTGCTAGCTCTGGCCTCAAGAGCAACTCAGCTGAAGGTTTCAGACTCAGAGTCCTTCACAGTTATTGAAGTCACTTCTGGCTGCCAGCTGTTCTTCACTTACACCAGGGAATCCCCACCTCCACCCCCAGCTCCCTCTAGAATGTTGCTGGCATTAGCTGCTGGTAGTGACCAGGGCATCTTGAGATACAGAAGTAGCTCCTCCTTGGCAAGTTGCCTGGTCTAGAGGATGCCCAGTCACAGGAAAAGAGAGAGGGAGAGGGGGAGCCATGGCGGAAGGAAGGGAAGAGGAAATCAGGAAGGGGTAAAAAGGAACAGGGAGATGTTAACACCCGTTAACACCTTCTAGTTTCAAATTCTACTGATTCACATAAAGCAGCTGTAGCATCGGGTGCTGAGGTCTGTAAAAAGGAATGGGCTAAGGACCTTGCCAACTGTATCCATGTCCTCTATGCCAGCGTTGGTTTGTTTGTTGTTTGTAGCTCTGCCTATACAGGAACTCACAGAGATCCACCTGTTTCCGCCTCCCTGCCTCCCAAATGCTGAGATTAAAGATGTGCACCATGCCCAGCTCAGGCTAGACTTCTAAGCAGGACTGGTCTATGACCAGGGCATATAGATAGAATATCCATATATCCTCCCCTACTTTCCCCAGTGATTATTCTTCACAATTATATGGCCAGGAGTATGATTTGCAGGGCCAGAGAGCCCTCTTGTATCTTTCCAACCAGAAGATCCTGCTATCCTCTGACTCCAAAAACAGTGCCATGCAGAAACCAATGACTCATGTAGTAGCTGGCTTCTCTACTCCCATCTTCTTTTCTCCAGGATGGATGTGCCTGCCAGGTTGGGAAGCCCATTGCTGAGAGAAACTCACCTCTGACCTTCTGACTAGAATTTAAAGCTCACAGGGGTCTGAAGATCTCAGGTTTAAGCAGATGATTTGGAATTCATGGTACTGGAGCTAAAGGTTACCTTGTACCATACAGGGAGGGAAAATGGTATCTATGTGAGCCAAGACTGCCACTAGTTACTGGGAGGAGACTAGGCCTAGAGCCTTGGGCAGAATATACCCTCTGAGGGAGCTGGAGAGTCGGCAACCCGGCTTCAACCTTCTCTATTGTCACCCTCAGGTTCAGCACAAAGTCATCCTATGGTTTTGGAGACTGTCTAAAATGATTATTGAATAAAAATCCCACATTCTTTTGCAAGAGTCCAGTTTCCCAGACTGTAAACAGAAGAGTAGCCACTGATATTACCGACATCTTCATGCTTCAGTTCTGGGAGTTTTCTGTTACTTTAGGATGCTTTTAGCCTTTCCTCACTGCCTGACTAGAACCACTGTGATTCAGGAGTCTAACGTCAGAGTGCAGGCTCCTGGGAAACTCTAAGGAGCTTTGTAGCTGTGGACTATCTCCACAGGTCCATGCAATCGTCCTTCATGAAATATCTACTATTTGTACAGAACACATGTCTCCATCCTACCAGCAAAACAGCAAAGTCTCTACTCATGCCTCAGCATTTGTGGCCTCTGGAATATTGAGCCCTCTGTTCTGCTCCCAAGCCTGCCTCTCCTTCAAGATCACCCTGAGCACCAATGAGTCTGTTTGCTGAGATCTTCATTCAGGAAGTGAATTATAAAATATCTTATGTTGTCTGCTGCTGCTCTATCACTTTGAAAATGGCTACAGTGTCAGTCCTTTTTACCTGACTGGTCCATGCCCTTGACTTACAGACTCTATGTGGAAACTTAAAACAAGAAATGGGTGATCATTGTCTGAGACCAAGCTTGATGGGGAGCAGGGAGTTACTCTCTAGAATGAGGCCAAGTGATGCCATGGGGACTTGCCTGTGGTTGCCACAACACTGGGCCTGAAGAGTCCAGGGGAAGTTCCCGTGGTTTTCCTAGGTGAAAGGGGAACCCCTGCCTGCCAAGAGTAGAAGGAGGATGTGGAAGAGAGTGAGTTTTCCTCTGATCCAGGTGTCCCCATATAAAGAGCAGAGCAGGAAGGGAAGAGCTATAACTGAGATGGGAGACAGTCCTACGTGAGGACCTGAGACCCCAGATTCTGCTCCAGCTCTGCTGTAAGCTCCCAATGCTCTCCCTTAATACCAGTAATCCCTCTGTGCTTTCAGAACACTGATGATCTCCCATGATCCCAGTGAAATAAATGAAGGCAGAGGGGCCTATACTGATGGGCAGCATCAGAGGAAACCCAGGGCACCAAGGGTCTCAGAAGAAGTCCCAAAGTCAAATGAGTGCAGAGTCTAAGGAGTCTTGAAGGCTCCATAAATCTAGGTGAACAATCGGGTCTGTGGCCCCAGTGTTGGGCCACCAAGGAACTGTATCCAAGTGATTAATGTTAACTGGGGTCAAGAAGCCCAAGGTTCAGAACATCCCACCCTTACGATCACTGCTCTGAAGAGAAAAGATGAAGTCTAAATGTACACCTGTGCATGTGTGTGCATGAGTGTGTACGTGTGTGTGCTTCTGTGTGTGTATGTATGTGTGCCTCTGTGTGTGAATAAGTGTGTATGTGTGTGTGTGCCTCTCTGTGTGTGTGCGTGTATGTGTACCTCTGTGTGTTCATGAATGTGTATGTGTGCCTCTGTGTGTGTATGTGTGTGTGCCTCTGTGTATGCATGAGTGTGTATGTGTGTGTGCCTCTGT